>CM059364.1:2432441-2809945 GCA_030324255.1 Phytophthora capsici
CTGATAGCACAGGGTCAGTTGTGCCTTGTGGCCGAACGAGAGCCTCTGAATCGCAATATTGACGGAGATACAGACATCCAACATGGACACAAGATGAAACACACACAGGCCGAATCAGACCGTCCGATTTGGCACCACCATTTTCTAGCCGTCGAGAAGCGTGCTGTAGCCGTTTCGGACGATTCCGAGCACTCGGCTAAATTCGCTTGGAGATGGGCGCAGCTGATACCACAGGGTCAGTTGTGCCTTGTGGCCGAACGAGAGCCTCTGAATCGCAATATTGACGGAGATACAGACATCCAACATGGACACAAGATGAAACACACACAGGCCGAATCAGACCGTACGATTTGGCACCACCATTTTCTAGCCCTCGAGAAGCGTGCTGTAGCCGTTTCGGACGATTCTGAGCACTCGGCTAAATTCGCTTGGAGATGGGCGCAGCTGATACCACAGGGTCAGTTGTGCCTTGTGGCCGAACGAGAGCCTCTGAATCGCAATATTGACGGAGATACAGACATCCAACATGGACACAAGATGAAACACACACAGGCCGAATCAGACCGTCCGATTTGGCACCACCATTTTCTAGCCCTCGAGAAGCGTGCTGTAGCCGTTTCGGACGATTCTGAGCACTCGGCTAAATTCGCTTGGAGATGGGCGCAGCTGATAGCACAGGGTCAGTTGTGCCTTGTGGCCGAACGAGAGCCTCTGAATCGCAATATTGACGGAGATACAGACATCCAACATGGACACAAGATGAAACACACACAGGCCGAATCAGACCGTCCGATTTGGCACCACCATTTTCTAGCCGTCGAGAAGCGTGCTGTAGCCGTTTCGGACGATTCCGAGCACTCGGCTAAATTCGCTTGGAGATGGGCGCAGCTGATAGCACAGGGTCAGTTGTGCCTTGTGGCCGAACGAGAGCCTCTGAATCGCAATATTGACGGAGATACAGACATGGAGCACGGACACAAGATGGAACCCACACAGGCCGAATCAGACCGTCCGATTTGGCACCACCATTCAGTAGCGCTCGAGAAGCGTGCTGAAACAATTTCAGCCAATTCGGTGCGCCCGACAAAATTCGCTTGGAGATGGGCCGAGCTGATAGCACAGGGTCAGTTGTGCCTTGTGGCCGAACGAGAGCCTCTGAATCGCAATATTGACGGAGATACAGACATCCAACATGGACACAAGATGAAACACACACAGGCCGAATCAGACCGTCCGATTTGGCACCACCATTTTCTAGCCCTCGAGAAGCGTGCTGTAGCCGTTTCGGACGATTCCGAGCACTCGGCTAAATTCGCTTGGAGATGGGCGCAGCTGATACCACAGGGTCAGTTGTGCCTTGTGGCCGAACGAGAGCCTCTGAATCGCAATATTGACGGAGATACAGACATCCAACATGGACACAAGATGAAACACACACAGGCCGAATCAGACCGTCCGATTTGGCACCACCATTTTCTAGCCCTCGAGAAGCGTGCTGTAGCCGTTTCGGACGATTCTGAGCACTCGGCTAAATTCGCTTGGAGATGGGCGCAGCTGATAGCACAGGGTCAGTTGTGCCTTGTGGCCGAACGAGAGCCTCTGAATCGCAATATTGACGGAGATACAGACATCCAACATGGACACAAGATGAAACACACACAGGCCGAATCAGACCGTCCGATTTGGCACCACCATTTTCTAGCCGTCGAGAAGCGTGCTGTAGCCGTTTCGGACGATTCCGAGCACTCGGCTAAATTCGCTTGGAGATGGGCGCAGCTGATAGCACAGGGTCAGTTGTGCCTTGTGGCCGAACGAGAGCCTCTGAATCGCAATATTGACGGAGATACAGACATGGAGCACGGACACAAGATGGAACCCACACAGGCCGAATCAGACCGTCCGATTTGGCACCACCATTCAGTAGCGCTCGAGAAGCGTGCTGAAACAATTTCAGCCAATTCGGTGCGCCCGACAAAATTCGCTTGGAGATGGGCCGAGCTGATAGCACAGGGTCAGTTGTGCCTTGTGGCCGAACGAGAGCCTCTGAATCGCAATATTGACGGAGATACAGACATCCAACATGGACACAAGATGAAACACACACAGGCCGAATCAGACCGTCCGATTTGGCACCACCATTTTCTAGCCCTCGAGAAGCGTGCTGTAGCCGTTTCGGACGATTCCGAGCACTCGGCTAAATTCGCTTGGAGATGGGCGCAGCTGATAGCACAGGGTCAGTTGTGCCTTGTGGCCGAACGAGAGCCTCTGAATCGCAATATTGACGGAGATACAGACATCCAACATGGACACAAGATGAAACACACACAGGCCGAATCAGACCGTCCGATTTGGCACCACCATTTTCTAGCCCTCGAGAAGCGTGCTGTAGCCGTTTCGGACGATTCCGAGCACTCGGCTAAATTCGCTTGGAGATGGGCGCAGCTGATAGCACAGGGTCAGTTGTGCCTTGTGGCCGAACGAGAGCCTCTGAATCGCAATATTGACGGAGATACAGACATCCAACATGGACACAAGATGGAACCCACACAGGCCGAATCAGACCGTCCGATTTGGCACCACCATTCAGTAGCGCTCGAGAAGCGTGCTGAAACAATTTCAGCCAATTCGGTGCGCCCGACAAAATTCGCTTGGAGATGGGCCGAGCTGATAGCACAGGGTCAGTTGTGCCTTGTGGCCGAACGAGAGCCTCTGAATCGCAATATTGACGGAGATACAGACATCCAACATGGACACAAGATGAAACACACACAGGCCGAATCAGACCGTCCGATTTGGCACCACCATTTTCTAGCCCTCGAGAAGCGTGCTGTAGCCGTTTCGGACGATTCCGAGCACTCGGCTAAATTCGCTTGGAGATGGGCGCAGCTGATAGCACAGGGTCAGTTGTGCCTTGTGGCCGAACGAGAGCCTCTGAATCGCAATATTGACGGAGATACAGACATGGAGCACGGACACAAGATGGAACCCACACAGGCCGAATCAGACCGTCCGATTTGGCACCACCATTCAGTAGCGCTCGAGAAGCGTGCTGAAACAATTTCAGCCAATTCGGTGCGCCCGACAAAATTCGCTTGGAGATGGGCCGAGCTGATAGCACAGGGTCAGTTGTGCCTTGTGGCCGAACGAGAGCCTCTGAATCGCAATATTGACGGAGATACAGACATCCAACATGGACACAAGATGAAACACACACAGGCCGAATCAGACCGTCCGATTTGGCACCACCATTTTCTAGCCGTCGAGAAGCGTGCTGTAGCCGTTTCGGACGATTCCGAGCACTCGGCTAAATTCGCTTGGAGATGGGCGCAGCTGATAGCACAGGGTCAGTTGTGCCTTGTGGCCGAACGAGAGCCTCTGAATCGCAATATTGACGGAGATACAGACATCCAACATGGACACAAGATGAAACACACACAGGCCGAATCAGACCGTCCGATTTGGCACCACCATTTTCTAGCCGTCGAGAAGCGTGCTGTAGCCGTTTCGGACGATTCCGAGCACTCGGCTAAATTCGCTTGGAGATGGGCGCAGCTGATAGCACAGGGTCAGTTGTGCCTTGTGGCCGAACGAGAGCCTCTGAATCGCAATATTGACGGAGATACAGACATCCAACATGGACACAAGATGAAACACACACAGGCCGAATCAGACCGTACGATTTGGCACCACCATTTTCTAGCCCTCGAGAAGCGTGCTGTAGCCGTTTCGGACGATTCCGAGCACTCGGCTAAATTCGCTTGGAGATGGGCGCAGCTGATAGCACAGGGTCAGTTGTGCCTTGTGGCCGAACGAGAGCCTCTGAATCGCAATATTGACGGAGATACAGACATCCAACATGGACACAAGATGAAACACACACAGGCCGAATCAGACCGTCCGATTTGGCACCACCATTTTCTAGCCCTCGAGAAGCGTGCTGTAGCCGTTTCGGACGATTCTGAGCACTCGGCTAAATTCGCTTGGAGATGGGCGCAGCTGATAGCACAGGGTCAGTTGTGCCTTGTGGCCGAACGAGAGCCTCTGAATCGCAATATTGACGGAGATACAGACATCCAACATGGACACAAGATGAAACACACACAGGCCGAATCAGACCGTCCGATTTGGCACCACCATTTTCTAGCCGTCGAGAAGCGTGCTGTAGCCGTTTCGGACGATTCCGAGCACTCGGCTAAATTCGCTTGGAGATGGGCGCAGCTGATAGCACAGGGTCAGTTGTGCCTTGTGGCCGAACGAGAGCCTCTGAATCGCAATATTGACGGAGATACAGACATGGAGCACGGACACAAGATGGAACCCACACAGGCCGAATCAGACCGTCCGATTTGGCACCACCATTCAGTAGCGCTCGAGAAGCGTGCTGAAACAATTTCAGCCAATTCGGTGCGCCCGACAAAATTCGCTTGGAGATGGGCCGAGCTGATAGCACAGGGTCAGTTGTGCCTTGTGGCCGAACGAGAGCCTCTGAATCGCAATATTGACGGAGATACAGACATCCAACATGGACACAAGATGAAACACACACAGGCCGAATCAGACCGTCCGATTTGGCACCACCATTTTCTAGCCCTCGAGAAGCGTGCTGTAGCCGTTTCGGACGATTCTGAGCACTCGGCTAAATTCGCTTGGAGATGGGCGCAGCTGATACCACAGGGTCAGTTGTGCCTTGTGGCCGAACGAGAGCCTCTGAATCGCAATATTGACGGAGATACAGACATGGAGCACGGACACAAGATGGAACCCACACAGGCCGAATCAGACCGTCCGATTTGGCACCACCATTCAGTAGCGCTCGAGAAGCGTGCTGAAACAATTTCAGCCAATTCGGTGCGCCCGACAAAATTCGCTTGGAGATGGGCCGAGCTGATAGCACAGGGTCAGTTGTGCCTTGTGGCCGAACGAGAGCCTCTGAATCGCAATATTGACGGAGATACAGACATCCAACATGGACACAAGATGAAACACACACAGGCCGAATCAGACCGTCCGATTTGGCACCACCATTTTCTAGCCGTCGAGAAGCGTGCTGTAGCCGTTTCGGACGATTCTGAGCACTCGGCTAAATTCGCTTGGAGATGGGCGCAGCTGATAGCACAGGGTCAGTTGTGCCTTGTGGCCGAACGAGAGCCTCTGAATCGCAATATTGACGGAGATACAGACATCCAACATGGACACAAGATGAAACACACACAGGCCGAATCAGACCGTCCGATTTGGCACCACCATTTTCTAGCCCTCGAGAAGCGTGCTGTAGCCGTTTCGGACGATTCCGAGCACTCGGCTAAATTCGCTTGGAGATGGGCGCAGCTGATACCACAGGGTCAGTTGTGCCTTGTGGCCGAACGAGAGCCTCTGAATCGCAATATTGACGGAGATACAGACATCCAACATGGACACAAGATGAAACACACACAGGCCGAATCAGACCGTCCGATTTGGCACCACCATTCAGTAGCGCTCGAGAAGCGTGCTGAAACAATTTCAGCCAATTCGGTGCGCCCGACAAAATTCGCTTGGAGATGGGCCGAGCTGATAGCACAGGGTCAGTTGTGCCTTGTGGCCGAACGAGAGCCTCTGAATCGCAATATTGACGGAGATACAGACATCCAACATGGACACAAGATGAAACACACACAGGCCGAATCAGACCGTCCGATTTGGCACCACCATTTTCTAGCCGTCGAGAAGCGTGCTGTAGCCGTTTCGGACGATTCTGAGCACTCGGCTAAATTCGCTTGGAGATGGGCGCAGCTGATACCACAGGGTCAGTTGTGCCTTGTGGCCGAACGAGAGCCTCTGAATCGCAATATTGACGGAGATACAGACATCCAACATGGACACAAGATGAAACACACACAGGCCGAATCAGACCGTCCGATTTGGCACCACCATTTTCTAGCCCTCGAGAAGCGTGCTGTAGCCGTTTCGGACGATTCTGAGCACTCGGCTAAATTCGCTTGGAGATGGGCGCAGCTGATAGCACAGGGTCAGTTGTGCCTTGTGGCCGAACGAGAGCCTCTGAATCGCAATATTGACGGAGATACAGACATCCAACATGGACACAAGATGAAACACACACAGGCCGAATCAGACCGTCCGATTTGGCACCACCATTCAGTAGCGCTCGAGAAGTTGGCTGAAACAATTTCAGCCAATTCGGTGCGCCCGACAAAATTCGCTTGGAGATGGGCCGAGCTGATAGCACAGGGTCAGTTGTGCCTTGTGGCCGAACGAGAGCCTCTGAATCGCAATATTGACGGAGATACAGACATCCAACATGGACACAAGATGAAACACACACAGGCCGAATCAGACCGTCCGATTTGGCACCACCATTTTCTAGCCCTCGAGAAGCGTGCTGTAGCCGTTTCGGACGATTCTGAGCACTCGGCTAAATTCGCTTGGAGATGGGCGCAGCTGATAGCACAGGGTCAGTTGTGCCTTGTGGCCGAACGAGAGCCTCTGAATCGCAATATTGACGGAGATACAGACATGGAGCACGGACACAAGATGGAACCCACACAGGCCGAATCAGACCGTCCGATTTGGCACCACCATTCAGTAGCGCTCGAGAAGCGTGCTGAAACAATTTCAGCCAATTCGGTGCGCCCGACAAAATTCGCTTGGAGATGGGCCGAGCTGATAGCACAGGGTCAGTTGTGCCTTGTGGCCGAACGAGAGCCTCTGAATCGCAATATTGACGGAGATACAGACATCCAACATGGACACAAGATGAAACACACACAGGCCGAATCAGACCGTCCGATTTGGCACCACCATTTTCTAGCCCTCGAGAAGCGTGCTGTAGCCGTTTCGGACGATTCTGAGCACTCGGCTAAATTCGCTTGGAGATGGGCGCAGCTGATACCACAGGGTCAGTTGTGCCTTGTGGCCGAACGAGAGCCTCTGAATCGCAATATTGACGGAGATACAGACATGGAGCACGGACACAAGATGGAACCCACACAGGCCGAATCAGACCGTCCGATTTGGCACCACCATTCAGTAGCGCTCGAGAAGCGTGCTGAAACAATTTCAGCCAATTCGGTGCGCCCGACAAAATTCGCTTGGAGATGGGCCGAGCTGATAGCACAGGGTCAGTTGTGCCTTGTGGCCGAACGAGAGCCTCTGAATCGCAATATTGACGGAGATACAGACATCCAACATGGACACAAGATGAAACACACACAGGCCGAATCAGACCGTCCGATTTGGCACCACCATTTTCTAGCCCTCGAGAAGCGTGCTGTAGCCGTTTCGGACGATTCCGAGCACTCGGCTAAATTCGCTTGGAGATGGGCGCAGCTGATAGCACAGGGTCAGTTGTGCCTTGTGGCCGAACGAGAGCCTCTGAATCGCAATATTGACGGAGATACAGACATCCAACATGGACACAAGATGAAACACACACAGGCCGAATCAGACCGTCCGATTTGGCACCACCATTTTCTAGCCCTCGAGAAGCGTGCTGTAGCCGTTTCGGACGATTCCGAGCACTCGGCTAAATTCGCTTGGAGATGGGCGCAGCTGATAGCACAGGGTCAGTTGTGCCTTGTGGCCGAACGAGAGCCTCTGAATCGCAATATTGACGGAGATACAGACATGGAGCACGGACACAAGATGGAACCCACACAGGCCGAATCAGACCGTCCGATTTGGCACCACCATTCAGTAGCGCTCGAGAAGCGTGCTGAAACAATTTCAGCCAATTCGGTGCGCCCGACAAAATTCGCTTGGAGATGGGCCGAGCTGATAGCACAGGGTCAGTTGTGCCTTGTGGCCGAACGAGAGCCTCTGAATCGCAATATTGACGGAGATACAGACATCCAACATGGACACAAGATGAAACACACACAGGCCGAATCAGACCGTCCGATTTGGCACCACCATTCAGTAGCGCTCGAGAAGCGTGCTGAAACAATTTCAGCCAATTCGGTGCGCCCGACAAAATTCGCTTGGAGATGGGCCGAGCTGATAGCACAGGGTCAGTTGTGCCTTGTGGCCGAACGAGAGCCTCTGAATCGCAATATTGACGGAGATACAGACATCCAACATGGACACAAGATGAAACACACACAGGCCGAATCAGACCGTCCGATTTGGCACCACCATTCAGTAGCGCTCGAGAAGTTGGCTGAAACAATTTCAGCCAATTCGGTGCGCCCGACAAAATTCGCTTGGAGATGGGCCGAGCTGATAGCACAGGGTCAGTTGTGCCTTGTGGCCGAACGAGAGCCTCTGAATCGCAATATTGACGGAGATACAGACATCCAACATGGACACAAGATGAAACACACACAGGCCGAATCAGACCGTCCGATTTGGCACCACCATTTTCTAGCCCTCGAGAAGCGTGCTGTAGCCGTTTCGGACGATTCCGAGCACTCGGCTAAATTCGCTTGGAGATGGGCGCAGCTGATAGCACAGGGTCAGTTGTGCCTTGTGGCCGAACGAGAGCCTCTGAATCGCAATATTGACGGAGATACAGACATCCAACATGGACACAAGATGAAACACACACAGGCCGAATCAGACCGTCCGATTTGGCACCACCATTTTCTAGCCGTCGAGAAGCGTGCTGTAGCCGTTTCGGACGATTCCGAGCACTCGGCTAAATTCGCTTGGAGATGGGCGCAGCTGATAGCACAGGGTCAGTTGTGCCTTGTGGCCGAACGAGAGCCTCTGAATCGCAATATTGACGGAGATACAGACATCCAACATGGACACAAGATGAAACACACACAGGCCGAATCAGACCGTCCGATTTGGCACCACCATTCAGTAGCCCTCGAGAAGCGTGCTGTAGCCGTTTCGGACGATTCCGAGCACTCGGCTAAATTCGCTTGGAGATGGGCGCAGCTGATAGCACAGGGTCAGTTGTGCCTTGTGGCCGAACGAGAGCCTCTGAATCGCAATATTGACGGAGATACAGACATCCAACATGGACACAAGATGAAACACACACAGGCCGAATCAGACCGTCCGATTTGGCACCACCATTTTCTAGCCGTCGAGAAGCGTGCTGTAGCCGTTTCGGACGATTCCGAGCACTCGGCTAAATTCGCTTGGAGATGGGCGCAGCTGATAGCACAGGGTCAGTTGTGCCTTGTGGCCGAACGAGAGCCTCTGAATCGCAATATTGACGGAGATACAGACATCCAACATGGACACAAGATGAAACACACACAGGCCGAATCAGACCGTCCGATTTGGCACCACCATTTTCTAGCCGTCGAGAAGCGTGCTGTAGCCGTTTCGGACGATTCCGAGCACTCGGCTAAATTCGCTTGGAGATGGGCGCAGCTGATAGCACAGGGTCAGTTGTGCCTTGTGGCCGAACGAGAGCCTCTGAATCGCAATATTGACGGAGATACAGACATCCAACATGGACACAAGATGAAACACACACAGGCCGAATCAGACCGTCCGATTTGGCACCACCATTTTCTAGCCGTCGAGAAGCGTGCTGTAGCCGTTTCGGACGATTCCGAGCACTCGGCTAAATTCGCTTGGAGATGGGCGCAGCTGATAGCACAGGGTCAGTTGTGCCTTGTGGCCGAACGAGAGCCTCTGAATCGCAATATTGACGGAGATACAGACATGGAGCACGGACACAAGATGGAACCCACACAGGCCGAATCAGACCGTCCGATTTGGCACCACCATTCAGTAGCGCTCGAGAAGCGTGCTGAAACAATTTCAGCCAATTCGGTGCGCCCGACAAAATTCGCTTGGAGATGGGCCGAGCTGATAGCACAGGGTCAGTTGTGCCTTGTGGCCGAACGAGAGCCTCTGAATCGCAATATTGACGGAGATACAGACATCCAACATGGACACAAGATGAAACACACACAGGCCGAATCAGACCGTCCGATTTGGCACCACCATTTTCTAGCCCTCGAGAAGCGTGCTGTAGCCGTTTCGGACGATTCCGAGCACTCGGCTAAATTCGCTTGGAGATGGGCGCAGCTGATAGCACAGGGTCAGTTGTGCCTTGTGGCCGAACGAGAGCCTCTGAATCGCAATATTGACGGAGATACAGACATCCAACATGGACACAAGATGAAACACACACAGGCCGAATCAGACCGTCCGATTTGGCACCACCATTTTCTAGCCCTCGAGAAGCGTGCTGTAGCCGTTTCGGACGATTCCGAGCACTCGGCTAAATTCGCTTGGAGATGGGCGCAGCTGATACCACAGGGTCAGTTGTGCCTTGTGGCCGAACGAGAGCCTCTGAATCGCAATATTGACGGAGATACAGACATCCAACATGGACACAAGATGAAACACACACAGGCCGAATCAGACCGTACGATTTGGCACCACCATTTTCTAGCCCTCGAGAAGCGTGCTGTAGCCGTTTCGGACGATTCCGAGCACTCGGCTAAATTCGCTTGGAGATGGGCGCAGCTGATAGCACAGGGTCAGTTGTGCCTTGTGGCCGAACGAGAGCCTCTGAATCGCAATATTGACGGAGATACAGACATCCAACATGGACACAAGATGAAACACACAGGCCGAATCAGACCGTCCGATTTGGCACCACCATTCAGTAGCCCTCGAGAAGCGTGCTGTAGCCGTTTCGGACGATTCGGTGCACCCGACAAAATTCGCTTGGAGATGGGCCGAGCTGATAGCACAGGGTCAGTTGTGCCTTGTGGCCGAACGAGAGCCTCTGAATCGCAATATTGACGGAGATACAGACATCCAACATGGACACAAGATGAAACACACACAGGCCGAATCAGACCGTCCGATTTGGCACCACCATTTTCTAGCCGTCGAGAAGCGTGCTGTAGCCGTTTCGGACGATTCCGAGCACTCGGCTAAATTCGCTTGGAGATGGGCGCAGCTGATAGCACAGGGTCAGTTGTGCCTTGTGGCCGAACGAGAGCCTCTGAATCGCAATATTGACGGAGATACAGACATCCAACATGGACACAAGATGAAACACACACAGGCCGAATCAGACCGTCCGATTTGGCACCACCATTCAGTAGCGCTCGAGAAGCGTGCTGTAGCCGTTTCGGACGATTCCGAGCACTCGGCTAAATTCGCTTGGAGATGGGCGCAGCTGATAGCACAGGGTCAGTTGTGCCTTGTGGCCGAACGAGAGCCTCTGAATCGCAATATTGACGGAGATACAGACATCCAACATGGACACAAGATGAAACACACACAGGCCGAATCAGACCGTCCGATTTGGCACCACCATTTTCTAGCCGTCGAGAAGCGTGCTGTAGCCGTTTCGGACGATTCCGAGCACTCGGCTAAATTCGCTTGGAGATGGGCGCAGCTGATAGCACAGGGTCAGTTGTGCCTTGTGGCCGAACGAGAGCCTCTGAATCGCAATATTGACGGAGATACAGACATGGAGCACGGACACAAGATGAAACACACACAGGCCGAATCAGACCGTCCGATTTGGCACCACCATTCAGTAGCGCTCGAGAAGCGTGCTGAAACAATTTCAGCCAATTCGGTGCGCCCGACAAAATTCGCTTGGAGATGGGCCGAGCTGATAGCACAGGGTCAGTTGTGCCTTGTGGCCGAACGAGAGCCTCTGAATCGCAATATTGACGGAGATACAGACATGGAGCACGGACACAAGATGAAACACACACAGGCCGAATCAGACCGTCCGATTTGGCACCACCATTCAGTAGCGCTCGAGAAGCGTGCTGAAACAATTTCAGCCAATTCGGTGCGCCCGACAAAATTCGCTTGGAGATGGGCCGAGCTGATAGCACAGGGTCAGTTGTGCCTTGTGGCCGAACGAGAGCCTCTGAATCGCAATATTGACGGAGATACAGACATCCAACATGGACACAAGATGAAACACACACAGGCCGAATCAGACCGTCCGATTTGGCACCACCATTTTCTAGCCCTCGAGAAGCGTGCTGTAGCCGTTTCGGACGATTCTGAGCACTCGGCTAAATTCGCTTGGAGATGGGCGCAGCTGATACCACAGGGTCAGTTGTGCCTTGTGGCCGAACGAGAGCCTCTGAATCGCAATATTGACGGAGATACAGACATCCAACATGGACACAAGATGAAACACACACAGGCCGAATCAGACCGTCCGATTTGGCACCACCATTTTCTAGCCCTCGAGAAGCGTGCTGTAGCCGTTTCGGACGATTCCGAGCACTCGGCTAAATTCGCTTGGAGATGGGCGCAGCTGATACCACAGGGTCAGTTGTGCCTTGTGGCCGAACGAGAGCCTCTGAATCGCAATATTGACGGAGATACAGACATCCAACATGGACACAAGATGAAACACACACAGGCCGAATCAGACCGTACGATTTGGCACCACCATTTTCTAGCCGTCGAGAAGCGTGCTGTAGCCGTTTCGGACGATTCCGAGCACTCGGCTAAATTCGCTTGGAGATGGGCGCAGCTGATAGCACAGGGTCAGTTGTGCCTTGTGGCCGAACGAGAGCCTCTGAATCGCAATATTGACGGAGATACAGACATCCAACATGGACACAAGATGAAACACACAGGCCGAATCAGACCGTACGATTTGGCACCAACATTTTCTAGCCCTCGAGAAGCGTGCTGTAGCTGTTTCGGACGATTCTGAGCACCCGACAAAATTCGCTTGGAGATGGGCCGAGCTGATAGCACAGGGTCAGTTGTGCCTTGTGGCCGAACGAGAGCCTCTGAATCGCAATATTGACGGAGATACAGACATCCAACATGGACACAAGATGAAACACACACAGGCCGAATCAGACCGTACGATTTGGCACCACCATTTTCTAGCCGTCGAGAAGCGTGCTGTAGCCGTTTCGGACGATTCCGAGCACTCGGCTAAATTCGCTTGGAGATGGGCGCAGCTGATAGCACAGGGTCAGTTGTGCCTTGTGGCCGAACGAGAGCCTCTGAATCGCAATATTGACGGAGATACAGACATCCAACATGGACACAAGATGAAACACACACAGGCCGAATCAGACCGTCCGATTTGGCACCACCATTTTCTAGCCGTCGAGAAGCGTGCTGTAGCCGTTTCGGACGATTCCGAGCACTCGGCTAAATTCGCTTGGAGATGGGCGCAGCTGATAGCACAGGGTCAGTTGTGCCTTGTGGCCGAACGAGAGCCTCTGAATCGCAATATTGACGGAGATACAGACATCCAACATGGACACAAGATGAAACACACACAGGCCGAATCAGACCGTCCGATTTGGCACCACCATTTTCTAGCCGTCGAGAAGCGTGCTGTAGCCGTTTCGGACGATTCCGAGCACTCGGCTAAATTCGCTTGGAGATGGGCGCAGCTGATAGCACAGGGTCAGTTGTGCCTTGTGGCCGAACGAGAGCCTCTGAATCGCAATATTGACGGAGATACAGACATCCAACATGGACACAAGATGAAACACACACAGGCCGAATCAGACCGTCCGATTTGGCACCACCATTTTCTAGCCGTCGAGAAGCGTGCTGTAGCCGTTTCGGACGATTCCGAGCACTCGGCTAAATTCGCTTGGAGATGGGCGCAGCTGATAGCACAGGGTCAGTTGTGCCTTGTGGCCGAACGAGAGCCTCTGAATCGCAATATTGACGGAGATACAGACATCCAACATGGACACAAGATGAAACACACACAGGCCGAATCAGACCGTACGATTTGGCACCACCATTTTCTAGCCGTCGAGAAGCGTGCTGTAGCCGTTTCGGACGATTCCGAGCACTCGGCTAAATTCGCTTGGAGATGGGCGCAGCTGATAGCACAGGGTCAGTTGTGCCTTGTGGCCGAACGAGAGCCTCTGAATCGCAATATTGACGGAGATACAGACATCCAACATGGACACAAGATGAAACACACACAGGCCGAATCAGACCGTACGATTTGGCACCACCATTTTCTAGCCGTCGAGAAGCGTGCTGTAGCCGTTTCGGACGATTCCGAGCACTCGGCTAAATTCGCTTGGAGATGGGCGCAGCTGATAGCACAGGGTCAGTTGTGCCTTGTGGCCGAACGAGAGCCTCTGAATCGCAATATTGACGGAGATACAGACATCCAACATGGACACAAGATGAAACACACACAGGCCGAATCAGACCGTCCGATTTGGCACCACCATTCAGTAGCGCTCGAGAAGCGTGCTGTAGCCGTTTCGGACGATTCCGAGCACTCGGCTAAATTCGCTTGGAGATGGGCGCAGCTGATAGCACAGGGTCAGTTGTGCCTTGTGGCCGAACGAGAGCCTCTGAATCGCAATATTGACGGAGATACAGACATCCAACATGGACACAAGATGAAACACACACAGGCCGAATCAGACCGTCCGATTTGGCACCACCATTTTCTAGCCGTCGAGAAGCGTGCTGTAGCCGTTTCGGACGATTCCGAGCACTCGGCTAAATTCGCTTGGAGATGGGCGCAGCTGATAGCACAGGGTCAGTTGTGCCTTGTGGCCGAACGAGAGCCTCTGAATCGCAATATTGACGGAGATACAGACATCCAACATGGACACAAGATGAAACACACACAGGCCGAATCAGACCGTCCGATTTGGCACCACCATTTTCTAGCCGTCGAGAAGCGTGCTGTAGCCGTTTCGGACGATTCCGAGCACTCGGCTAAATTCGCTTGGAGATGGGCGCAGCTGATAGCACAGGGTCAGTTGTGCCTTGTGGCCGAACGAGAGCCTCTGAATCGCAATATTGACGGAGATACAGACATCCAACATGGACACAAGATGAAACACACACAGGCCGAATCAGACCGTACGATTTGGCACCACCATTTTCTAGCCGTCGAGAAGCGTGCTGTAGCCGTTTCGGACGATTCCGAGCACTCGGCTAAATTCGCTTGGAGATGGGCGCAGCTGATAGCACAGGGTCAGTTGTGCCTTGTGGCCGAACGAGAGCCTCTGAATCGCAATATTGACGGAGATACAGACATCCAACATGGACACAAGATGAAACACACACACAGGCCGAATCAGACCGTACGATTTGGCACCAACATTTTCTAGCCCTCGAGAAGCGTGCTGTAGCTGTTTCGGACGATTCTGAGCACCCGACAAAATTCGCTTGGAGATGGGCCGAGCTGATAGCACAGGGTCAGTTGTGCCTTGTGGCCGAACGAGAGCCTCTGAATCGCAATATTGACGGAGATACAGACATCCAACATGGACACAAGATGAAACACACACAGGCCGAATCAGACCGTACGATTTGGCACCACCATTTTCTAGCCGTCGAGAAGCGTGCTGTAGCCGTTTCGGACGATTCCGAGCACTCGGCTAAATTCGCTTGGAGATGGGCGCAGCTGATAGCACAGGGTCAGTTGTGCCTTGTGGCCGAACGAGAGCCTCTGAATCGCAATATTGACGGAGATACAGACATCCAACATGGACACAAGATGAAACACACACAGGCCGAATCAGACCGTACGATTTGGCACCACCATTTTCTAGCCCTCGAGAAGCGTGCTGTAGCCGTTTCGGACGATTCCGAGCACTCGGCTAAATTCGCTTGGAGATGGGCGCAGCTGATAGCACAGGGTCAGTTGTGCCTTGTGGCCGAACGAGAGCCTCTGAATCGCAATATTGACGGAGATACAGACATCCAACATGGACACAAGATGAAACACACACAGGCCGAATCAGACCGTACGATTTGGCACCACCATTTTCTAGCCGTCGAGAAGCGTGCTGTAGCCGTTTCGGACGATTCCGAGCACTCGGCTAAATTCGCTTGGAGATGGGCGCAGCTGATAGCACAGGGTCAGTTGTGCCTTGTGGCCGAACGAGAGCCTCTGAATCGCAATATTGACGGAGATACAGACATGGAGCACGGACACAAGATGGAACCCACACAGGCCGAATCAGACCGTCCGATTTGGCACCACCATTCAGTAGCGCTCGAGAAGCGTGCTGAAACAATTTCAGCCAATTCGGTGCGCCCGACAAAATTCGCTTGGAGATGGGCCGAGCTGATAGCACAGGGTCAGTTGTGCCTTGTGGCCGAACGAGAGCCTCTGAATCGCAATATTGACGGAGATACAGACATGGAGCACGGACACAAGATGGAACCCACACAGGCCGAATCAGACCGTCCGATTTGGCACCACCATTCAGTAGCGCTCGAGAAGCGTGCTGAAACAATTTCAGCCAATTCGGTGCGCCCGACAAAATTCGCTTGGAGATGGGCCGAGCTGATAGCACAGGGTCAGTTGTGCCTTGTGGCCGAACGAGAGCCTCTGAATCGCAATATTGACGGAGATACAGACATCCAACATGGACACAAGATGAAACACACACAGGCCGAATCAGACCGTACGATTTGGCACCACCATTTTCTAGCCCTCGAGAAGCGTGCTGTAGCCGTTTCGGACGATTCCGAGCACTCGGCTAAATTCGCTTGGAGATGGGCGCAGCTGATAGCACAGGGTCGGTTGTGCCTTGTGGCCGAACGAGAGCCTCTGAATCGCAATATTGACGGAGATACAGACATCCAACATGGACACAAGATGAAACACACACAGGCCGAATCAGACCGTACGATTTGGCACCACCATTTTCTAGCCCTCGAGAAGCGTGCTGTAGCCGTTTCGGACGATTCCGAGCACTCGGCTAAATTCGCTTGGAGATGGGCGCAGCTGATAGCACAGGGTCAGTTGTGCCTTGTGGCCGAACGAGAGCCTCTGAATCGCAATATTGACGGAGATACAGACATCCAACATGGACACAAGATGAAACACACACAGGCCGAATCAGACCGTACGATTTGGCACCACCATTTTCTAGCCGTCGAGAAGCGTGCTGTAGCCGTTTCGGACGATTCCGAGCACCCGAGAAAATTCGCTTGGAGATGGGCGCAGCTGATAGCACAGGGTCAGTTGTGCCTTGTGGCCGAACGAGAGCCTCTGAATCGCAATATTGACGGAGATACAGACATGGAGCACGGACACAAGATGGAACCCACACAGGCCGAATCAGACCGTACGATTTGGCACCACCATTTTTTAGCCCTCGAGAAGCGTGCTGTAGCCGTTTCGGACGATTCCGAGCACTCGGCTAAATTCGCTTGGAGATGGGCGCAGCTGATAGCACAGGGTCAGTTGTGCCTTGTGGCCGAACGAGAGCCTCTGAATCGCAATATTGACGGAGATACAGACATCCAACATGGACACAAGATGAAACACACACAGGCCGAATCAGACCGTACGATTTGGCACCACCATTTTCTAGCCGTCGAGAAGCGTGCTGTAGCCGTTTCGGACGATTCCGAGCACCCGAGAAAATTCGCTTGGAGATGGGCGCAGCTGATAGCACAGGGTCAGTTGTGCCTTGTGGCCGAACGAGAGCCTCTGAATCGCAATATTGACGGAGATACAGACATCCAACATGGACACAAGATGAAACACACACAGGCCGAATCAGACCGTACGATTTGGCACCACCATTTTCTAGCCGTCGAGAAGCGTGCTGTAGCCGTTTCGGACGATTCCGAGCACCCGAGAAAATTCGCTTGGAGATGGGCGCAGCTGATAGCACAGGGTCAGTTGTGCCTTGTGGCCGAACGAGAGCCTCTGAATCGCAATATTGACGGAGATACAGACATGGAGCACGGACACAAGATGGAACCCACACAGGCCGAATCAGACCGTACGATTTGGCACCACCATTTTCTAGCCGTCGAGAAGCGTGCTGTAGCCGTTTCGGACGATTCCGAGCACTCGGCTAAATTCGCTTGGAGATGGGCGCAGCTGATACCACAGGGTCAGTTGTGCCTTGTGGCCGAACGAGAGCCTCTGAATCGCAATATTGACGGAGATACAGACATCCAACATGGACACAAGATGAAACACACACAGGCCGAATCAGACCGTACGATTTGGCACCACCATTTTCTAGCCCTCGAGAAGCGTGCTGTAGCCGTTTCGGACGATTCCGAGCACTCGGCTAAATTCGCTTGGAGATGGGCGCAGCTGATAGCACAGGGTCAGTTGTGCCTTGTGGCCGAACGAGAGCCTCTGAATCGCAATATTGACGGAGATACAGACATCCAACATGGACACAAGATGAAACACACACAGGCCGAATCAGACCGTACGATTTGGCACCACCATTTTCTAGCCGTCGAGAAGCGTGCTGTAGCCGTTTCGGACGATTCCGAGCACCCGAGAAAATTCGCTTGGAGATGGGCGCAGCTGATAGCACAGGGTCGGTTGTGCCTTGTGGCCGAACGAGAGCCTCTGAATCGCAATATTGACGGAGATACAGACATGGAGCACGGACACAAGATGGAACCCACACAGGCCGAATCAGACCGTACGATTTGGCACCACCATTTTCTAGCCCTCGAGAAGCGTGCTGTAGCCGTTTCGGACGATTCCGAGCACTCGGCTAAATTCGCTTGGAGATGGGCGCAGCTGATAGCACAGGGTCAGTTGTGCCTTGTGGCCGAACGAGAGCCTCTGAATCGCAATATTGACGGAGATACAGACATCCAACATGGACACAAGATGAAACACACACAGGCCGAATCAGACCGTACGATTTGGCACCACCATTTTCTAGCCGTCGAGAAGCGTGCTGTAGCCGTTTCGGACGATTCCGAGCACTCGGCTAAATTCGCTTGGAGATGGGCGATCATGGACACAAGATGAAACACACACAGGCCGAATCAGACCGTACGATTTGGCACCAACATTTTCTAGCCCTCGAGAAGCGTGCTGTAGCTGTTTCGGACGATTCCGAGCACTCGGCTAAATTCGCTTGGAGATGGGCGCAGCTGATACCACAGGGTCAGTTGTGCCTTGTGGCCGAACGAGAGCCTCTGAATCGCAATATTGACGGAGATACAGACATCCAACATGGACACAAGATGAAACACACACAGGCCGAATCAGACCGTACGATTTGGCACCACCATTTTCTAGCCGTCGAGAAGCGTGCTGTAGCCGTTTCGGACGATTCCGAGCACTCGGCTAAATTCGCTTGGAGATGGGCGCAGCTGATACCACAGGGTCAGTTGTGCCTTGTGGCCGAACGAGAGCCTCTGAATCGCAATATTGACGGAGATACAGACATCCAACATGGACACAAGATGAAACACACACAGGCCGAATCAGACCGTACGATTTGGCACCACCATTTTCTAGCCGTCGAGAAGCGTGCTGTAGCCGTTTCGGACGATTCCGAGCACTCGGCTAAATTCGCTTGGAGATGGGCGCAGCTGATAGCACAGGGTCAGTTGTGCCTTGTGGCCGAACGAGAGCCTCTGAATCGCAATATTGACGGAGATACAGACATCCAACATGGACACAAGATGAAACACACACAGGCCGAATCAGACCGTACGATTTGGCACCACCATTTTCTAGCCGTCGAGAAGCGTGCTGTAGCCGTTTCGGACGATTCCGAGCACCCGAGAAAATTCGCTTGGAGATGGGCGCAGCTGATAGCACAGGGTCAGTTGTGCCTTGTGGCCGAACGAGAGCCTCTGAATCGCAATATTGACGGAGATACAGACATGGAGCACGGACACAAGATGGAACCCACACAGGCCGAATCAGACCGTACGATTTGGCACCACCATTTTCTAGCCCTCGAGAAGCGTGCTGTAGCCGTTTCGGACGATTCCGAGCACTCGGCTAAATTCGCTTGGAGATGGGCGCAGCTGATAGCACAGGGTCAGTTGTGCCTTGTGGCCGAACGAGAGCCTCTGAATCGCAATATTGACGGAGATACAGATATCCAACATGGACACAAGATGAAACACACACAGGCCGAATCAGACCGTACGATTTGGCACCACCATTTTCTAGCCCTCGAGAAGCGTGCTGTAGCCGTTTCGGACGATTCCGAGCACTCGGCTAAATTCGCTTGGAGATGGGCGCAGCTGATAGCACAGGGTCAGTTGTGCCTTGTGGCCGAACGAGAGCCTCTGAATCGCAATATTGACGGAGATACAGACATCCAACATGGACACAAGATGAAACACACACAGGCCGAATCAGACCGTACGATTTGGCACCACCATTTTCTAGCCGTCGAGAAGCGTGCTGTAGCCGTTTCGGACGATTCCGAGCACTCGGCTAAATTCGCTTGGAGATGGGCGATCATGGACACAAGATGAAACACACACAGGCCGAATCAGACCGTACGATTTGGCACCAACATTTTCTAGCCCTCGAGAAGCGTGCTGTAGCTGTTTCGGACGATTCCGAGCACTCGGCTAAATTCGCTTGGAGATGGGCGCAGCTGATACCACAGGGTCAGTTGTGCCTTGTGGCCGAACGAGAGCCTCTGAATCGCAATATTGACGGAGATACAGACATCCAACATGGACACAAGATGAAACACACACAGGCCGAATCAGACCGTACGATTTGGCACCACCATTTTCTAGCCGTCGAGAAGCGTGCTGTAGCCGTTTCGGACGATTCCGAGCACTCGGCTAAATTCGCTTGGAGATGGGCGCAGCTGATACCACAGGGTCAGTTGTGCCTTGTGGCCGAACGAGAGCCTCTGAATCGCAATATTGACGGAGATACAGACATCCAACATGGACACAAGATGAAACACACACAGGCCGAATCAGACCGTCCGATTTGGCACCACCATTTTCTAGCCCTCGAGAAGCGTGCTGTAGCCGTTTCGGACGATTCTGAGCACTCGGCTAAATTCGCTTGGAGATGGGCGCAGCTGATAGCACAGGGTCAGTTGTGCCTTGTGGCCGAACGAGAGCCTCTGAATCGCAATATTGACGGAGATACAGACATCCAACATGGACACAAGATGAAACACACACAGGCCGAATCAGACCGTACGATTTGGCACCACCATTTTCTAGCCCTCGAGAAGCGTGCTGTAGCTGTTCCGGACGATTCCGAGCACCCGACAAAATTCGCTTGGAGATGGGCGCAGCCGATAGCACAGGGTCAGTTGTGCCTTGAGGCCGAACGAGAGCCTCTGAATCGCAATATTGACGGAGATACAGACATCCAACATGGACACAAGATGAAACACACACAGGCCGAATCAGACCGTACGATTTGGCACCACCATTTTCTAGCCGTCGAGAAGCGTGCTGTAGCCGTTTCGGACGATTCCGAGCACTCGGCTAAATTCGCTTGGAGATGGGCGCAGCTGATAGCACAGGGTCAGTTGTGCCTTGTGGCCGAACGAGAGCCTCTGAATCGCAATATTGACGGAGATACAGACATCCAACATGGACACAAGATGAAACACACACAGGCCGAATCAGACCGTACGATTTGGCACCACCATTTTCTAGCCGTCGAGAAGCGTGCTGTAGCCGTTTCGGACGATTCCGAGCACTCGGCTAAATTCGCTTGGAGATGGGCGAACATGGACACAAGATGAAACACACACAGGCCGAATCAGACCGTACGATTTGGCACCACCATTTTCTAGCCCTCGAGAAGCGTGCTGTAGCTGTTTCGGACGATTCCGAGCACTCGGCTAAATTCGCTTGGAGATGGGCGCAGCTGATACCACAGGGTCAGTTGTGCCTTGTGGCCGAGCGAGAGCCTCTGAATCGCAATATTGACGGAGATACCGACATCCAACATGGACACAAGATGAAACACACACAGGCCGAATCAGACCGTACGATTTGGCACCACCATTTTCTAGCCCTCGAGAAGCGTGCTGTAGCCGTTTCGGACGATTCCGAGCACTCGGCTAAATTCGCTTGGAGATGGGCGCAGCTGATACCACAGGGTCAGTTGTGCCTTGTGGCCGAACGAGAGCCTCTGAATCGCAATATTGACGGAGATACAGACATCCAACATGGACACAAGATGAAACACACACAGGCTGAATCAGACCGTACGATTTGGCACCACCATTTTCTAGCCCTCGAGAAGCGTGCTGTAGCCGTTTCGGACGATTCCGAGCACTCGGCTAAATTCGCTTGGAGATGGGCGCAGCTGATAGCACAGGGTCGGTTGTGCCTTGTGGCCGAACGAGAGCCTCTGAATCGCAATATTGACGGAGATACAGACATCCAACATGGACACAAGATGAAACACACACAGGCCGAATCAGACCGTACGATTTGGCACCACCATTTTCTAGCCGTCGAGAAGCGTGCTGTAGCCGTTTCGGACGATTCCGAGCACTCGGCTAAATTCGCTTGGAGATGGGCGCAGCTGATAGCACAGGGTCAGTTGTGCCTTGTGGCCGAACGAGAGCCTCTGAATCGCAATATTGACGGAGATACAGACATCCAACATGGACACAAGATGAAACACACACAGGCCGAATCAGACCGTACGATTTGGCACCAACATTTTCTAGCCCTCGAGAAGCGTGCTGTAGCTGTTTCGGACGATTCCGAGCACCCGAGAAAATTCGCTTGGAGATGGGCGCAGCTGATAGCACAGGGTCAGTTGTGCCTTGTGGCCGAACGAGAGCCTCTGAATCGCAATATTGACGGAGATACAGACATCCAACATGGACACAAGATGAAACACACACAGGCCGAATCAGACCGTACGATTTGGCACCACCATTTTCTAGCCGTCGAGAAGCGTGCTGTAGCCGTTTCGGACGATTCCGAGCACTCGGCTAAATTCGCTTGGAGATGGGCGCAGCTGATAGCACAGGGTCAGTTGTGCCTTGTGGCCGAACGAGAGCCTCTGAATCGCAATATTGACGGAGATACAGACATCCAACATGGACACAAGATGAAACACACACAGGCCGAATCAGACCGTACGATTTGGCACCAACATTTTCTAGCCGTCGAGAAGCGTGCTGTAGCCGTTTCGGACGATTCCGAGCACTCGGCTAAATTCGCTTGGAGATGGGCGCAGCTGATAGCACAGGGTCAGTTGTGCCTTGAGGCCGAACGAGAGCCTCTGAATCGCAATATTGACGGAGATACAGACATCCAACATGGACACAAGATGAAACACACACAGGCTGAATCAGACCGTACGATTTGGCACCACCATTTTCTAGCCCTCGAGAAGCGTGCTGTAGCCGTTTCGGACGATTCCGAGCACTCGGCTAAATTCGCTTGGAGATGGGCGCAGCTGATAGCACAGGGTCAGTTGTGCCTTGTGGCCGAACGAGAGCCTCTGAATCGCAATATTGACGGAGATACAGACATCCAACATGGACACAAGATGAAACACACACAGGCCGAATCAGACCGTACGATTTGGCACCAACATTTTCTAGCCCTCGAGAAGCGTGCTGTAGCTGTTTCGGACGATTCCGAGCACCCGAGAAAATTCGCTTGGAGATGGGCGCAGCTGATAGCACAGGGTCGGTTGTGCCTTGAGGCCGAACGAGAGCCTCTGAATCGCAATATTGACGGAGATACAGACATCCAACATGGACACAAGATGAAACACACACAGGCCGAATCAGACCGTACGATTTGGCACCACCATTTTCTAGCCGTCGAGAAGCGTGCTGTAGCCGTTTCGGACGATTCCGAGCACTCGGCTAAATTCGCTTGGAGATGGGCGCAGCTGATAGCACAGGGTCAGTTGTGCCTTGTGGCCGAACGAGAGCCTCTGAATCGCAATATTGACGGAGATACAGACATCCAACATGGACACAAGATGAAACACACACAGGCCGAATCAGACCGTACGATTTGGCACCAACATTTTCTAGCCGTCGAGAAGCGTGCTGTAGCCGTTTCGGACGATTCCGAGCACTCGGCTAAATTCGCTTGGAGATGGGCGCAGCTGATAGCACAGGGTCAGTTGTGCCTTGTGGCCGATCGAGAGCCTCTGAATCGCAATATTGACGGAGATACGGACATGCAACATGGACACAAGATGAAACCCACACAGGCCGAATCAGACCGTGCGATTTGGCACCAACATTCGCTTGCCCTTGCGAAGCGTGCTGTAGCCGTTTTGGTCGATTCGGTGCACCCGACAAAATTCGCTTGAAGATGGGCCAAGCTGATAGCGCAGGGTCAGTTGTGCCTTGTGGCCGATCAAGAGCCTCTGAATCGCAATATTGACGGAGATACGGACATGCAACATGGACACAAGATGAAACACACACAGGCCGAATCAGACCGTCCGATTTGGCACCACCATTTTCTAGCCCTCGAGAAGCGTGCTGTAGCCGTTTCGGACGATTCCGAGCACTCGGCTAAATTCGCTTGGAGATGGGCGAACATGGACACAAGATGAAACACACACAGGCCGAATCAGACCGTACGATTTGGCACCAACATTTTCTAGCCCTCGAGAAGCGTGCTGTAGCTGTTTCGGACGATTCCGAGCACCCGAGAAAATTCGCTTGGAGATGGGCGCAGCTGATAGCACAGGGTCGGTTGTGCCTTGAGGCCGAACGAGAGCCTCTGAATCGCAATATTGACGGAGATACAGACATCCAACATGGACACAAGATGAAACACACACAGGCCGAATCAGACCGTACGATTTGGCACCACCATTTTCTAGCCGTCGAGAAGCGTGCTGTAGCCGTTTCGGACGATTCCGAGCACTCGGCTAAATTCGCTTGGAGATGGGCGCAGCTGATAGCACAGGGTCAGTTGTGCCTTGAGGCCGAACGAGAGCCTCTGAATCGCAATATTGACGGAGATACAGACATCCAACATGGACACAAGATGAAACACACACAGGCCGAATCAGACCGTACGATTTGGCACCAACATTTTCTAGCCGTCGAGAAGCGTGCTGTAGCCGTTTCGGACGATTCCGAGCACTCGGCTAAATTCGCTTGGAGATGGGCGCAGCTGATAGCACAGGGTCAGTTGTGCCTTGTGGCCGATCGAGAGCCTCTGAATCGCAATATTGACGGAGATACGGACATGCAACATGGACACAAGATGAAACCCACACAGGCCGAATCAGACCGTGCGATTTGGCACCAACATTCGCTTGCCCTTGAGAAGCGTGCTGTAGCCGTTTTGGTCGATTCGGTGCACCCGACAAAATTCGCTTGAAGATGGGCCAAGCTGATAGCGCAGGGTCAGTTGTGCCTTGTGGCCGATCAAGAGCCTCTGAATCGCAATATTGACGGAGATACGGACATGCAACATGGACACAAGATGAAACCCACACAGGCCGAATCAGACCGTGCGATTTGGCACCAACATTCGCTTGCCCTTGAGAAGCGTGCTGTAGCCGTTTTGGTCGATTCGGTGCACCCGACAAAATTCGCTTGAAGATGGGCCAAGCAGATAGCGCAGGGTCAGTTGTGCCTTGTGGCCGATCGAGAGCCTCTGAATCGCAATATTGACGGAGATACGGACATGCAACATGGACACAAGATGAAACACACACAGGCCGAATCAGACCGTACGATTTGGCACCACCATTTTCTAGCCGTCGAGAAGCGTGCTGTAGCCGTTTCGGACGATTCCGAGCACTCGGCTAAATTCGCTTGGAGATGGGCGCAGCTGATAGCACAGGGTCGGTTGTGCCTTGTGGCCGAACGAGAGCCTCTGAATCGCAATATTGACGGAGATACAGACATCCAACATGGACACAAGATGAAACCCACACAGGCCGAATCAGACTGTGCGATTTGGCACTTACATTCGGTAGCCGTCGAGAAGCGTGCTGCTGCCGTTTCGGTCAATTCCGAGCACCCGACAAAATTCGCTTGGAGATGGGCGCAGCTGATAGCACAGGGTCAGTTGTGCCTTGTGGCCGAACGAGAGCCTCTGAATCACATTATAGGCGTAGATACAGACATCCAACATGGACACAAGATGAAACCCACACAGGCCGAATCAGACTGTGCGATTTGGCACTTACATTCGGTAGCCGTCGAGAAGCGTGCTGCTGCCGTTTCGGTCAATTCCGAGCACCCGACAAAATTCGCTTGGAGATGGGCGCAGCTGATAGCACAGGGTCAGTTGTGCCTTGAGGCCGAACGAGAGCCTCTGAATCGCAATATTGACGGAGATACAGACATCCAACATGGACACAAGATGAAACACACACAGGCCGAATCAGACCGTACGATTTGGCACCACCATTTTCTAGCCGTCGAGAAGCGTGCTGTAGCCGTTTCGGACGATTCCGAGCACTCGGCTAAATTCGCTTGGAGATGGGCGCAGCTGATACCACAGGGTCAGTTGTGCCTTGTGGCCGAACGAGAGCCTCTGAATCGCAATATTGACGGAGATACAGACATCCAACATGGACACAAGATGAAACACACACAGGCCGAATCAGACCGTACGATTTGGCACCACCATTTTCTAGCCGTCGAGAAGCGTGCTGTAGCCGTTTCGGACGATTCCGATCACTCGGCTAAATTCGCTTGGAGATGGGCGCAGCTGATAGCACAGGGTCGGTTGTGCCTTGTGGCCGAACGAGAGCCTCTGAATCGCAATATTGACGGAGATACAGACATCCAACATGGACACAAGATGAAACCCACACAGGCCGAATCAGACTGTGCGATTTGGCACTTACATTCGGTAGCCGTCGAGAAGCGTGCTGCTGCCGTTTCGGTCAATTCCGAGCACCCGACAAAATTCGCTTGGAGATGGGCGCGGCTGATAGCACAGGGTCAGTTGTGCCTTGTGGCCGAACGAGAGCCTCTGAATCACATTATAGGCGTAGATACAGACATCCAACATGGACACAAGATGAAACCCACACAGGCCGAATCAGACTGTGCGATTTGGCACTTACATTCGGTAGCCGTCGAGAAGCGTGCTGCTGCCGTTTCGGTCAATTCCGAGCACCCGACAAAATTCGCTTGGAGATGGGCGCAGCTGATAGCACAGGGTCAGTTGTGCCTTGTGGCCGAACGAGAGCCTCTGAATCACATTATAGGCGTAGATACAGACATCCAACATGGACACAAGATGAAACCCACACAGGCCGAATCAGACCGTGCGATTTGGCACCAACATTCGGTAGCCCTCGAGAAGCGTGCTATAGCTGTTACGGTCAATTCCGAGCACCCGACAAAACTCGCTTGTAGATGGGCGCAGCTGATAGCACAGGGTCAGTTGTGCCTTGTGGCCGAACGAGAGCCTCTGAATCGCATTATAGGCGTAGATACAGACATCCAACATGGACACAAGATGAAACCCACACAGGCCGAATCAGACCGTGCGATTTGGCACTTACATTCGGTAGCCGTCGAGAAGCGTGCTGCTGCCGTTTCGGTCAATTCCGAGCACCCGACAACATTCGCTTGGAGATGGGCGCAGCTGATGGCAGAGGGTCAGTTGTGCCTTGTGGCCGAACAAGAGCCTCTGAATCGCATTATAGGCGGAGATACAGACATCCAACATGGACACAAGATGAAACCCACACAGGCCGAACCAGACCGTGCGATTTGGCACCAACATTCGGTAGCCCTCGGGAAGCGTGCTGTAGCTGTTTCGGTCAATTCCGAGCACCCGACAACATTCGCTTGGAGATGGGCGCAGCTGATGGCAGAGGGTCGGTTGTGCCTTGTGGCCGAACGAGAGCCTCTGAATCGCATTATAGGCGTAGATACAGACATCCAACATGGACACAAGATGAAACACACACAGGCCGAATCAGACCGTGCGATTTGGCACCACCATTTTCTAGCCGTCGAGAAGCGTGCTGTAGCCGTTTCGGACGATTCCGAGCACTCGGCTAAATTCGCTTGGAGATGGGCGCAGCTGATAGCACAGGGTCAGTTGTGCCTTGTGGCCGAACGAGAGCCTCTGAATCGCAATATTGACGGAGATACAGACATCCAACATGGACACAAGATGAAACACACACAGGCCGAATCAGACCGTACGATTTGGCACCACCATTTTCTAGCCGTCGAGAAGCGTGCTGTAGCCGTTTCGGACGATTCCGAGCACTCGGCTAAATTCGCTTGGAGATGGGCGCAGCTGATAGCACAGGGTCAGTTGTGCCTTGTGGCCGAACGAGAGCCTCTGAATCGCAATATTGACGGAGATACAGACATCCAACATGGACACAAGATGAAACACACACAGGCCGAATCAGACCGTACGATTTGGCACCACCATTTTCTAGCCGTCGAGAAGCGTGCTGTAGCTGTTTCGGACGATTCTGAGCACCCGACAAAATTCACTTGGAGATGGGCGCAGCTGATAGCACAGGGTCAGTTGTGCCTTGTGGCCGAACGAGGGCCTCTGAATCGCAATATTGACGGAGATACAGACATCCAACATGGACACAAGATGAAACACACACAGGCCGAATCAGACCGTACGATTTGGCACCACCATTTTCTAGCCGTCGAGAAGCGTGCTGTAGCCGTTTCGGACGATTCCGAGCACTCGGCTAAATTCGCTTGGAGATGGGCGCAGCTGATAGCACAGGGTCAGTTGTGCCTTGTGGCCGAACGAGAGCCTCTGAATCGCAATATTGACGGAGATACAGACATCCAACATGGACACAAGATGAAACACACACAGGCCGAATCAGACCGTACGATTTGGCACCACCGTTTTCTAGCCGTCGAGAAGCGTGCTGTAGCCGTTTCGGACGATTCTGAGCACCCGACAAAATTCGCTTGGAGATGGGCGCAGCTGATAGCACAGGGTCAGTTGTGCCTTGTGGCCGAACGAGGGCCTCTGAATCGCAATATTGACGGAGATACAGACATCCAACATGGACACAAGATGAAACACACACAGGCCGAATCAGACCGTACGATTTGGCACCACCATTTTCTAGCCGTCGAGAAGCGTGCTGTAGCTGTTTCGGACGATTCCGAGCACTCGACAAAATTCGCTTGGAGATGGGCGCAGCTGATAGCACAGGGTCAGTTGTGCCTTGGGGCCGAACGAGAGCCTCTGAATCGCAGTATTGACGGAGATACAGACATCCAACATGGACACAAGATGAAACACACACAGGCCGAATCAGACCGTACGATTTGGCACCACCATTTTCTAGCCGTCGAGAAGCGTGCTGTAGCCGTTTCGGACGATTCTGAGCACCCGACAAAATTCGCTTGGAGATGGGCGCAGCTGATAGCACAGGGTCAGTTGTGCCTTGTGGCCGAACGAGGGCCTCTGAATCGCAATATTGACGGAGATACAGACATCCAACATGGACACAAGATGAAACACACACAGGCCGAATCAGACCGTACGATTTGGCACCACCATTTTCTAGCCGTCGAGAAGCGTGCTGTAGCTGTTTCGGACGATTCCGAGCACTCGACAAAATTCGCTTGGAGATGGGCGCAGCTGATAGCACAGGGTCAGTTGTGCCTTGGGGCCGAACGAGAGCCTCTGAATCGCAGTATTGACGGAGATACAGACATCCAACATGGACACAAGATGAAACACACACAGGCCGAATCAGACCGTACGATTTGGCACCACCATTTTCTAGCCGTCGAGAAGCGTGCTGTAGCCGTTTCGGACGATTCCGAGCACTCGGCTAAATTCGCTTGGGGATGGGCGCAGCTGATAGCACAGGGTCGGTTGTGCCTTGTGGCCGAACGAGAGCCTCTGAATCGCAATATTGACGGAGATACAGACATCCAACATGGACACAAGATGAAACACACACAGGCCGAATCAGACCGTCCGATTTGGCACCACCATTTTCTAGCCGTCGAGAAGCGTGCTGTAGCCGTTTCGGACGATTCCGAGCACTCGGCTAAATTCGCTTGGAGATGGGCGCAGCTGATACCACAGGGTCAGTTGTGCCTTGTGGCCGAACGAGAACCTCTGAATCGCAATATTGACGGAGATACAGACATCCAACATGGACACAAGATGAAACACACACAGGCCGAATCAGACCGTACGATTTGGCACCAACATTTTCTAGCCGTCGAGAAGCGTGCTGTAGCCGTTTCGGACGACTCCGAGCACTCGGCTAAATTCGCTTGGAGATGGGCGCAGCTGATAGCACAGGGTCAGTTGTGCCTTGTGGCCGAACGAGAGCCTCTGAATCGCAATATTGACGGAGATACAGACATCCAACATGGACACAAGATGAAACACACACAGGCCGAATCAGACCGTACGATTTGGCACCACCATTTTCTAGCCCTCGAGAAGCGTGCTGTAGCTGTTTCGGACGATTCCGAGCACTCGGCTAAATTCGCTTGGAGATGGGCGCAGCTGATACCACAGGGTCAGTTGTGCCTTGTGGCCGAGCGAGAGCCTCTGAATCGCAATATTGACGGAGATACCGACATCCAACATGGACACAAGATGAAACACACACAGGCCGAATCAGACCGTACGATTTGGCACCACCATTTTCTAGCCGTCGAGAAGCGTGCTGTAGCTGTTTCGGACGATTCCGAGCACTCGACAAAATTCGCTTGGAGATGGGCGCAGCTGATAGCACAGGGTCAGTTGTGCCTTGGGGCCGAACGAGAGCCTCTGAATCGCAGTATTGACGGAGATACAGACATCCAACATGGACACAAGATGAAACACACACAGGCCGAATCAGACCGTACGATTTGGCACCACCATTTTCTAGCCGTCGAGAAGCGTGCTGTAGCCGTTTCGGACGATTCCGAGCACTCGGCTAAATTCGCTTGGGGATGGGCGCAGCTGATAGCACAGGGTCGGTTGTGCCTTGTGGCCGAACGAGAGCCTCTGAATCGCAATATTGACGGAGATACAGACATCCAACATGGACACAAGATGAAACACACACAGGCCGAATCAGACCGTACGATTTGGCACCACCATTTTCTAGCCGTCGAGAAGCGTGCTGTAGCCGTTTCGGACGATTCCGAGCACTCGGCTAAATTCGCTTGGAGATGGGCGCAGCTGATACCACAGGGTCAGTTGTGCCTTGTGGCCGAACGAGAACCTCTGAATCGCAATATTGACGGAGATACAGACATCCAACATGGACACAAGATGAAACACACACAGGCCGAATCAGACCGTACGATTTGGCACTTACATTTTCTAGCCGTCGAGAAGCGTGCTGTAGCCGTTTCGGACGACTCCGAGCACTCGGCTAAATTCGCTTGGAGATGGGCGCAGCTGATAGCACAGGGTCAGTTGTGCCTTGTGGCCGAACGAGAGCCTCTGAATCGCAATATTGACGGAGATACAGACATCCAACATGGACACAAGATGAAACACACACAGGCCGAATCAGACCGTACGATTTGGCACCACCATTTTCTAGCCGTCGAGAAGCGTGCTGTAGCTGTTTCGGACGATTCCGAGCACTCGGCTAAATTCGCTTGGAGATGGGCGCAGCTGATACCACAGGGTCAGTTGTGCCTTGTGGCCGAACGAGAACCTCTGAATCGCAATATTGACGGAGATACAGACATCCAACATGGACACAAGATGAAACACACACAGGCCGAATCAGACCGTACGATTTGGCACCACCATTTTCTAGCCGTCGAGAAGCGTGCTGTAGCTGTTTCGGACGATTCCGAGCACCCGACAAAATTCGCTTGGAGATGGGCGCAGCTGATAGCACAGGGTCAGTTGTGCCTTGAGGCCGAACGAGAGCCTCTGAATCGCAATATTGACGGAGATACAGACATCCAACATGGACACAAGATGAAACACACACAGGCCGAATCAGACCGTCCGATTTGGCACCACCATTTTCTAGCCGTCGAGAAGCGTGCTGTAGCTGTTTCGGACGATTCCGAGCACTCGACAAAATTCGCTTGGAGATGGGCGCAGCTGATAGCACAGGGTCAGTTGTGCCTTGTGGCCGAACGAGAGCCTCTGAATCGCAATATTGACGGAGATACAGACATCCAACATGGACACAAGATGAAACACACACAGGCCGAATCAGACCGTACGATTTGGCACCACCATTTTCTAGCCCTCGAGAAGCGTGCTGTAGCTGTTTCGGACGATTCCGAGCACTCGGCTAAATTCGCTTGGAGATGGGCGCAGCTGATACCACAGGGTCGGTTGTGCCTTGTGGCCGAACGAGAGCCTCTGAATCGCAATATTGACGGAGATACAGACATCCAACATGGACACAAGATGAAACACACACAGGCCGAATCAGACCGTACGATTTGGCACCACCATTTTCTAGCCGTCGAGAAGCGTGCTGTAGCTGTTTCGGACGATTCCGAGCACTCGGCTAAATTCGCTTGGAGATGGGCGCAGCTGATACCACAGGGTCAGTTGTGCCTTGTGGCCGAACGAGAACCTCTGAATCGCAATATTGACGGAGATACAGACATCCAACATGGACACAAGATGAAACACACACAGGCCGAATCAGACCGTACGATTTGGCACCACCATTTTCTAGCCGTCGAGAAGCGTGCTGTAGCCGTTTCGGACGATTCCGAGCACCCGACAAAATTCGCTTGGAGATGGGCGCAGCTGATAGCACAGGGTCAGTTGTGCCTTGAGGCCGAACGAGAGCCTCTGAATCGCAATATTGACGGAGATACAGACATCCAACATGGACACAAGATGAAACACACACAGGCCGAATCAGACCGTACGATTTGGCACCACCATTTTCTAGCCGCCGAGAAGCGTGCTGTAGCTGTTTCGGACGATTCCGAGCACTCGGCTAAATTCGCTTGGAGATGGGCGCAGCTGATACCACAGGGTCAGTTGTGCCTTGTGGCCGAACGAGAGCCTCTGAATCGCAATATTGACGGAGATACAGACATCCAACATGGACACAAGATGAAACACACACAGGCCGAATCAGACCGTACGATTTGGCACCACCATTTTCTAGCCGTCGAGAAGCGTGCTGTAGCCGTTTCGGACGATTCCGAGCACTCGGCTAAATTCGCTTGGAGATGGGCGCAGCTGATAGCACAGGGTCAGTTGTGCCTTGTGGCCGAACGAGAGCCTCTGAATCGCAATATTGACGGAGATACAGACATCCAACATGGACACAAGATGAAACACACACAGGCCGAATCAGACCGTACGATTTGGCACCACCATTTTCTAGCCGTCGAGAAGCGTGCTGTAGCTGTTTCGGACGACTCCGAGCACTCGGCTAAATTCGCTTGGAGATGGGCGCAGCTGATACCACAGGGTCAGTTGTGCCTTGTGGCCGAACGAGAGCCTCTGAATCGCAATATTGACGGAGATACAGACATCCAACATGGACACAAGATGAAACACACACAGGCCGAATCAGACCGTACGATTTGGCACCACCATTTTCTAGCCCTCGAGAAGCGTGCTGTAGCTGTTTCGGACGATTCCGAGCACCCGACAAAATTCGCTTGGAGATGGGCGCAGCTGGTAGCACAGGGTCAGTTGTGCCTTGAGGCCGAACGAGAGCCTCTGAATCGCAATATTGACGGAGATACAGACATCCAACATGGACACAAGATGAAACACACACAGGCCGAATCAGACCGTACGATTTGGCACCACCATTTTCTAGCCGTCGCGAAGCGTGCTGTAGCTGTTTCGGACGATTCCGAGCACTCGACAAAATTCGCTTGGAGATGGGCCGAGCTGATAGCACAGTGTCAGTTGTGCCTTGTGGCCGAGCGAGAGCCTCTGAATCGCAATATTGACGGAGATACAGACATCCAACATGGACACAAGATGAAACACACACAGGCCGAATCAGACCGTACGATTTGGCACCACCATTTTCTAGCCGTCGAGAAGCGTGCTGTAGCCGTTTCGGACGATTCCGAGCACTCGGCTAAATTCGCTTGGAGATGGGCGCAGCTGATACCACAGGGTCAGTTGTGCCTTGTGGCCGAACGAGAGCCTCTGAATCGCAATATTGACGGAGATACAGACATCCAACATGGACACAAGATGAAACACACACAGGCCGAATCAGACCGTCCGATTTGGCACCACCATTTTCTAGCCCTCGAGAAGCGTGCTGTAGCTGTTTCGGACGATTCCGAGCACTCGACAAAATTCGCTTGGAGATGGGCGCAGCTGATAGCACAGGGTCAGTTGTGCCTTGAGGCCGAACGAGAGCCTCTGAATCGCAATATTGACGGAGATACAGACATCCAACATGGACACAAGATAAAACACACAGGCCGAATCAGACCTTACGATTTGGCACCAACATTTTCTAGCCCTCAAAAAGCGTGCTGTAGCTGTTTCGGACGATTCCGAGCACCCGACAAAATTCGCTTGGAGATGGGCGCAGCTGATAGCACAGGGTCAGTTGTGCCTTGTGGCCGAACGAGAGCCTCTGAATCGCAATATTGACGGAGATACAGACATCCAACATGGACACAAGATGAAACACACACAGGCCGAATCAGACCGTACGATTTGGCACCACCATTTTCTAGCCCTCGAGAAGCGTGCTGTAGCCGTTTCGGACGATTCCGAGCACTCGGCTAAATTCGCTTGGAGATGGGCGCAGCTGATACCACAGGGTCAGTTGTGCCTTGTGGCCGAACGAGGGCCTCTGAATCGCAATATTGACGGAGATACAGACATCCAACATGGACACAAGATGAAACACACACAGGCCGAATCAGACCGTACGATTTGGCACCACCATTTTCTAGCCGTCGAGAAGCGTGCTGTAGCTGTTTCGGACGATTCTGAGCACCCGACAAAATTCGCTTGGGGATGGGTGCAGCTGATAGCACAGGGTCAGTTGTGCCTTGTGGCCGAACGAGAGCCTCTGAATCGCAATATTGACGGAGATACAGACATCCAACATGGACACAAGATGAAACACACACAGGCCGAATCAGACCGTACGATTTGGCACCACCATTTTCTAGCCCTCGAGAAGCGTGCTGTAGCTGTTTCGGACGATTCCGAGCACTCGGCTAAATTCGCTTGGAGATGGGCGCAGCTGATAGCACAGGGTCAGTTGTGCCTTGTGGCCGAACGAGAGCCTCTGAATCGCAATATTGACGGAGATACAGACATCCAACATGGACACAAGATGAAACACACACAGGCCGAATCAGACCGTACGATTTGGCACCACCATTTTCTAGCCGTCGAGAAGCGTGCTGTAGCCGTTTCGGACGATTCCGAGCACTCGGCTAAATTCGCTTGGAGATGGGCGCAGCTGATAGCACAGGGTCAGTTGTGCCTTGTGGCCGAACGAGAGCCTCTGAATCGCAATATTGACGGAGATACAGACATCCAACATGGACACAAGATGAAACACACACAGGCCGAATCAGACCGTACGATTTGGCACCACCATTTTCTAGCCGTCGAGAAGCGTGCTGTAGCTGTTTCGGACGATTCCGAGCACTCGGCTAAATTCGCTTGGGGATGGGCGCAGCTGATACCACAGGGTCAGTTGTGCCTTGTGGCCGAACGAGAACCTCTGAATTGCAATATTGACGGAGATACAGACATCCAACATGGACACAAGATGAAACACACACAGGCCGAATCAGACCGTACGATTTGGCACCACCATTTTCTAGCCCTCGAGAAGCGTGCTGTAGCTGTTTCGGACGATTCTGAGCACCCGACAAAATTCGCTTGGGGATGGGTGCAGCTGATAGCACAGGGTCAGTTGTGCCTTGTGGCCGAACGAGAGCCTCTGAATCGCAATATTGACGGAGATACAGACATCCAACATGGACACAAGATGAAACACACACAGGCCGAATCAGACCGTACGATTTGGCACCACCATTTTCTAGCCCTCGAGAAGCGTGCTGTAGCTGTTTCGGACGATTCCGAGCACTCGGCTAAATTCGCTTGGAGATGGGCGCAGCTGGTAGCACAGGGTCAGTTGTGCCTTGTGGCCGAACGAGAGCCTCTGAATCGCAATATTGACGGAGATACAGACATCCAACATGGACACAAGATGAAACACACACAGGCCGAATCAGACCGTACGATTTGGCACCACCATTTTCTAGCCGTCGGGAAGCGTGCTGTAGCCGTTTCGGACGATTCCGAGCACTCGGCTAAATTCGCTTGGAGATGGGCGCAGCTGATACCACAGGGTCAGTTGTGCCTTGTGGCCGAACGAGAACCTCTGAATCGCAATATTGACGGAGATACAGACATCCAACATGGACACAAGATGAAACACACACAGGCCGAATCAGACCGTACGATTTGGCACCAACATTTTCTAGCCCTCGAGAAGCGTGCTGTAGCTGTTCCGGACGATTCCGAGCACCCGACAAAATTCGCTTGGAGATGGGCGCAGCTGACAGCACAGGGTCAGTTGTGCCTTGAGGCCGAACGAGAGCCTCTGAATCGCAATATTGACGGAGATACAGACATCCAACATGGACACAAGATGAAACACACAGGCCGAATCAGACCGTACGATTTGGCACCAACATTTTCTAGCCCTCAAAAAGCGTGCTGTAGCTGTTTCGGACGATTCCGAGCACCCGACAAAATTCGCTTGGAGATGGGCGCAGCTGATAGCACAGGGTCAGTTGTGCCTTGAGGCCGAACGAGAGCCTCTGAATCGCAATATTGACGGAGATACAGACATCCAACATGGACACAAGATGAAACACACACAGGCCGAATCAGACCGTACGATTTGGCACCACCATTTTCTAGCCGTCGAGAAGCGTGCTGTAGCTGTTCCGGACGATTCCGAGCACCCGACAAAATTCGCTTGGAGATGGGCGCAGCGGACAGCACAGGGTCAGTTGTGCCTTGTGGCCGAACGAGAGCCTCTGAATCGCAATATTGACGGAGATACAGACATCCAACATGGACACAAGATGAAACACACACAGGCCGAATCAGACCGTACGATTTGGCACCACCATTTTCTAGCCGTCGAGAAGCGTGCTGTAGCCGTTTCGGACGATTCCGAGCACTCGGCTAAATTCGCTTGGAGATGGGCGCAGCTGATAGCACAGGGTCAGTTGTGCCTTGAGGCCGAACGAGAGCCTCTGAATCGCAATATTGACGGAGATACAGACATCCAACATGGACACAAGATAAAACACACAGGCCGAATCAGACCGTACGATTTGGCACCACCATTTTCTAGCCCTCGAGAAGCGTGCTGTAGCCGTTTCGGACGATTCCGAGCACTCGGCTAAATTCGCTTGGAGATGGGCGCAGCTGATAGCACAGGGTCAGTTGTGCCTTGTGGCCGAACGAGGGCCTCTGAATCGCAATATTGACGGAGATACAGACATCCAACATGGACACAAGATGAAACACACACAGGCCGAATCAGACCGTACGATTTGGCACCACCATTTTCTAGCCCTCTAGAAGCGTGCTGTAGCCGTTTCGGACGATTCCGAGCACTCGGCTAAATTCGCTTGGAGATGGGCGCAGCTGATAGCACAGGGTCAGTTGTGCCTTGAGGCCGAACGAGGGCCTCTGAATCGCAATATTGACGGAGATACAGACATCCAACATGGACACAAGATGAAACACACACAGGCCGAATCAGACCGTACGATTTGGCACCAACATTTTCTAGCCGTCGAGAAGCGTGCTGTAGCTGTTTCGGACGATTCTGAGCACCCGACAAAATTCGCTTGGAGATGGGCGCAGCTGATAGCACAGGGTCAGTTGTGCCTTGAGGCCGAACGAGGGCCTCTGAATCGCAATATTGACGGAGATACAGACATCCAACATGGACACAAGATGAATCACACACAGGCCGAATCAGACCGTACGATTTGGCACCACCATTTTCTAGCCCTCGAGAAGCGTGCTGTAGCTGTTTCGGACGATTCCGAGCACCCGACAAAATTCGCTTGGAGATGGGCGCAGCTGATAGCACAGGGTCAGTTGTGCCTTGAGGCCGAACGAGAGCCTCTGAATCGCAATATTGACGGAGATACAGACATCCAACATGGACACAAGATGAAACACACACAGGCCGAATCAGACCGTACGATTTGGCACCACCATTTTCTAGCCGTCGGGAAGCGTGCTGTAGCTGTTTCGGACGATTCCGAGCACTCGGCTAAATTCGCTTGGAGATGGGCGCAGCTGATAGCACAGGGTCAGTTGTGCCTTGAGGCCGAACGAGAGCCTCTGAATCGCAATATTGACGGAGATACAGACATCCAACATGGACACAAGATGAAACACACACCGGCCGAATCAGACCGTACGATTTGGCACCACCATTTTCTAGCCGTCGAGAAGCGTGCTGTAGCCGTTTCGGACGATTCCGAGCACTCGGCTAAATTCGCTTGGAGATGGGCGCAGCTGATAGCACAGGGTCAGTTGTGCCTTGTGGCCGAACGAGAGCCTCTGAATCGCAATATTGACGGAGATACAGACATCCAACATGGACACAAGATGAAACACACACAGGCCGAATCAGACCGTACGATTTGGCACCAACATTTTCTAGCCGTCGAGAAGCGTGCTGTAGCTGTTTCGGACGATTCCGAGCACCCGACAAAATTCGCTTGGAGATGGGCGCAGCTGATAGCACAGGGTCAGTTGTGCCTTGAGGCCGAACGAGAGCCTCGTGAATCGCAATATTGACGGAGATACAGACATCCAACATGGACACAAGATGAAACACACACAGGCCGAATCAGACCGTACGATTTGGCACCACCATTTTCTAGCCGTCGAGAAGCGTGCTGTAGCCGTTTCGGACGATTCCGAGCACTCGTCTAAATTCGCTTGGGGATGGGTGCAGCTGATAGCACAGGGTCAGTTGTGCCTTGAGGCCGAACGAGAGCCTCTGAATCGCAATATTGACGGAGATACAGACATCCAACATGGACACAAGATGAAACACACAGGCCGAATCAGACCGTACGATTTGGCACCACCATTTTCTAGCCGTCGAGAAGCGTGCTGTAGCCGTTTCGGGCGATTCCGAGCACTCGTCTAAATTCGCTTGGGGATGGGTGCAGCTGATAGCACAGGGTCAGTTGTGCCTTGAGGCCGAACGAGAGCCTCTGAATCGCAATATTGACGGAGATACAGACATCCAACATGGACACAAGATGAAACACACAGGCCGAATCAGACCGTACGATTTGGCACCACCATTTTCTAGCCGTCGAGAAGCGTGCTGTAGCTGTTTCGGACGATTCCGAGCACTCGGCTAAATTCGCTTGGAGATGGGCGCAGCTGATAGCACAGGGTCAGTTGTGCCTTGTGGCCGAACGAGAGCCTCTGAATCGCAATATTGACGGAGATACAGACATCCAACATGGACACAAGATGAAACACACACAGGCCGAATCAGACCGTACGATTTGGCACCAACATTTTCTAGCCCTCGAGAAGCGTGCTGTAGCTGTTTCGGACGATTCCGAGCACCCGACAAAATTCGCTTGGAGATGGGCGCAGCTGATAGCACAGGGTCAGTTGTGCCTTGAGGCCGAACGAGAGCCTCTGAATGGCAATATTGACGGAGATACAGACATCCAACATGGACACAAGATGAAACACACACAGGCCGAATCAGACCGTACGATTTGGCGCCACCATTTTCTAGCCGTCGAGAAGCGTGCTGTAGCCGTTTCGGACGATTCCGAGCACCCGACAAAATTCGCTTGGAGATGGGCGCAGCTGATAGCACAGGGTCAGTTGTGCCTTGAGGCCGAACGAGAGCCTCTGAATCGCAATATTGACGGAGATACAGACATCCAACATGGACACAAGATGAAACACACAGGCCGAATCAGACCGTACGATTTGGCACCAACATTTTCTAGCCCTCGAGAAGCGCGCTGTAGCCGTTTCGGACGATTCCAAGCACCCGACAAAATTCGCTTGGAGATGGGCGCAGCTGATAGCACAGGGTCAGTTGTGCCTTGTGGCCGAACGAGGGCCTCTGAATCGCAATATTGACGGAGATACAGACATCCAACATGGACACAAGATGAAACACACAGGCCGAATCAGACCGTACGATTTGGCGCCACCATTTTCTAGCCGTCGAGAAGCGTGCTGTAGCCGTTTCGGACGATTCCGAGCACCCGACAAAATTCGCTTGGAGATGGGCGCAGCTGATAGCACAGGGTCAGTTGTGCCTTGTGGCCGAACGAGAGCCTCTGAATCGCAATATTGACGGAGATACAGACATCCAACATGGACACAAGATGAAACACACACAGGCCGAATCAGACCGTACGATTTGGCGCCACCATTTTCTAGCCGTCGAGAAGCGTGCTGTAGCCGTTTCGGACGATTCCGAGCACCCGACAAAATTCGCTTGGAGATGGGCGCAGCTGATAGCACAGGGTCAGTTGTGCCTTGTGGCCGAACGAGGGCCTCTGAATCGCAATATTGACGGAGATACAGACATCCAACATGGACACAAGATGAAACACACAGGCCGAATCAGACCGTACGATTTGGCGCCACCATTTTCTAGCCGTCGAGAAGCGTGCTGTAGCCGTTTCGGACGATTCCGAGCACCCGACAAAATTCGCTTGGAGATGGGCGCAGCTGATAGCACAGGGTCAGTTGTGCCTTGTGGCCGAACGAGGGCCTCTGAATCGCAATATTGACGGAGATACAGACATCCAACATGGACACAAGATGAAACACACACAGGCCGAATCAGACCGTACGATTTGGCACCACCATTTTCTAGCCCTCGAGAAGCGTGCTGTAGCCGTTTCGGACGATTCCGAGCACCCGACAATTCGCTTGGAGATGGACGCAGCTGATAGCACAGGGTCAGTTGTGCCTTGAGGCCGAACGAGAGCCTCTGAATCGCAATATTGACGGAGATACAGACATCCAACATGGACACAAGATGAAACACACACAGGCCGAATCAGACCGTACGATTTGGCACCACCATTTTCTAGCCGTCGAGAAGCGTGCTGTAGCCGTTTCGGACGATTCCGAGCACTCGGCTAAATTCGCTTGGAGATGGGCGCAGCTGATAGCACAGGGTCAGTTGTGCCTTGAGGCCGAACGAGAGCCTCTGAATCGCAATATTGACGGAGATACAGACATCCAACATGGACACAAGATGAAACACACACAGGCCGAATCAGACCGTACGATTTGGCACCACCATTTTCTAGCCGTCGAGAAGCGTGCTGTAGCTGTTTCGGACGATTCCGAGCACCCGACAAAATTCGCTTGGAGATGGGCGCAGCTGATAGCACAGGGTCAGTTGTGCCTTGAGGCCGAACGAGAGCCTCTGAATCGCAATATTGACGGAGATACAGACATCCAACATGGACACAAGATAAAACACACACAGGCCGAATCAGACCGTACGATTTGGCACCAACATTTTCTAGCCGTCGAGAAGCGTGCTGTAGCCGTTTCGGACGATTCCGAGCACCCGACAAAATTCGCTTGGAGATGGGCGCAGCTGATAGCACAGGGTCAGTTGTGCCTTGAGGCCGAACGAGAGCCTCTGAATCGCAATATTGACGGAGATACAGACATCCAACATGGACACAAGATGAAACACACACAGGCCGAATCAGACCGTACGATTTGGCACCACCATTTTCTAGCCGTCGAGAAGCGTGCTGTAGCCGTTTCGGACGATTCCGAGCACTCGGCTAAATTCGCTTGGAGATGGGCGCAGCTGATAGCACAGGGTCAGCTGTGCCTTGAGGCCGAACGAGAGCCTCTGAATCGCAATATTGACGGAGATACAGACATCCAACATGGACACAAGATGAAACACACACAGGCCGAATCAGACCGTACGATTTGGCACCACCATTTTCTAGCCGTCGAGAAGCGTGCTGTAGCTGTTTCGGACGATTCCGAGCACCCGACAAAATTCGCTTGGAGATGGGCGCAGCTGATAGCACAGGGTCAGCTGTGCCTTGAGGCCGAACGAGAGCCTCTGAATCGCAATATTGACGGAGATACAGACATCCAACATGGACACAAGATGAAACACACACAGGCCGAATCAGACCGTACGATTTGGCACCAACATTTTCTAGCCGTCGAGAAGCGTGCTGTAGCTGTTTCGGACGATTCCGAGCACCCGACAATTCGCTTGGAGATGGACGCAGCTGATAGCACAGGGTCAGTTGTGCCTTGAGGCCGAACGAGAGCCTCTGAATCGCAATATTGACGGAGATACAGACATCCAACATGGACACAAGATGAAACACACACAGGCCGAATCAGACCGTACGATTTGGCACCACCATTTTCTAGCCGTCGGGAAGCGTGCTGTAGCCGTTTCGGACGATTCCGAGCACTCGGCTAAATTCGCTTGGAGATGGGCGCAGCTGATACCACAGGGTCAGTTGTGCCTTGTGGCCGAGCGAGAGCCTCTGAATCGCAATATTGACGGAGATACAGACATCCAACATGGACACAAGATGAAACACACACAGGCCGAATCAGACCGTACGATTTGGCACCAACATTTTCTAGCCCTCGAGAAGCGTGCTGTAGCTGTTTCGGACGATTCCGAGCACCCGACAATTCGCTTGGAGATGGACGCAGCTGATAGCACAGGGTCAGTTGTGCCTTGAGGCCGAACGAGAGCCTCTGAATCGCAATATTGACGGAGATACAGACATCCAACATGGACACAAGATGAAACACACACAGGCCGAATCAGACCGTACGATTTGGCACCACCATTTTCTAGCCGTCGAGAAGCGTGCTGTAGCCGTTTCGGACGATTCCGAGCACTCGGCTAAATTCGCTTGGAGATGGGCGCAGCTGATAGCACAGGGTCAGTTGTGCCTTGAGGCCGAACGAGAGCCTCTGAATCGCAATATTGACGGAGATACAGACATCCAACATGGACACAAGATGAAACACACACAGGCCGAATCAGACCGTACGATTTGGCACCACCATTTTCTAGCCGTCGAGAAGCGTGCTGTAGCCGTTTCGGACGATTCCGAGCACTCGGCTAAATTCGCTTGGAGATGGGCGCAGCTGATAGCACAGGGTCAGTTGTGCCTTGAGGCCGAACGAGAGCCTCTGAATCGCAATATTGACGGAGATACAGACATCCAACATGGACACAAGATGAAACACACACAGGCCGAATCAGACCGTACGATTTGGCACCAACATTTTCTAGCCCTCGAGAAGCGTGCTGTAGCTGTTTCGGACGATTCCGAGCACCCGACAAAATTCGCTTGGAGATGGGCGCAGCTGATAGCACAGGGTCAGCTGTGCCTTGAGGCCGAACGAGAGCCTCTGAATCGCAATATTGACGGAGATACAGACATCCAACATGGACACAAGATGAAACACACACAGGCCGAATCAGACCGTACGATTTGGCACCAACATTTTCTAGCCCTCGAGAAGCGTGCTGTAGCTGTTTCGAACGATTCTGAGCACCCGACCAAATTCGCTTGGAGATGGGCGCAGCTGATAGCACATGGTCAGTTGTGCCTTGAGGCCGAACGAGGGCCTCTGAATCGCAATATTGACGGAGATACAGACATCCAACATGGACACAAGATGAAACACACAGGCCGAATCAGACCGTACGATTTGGCACCAACATTTTCTAGCCCTCGAGAAGCGTGCTGTAGCTGTTTCGGACGATTCCGAGCACCCGACAAAATTCGCTTGGAGATGGGCGCAGCTGATAGCACAGGGTCAGCTGTGCCTTGAGGCCGAACGAGAGCCTCTGAATCGCAATATTGACGGAGATACAGACATCCAACATGGACACAAGATGAAACACACACAGGCCGAATCAGACCGTACGATTTGGCACCACCATTTTCTAGCCGTCGAGAAGCGTGCTGTAGCTGTTTCGGACGATTCCGAGCACCCGACAAAATTCGCTTGGAGATGGGCGCAGCTGATAGCACAGGGTCAGTTGTGCCTTGAGGCCGAACGAGAGCCTCTGAATCGCAATATTGACGGAGATACAGACATCCAACATGGACACAAGATGAAACACACACAGGCCGAATCAGACCGTACGATTTGGCACCACCATTTTCTAGCCGTCGAGAAGCGTGCTGTAGCCGTTTCGGACGATTCCGAGCACTCGGCTAAATTCGCTTGGAGATGGGCGCAGCTGATAGCACAGGGTCAGCTGTGCCTTGAGGCCGAACGAGAGCCTCTGAATCGCAATATTGACGGAGATACAGACATCCAACATGGACACAAGATGAAACACACACAGGCCGAACCAGACCGTACGATTTGGCACCACCATTTTCTAGCCCTCGAGAAGCGTGCTGTAGCTGTTTCGGACGATTCCGAGCACCCGACAAAATTCGCTTGGAGATGGACGCAGCTGATAGCACAGGGTCAGTTGTGCCTTGAGGCCGAACGAGAGCCTCTGAATCGCAATATTGACGGAGATACAGACATCCAACATGGACACAAGATGAAACACACACAGGCCGAATCAGACCGTACGATTTGGCACCACCATTTTCTAGCCGTCGAGAAGCGTGCTGTAGCCGTTTCGGACGATTCCGAGCACTCGGCTAAATTCGCTTGGAGATGGGCGCAGCTGATAGCACAGGGTCAGTTGTGCCTTGAGGCCGAACGAGAGCCGCTGAATCGCAATATTGACGGAGATACAGACATCCAACATGGACACAAGATGAAACACACACAGGCCGAATCAGACCGTACGATTTGGCACCACCATTTTCTTGCCCTCGAGAAGCGTGCTGTAGCCGTTTCGGACGATTCCGAGCACTCGGCTAAATTCGCTTGGAGATGGGCGCAGCTGATAGCACAGGGTCAGCTGTGCCTTGAGGCCGAACGAGAGCCTCTGAATCGCAATATTGACGGAGATACAGACATCCAACATGGACACAAGATGAAACACACACAGGCCGAATCAGACCGTACGATTTGGCACCAACATTTTCTAGCCCTCGAGAAGCGTGCTGTAGCTGTTTCGGACGATTCCGAGCACCCGACAAAATTCGCTTGGAGATGGGCGCAGCTGATAGCACAGGGTCAGCTGTGCCTTGAGGCCGAACGAGAGCCTCTGAATCGCAATATTGACGGAGATACAGACATCCAACATGGACACAAGATGAAACCCACACAGGCCGAACCAGACCGTACGATTTGGCACCACCATTTTCTAGCCCTCGAGAAGCGTGCTGTAGCTGTTTCGGACGATTCCGAGCACCCGACAAAATTCGCTTGGAGATGGGCGCAGCTGATAGCACAGGGTCAGCTGTGCCTTGAGGCCGAACGAGAGCCTCTGAATCGCAATATTGACGGAGATACAGACATCCAACATGGACACAAGATGAAACACACACAGGCCGAATCAGACCGTACGATTTGGCACCACCATTTTCTAGCCGTCGAGAAGCGTGCTGTAGCAGTTTCGGACGATTCCGAGCACTCGGCTAAATTCGCTTGGAGATGGGCGCAGCTGATAGCACAGGGTCAGCTGTGCCTTGAGGCCGAACGAGGGCCTCTGAATCGCAATATTGACGGAGATACAGACATCCAACATGGACACAAGATGAAACACACACAGGCCGAATCAGACCGTACGGTTTGGCACCACCATTTTCTAGCCGTCGAGAAGCGTGCTGTAGCCGTTTCGGACGATTCCGAGCACTCGGCTAAATTCGCTTGGAGATGGGCGCAGCTGATAGCACAGGGTCAGCTGTGCCTTGAGGCCGAACGAGGGCCTCTGAATCGCAATATTGACGGAGATACAGACATCCAACATGGACACAAGATGAAACACACACAGGCCGAATCAGACCGTACGGTTTGGCACCACCATTTTCTAGCCGTCGAGAAGCGTGCTGTAGCCGTTTCGGACGATTCCGAGCACTCGGCTAAATTCGCTTGGAGATGGGCGCAGCTGATAGCACAGGGTCAGCTGTGCCTTGAGGCCGAACGAGGGCCTCTGAATCGCAATATTGACGGAGATACAGACATCCAACATGGACACAAGATGAAACACACACAGGCCGAATCAGACCGTACGGTTTGGCACCAACATTTTCTAGCCCTCGAGAAGCGTGCTGTAGCTGTTTCGGACGATTCCGAGCACCCGACAAAATTCGCTTGGAGATGGGCGCAGCTGATAGCACAGGGTCAGCTGTGCCTTGAGGCCGAACGAGAGCCTCTGAATCGCAATATTGACGGAGATACAGACATCCAACATGGACACAAGATGAAACACACACAGGCCGAATCAGACCGTACGATTTGGCACCACCATTTTCTAGCCGTCGAGAAGCGTGCTGTAGCCGTTTCGGACGATTCCGAGCACTCGGCTAAATTCGCTTGGAGACGGGCGCAGCTGATAGCACAGGGTCAGCTGTGCCTTGAGGCCGAACGAAGGCCTCTGAATCGCAATATTGACGGAGATACAGACATCCAACATGGACACAAGATGAAACACACACAGGCCGAATCAGACCGTACGGTTTGGCACCACCATTTTCTAGCCGTCGAGAAGCGTGCTGTAGCCGTTTCGGACGATTCCGAGCACTCGGCTAAATTCGCTTGGAGATGGGCGCAGCTGATAGCACAGGGTCAGCTGTGCCTTGAGGCCGAACGAGGGCCTCTGAATCGCAATATTGACGGAGATACAGACATCCAACATGGACACAAGATGAAACACACACAGGCCGAATCAGACCGTACGGTTTGGCACCAACATTTTCTAGCCGTCGAGAAGCGTGCTGTAGCTGTTTCGGACGATTCCGAGCACCCGACAAAATTCGCTTGGAGATGGGCGCAGCTGATAGCACAGGGTCAGCTGTGCCTTGCGGCCGAACGAGAGCCTCTGAATCGCAATATTGACGGAGATACAGACATCCAACATGGACACAAGATGAAACACACACAGGCCGAACCAGACCGTACGATTTGGCACCACCATTTTCTAGCCCTCGAGAAGCGTGCTGTAGCTGTTTCGGACGATTCCGAGCACCCGACAAAATTCGCTTGGAGATGGGCGCAGCTGATAGCACAGGGTCAGCTGTGCCTTGAGGCCGAACGAGAGCCTCTGAATCGCAATATTGACGGAGATACAGACATCCAACATGGACACAAGATGAAACACACACAGGCCGAATCAGACCGTACGATTTGGCACCACCATTTTCTAGCCGTCGAGAAGCGTGCTGTAGCCGTTTCGGACGATTCCGAGCACTCGGCTAAATTCGCTTGGAGATGGGCGCAGCTGATAGCACAGGGTCAGCTGTGCCTTGAGGCCGAACGAGAGCCTCTGAATCGCAATATTGACGGAGATACAGACATCCAACATGGACACAAGATGAAACACACACAGGCCGAATCAGACCGTACGATTTGGCACCAACATTTTCTAGCCGTCGAGAAGCGTGCTGTAGCTGTTTCGGACGATTCCGAGCACCCGACAAAATTCGCTTGGAGATGGGCGCAGCTGATAGCACAGGGTCAGCTGTGCCTTGAGGCCGAACGAGAGCCTCTGAATCGCAATATTGACGGAGATACAGACATCCAACATGGACACAAGATGAAACACACACAGGCCGAATCAGACCGTACAATTTGGCACCACCATTTTCTAGCCGTCGAGAAGCGTGCTGTAGCTGTTTCGGACGATTCCGAGCACCCGACAAAATTCGCTTGGAGATGGGCGCAGCTGATAGCACAGGGTCAGCTGTGCCTTGAGGCCGAACGAGAGCCTCTGAATCGCAATATTGACGGAGATACAGACATCCAACATGGACACAAGATGAAACACACACAGGCCGAATCAGACCGTACGATTTGGCACCAACATTTTCTAGCCCTCGAGAAGCGTGCTGTAGCTGTTTCGGACGATTCCGAGCACTCGGCAAAATTCGCTTGGAGATGGGCGCAGCTGATAGCACAGGGTCAGCTGTGCCTTGAGGCCGAACGAGAGCCTCTGAATCGCAATATTGACGGAGATACAGACATCCAACATGGACACAAGATGAAACACACACAGGCCGAATCAGACCGTACGATTTGGCACCAACATTTTCTAGCCCTCGAGAAGCGTGCTGTAGCTGTTTCGGACGATTCCGAGCACCCGACAAAATTCGCTTGGAGATGGGCGCAGCTGATAGCACAGGGTCAGCTGTGCCTTGAGGCCGAACGAGAGCCTCTGAATCGCAATATTGACGGAGATACAGACATCCAACATGGACACAAGATGAAACACACACAGGCCGAATCAGACCGTACGATTTGGCACCACCATTTTCTAGCCGTCGAGAAGCGTGCTGTAGCCGTTTCGGACGATTCCGAGCACTCGGCTAAATTCGCTTGGAGATGGGCGCAGCTGATAGCACAGGGTCAGCTGTGCCTTGAGGCCGAACGAGGGCCTCTGAATCGCAATATTGACGGAGATACAGACATCCAACATGGACACAAGATGAAACACACACAGGCCGAATCAGACCGTACGATTTGGCACCACCATTTTCTAGCCGTCGAGAAGCGTGCTGTAGCCGTTTCGGACGATTCCGAGCACTCGGCTAAATTCGCTTGGAGATGGGCGCAGCTGATAGCACAGGGTCAGCTGCGCCTTGTGGCCGAACGAGAGCCTCTGAATCGCAATATTGACGGAGATACAGACATCCAACATGGACACAAGATGAAACACACACAGGCCGAATCAGACCGTACGATTTGGCACCAACATTTTCTAGCCCTCGAGAAGCGTGCTGTAGCTGTTTCGGACGATTCCGAGCACCCGACAAAATTCGCTTGGAGATGGGCGCAGCTGATAGCACAGGGTCAGCTGTGCCTTGAGGCCGAACGAGAGCCTCTGAATCGCAATATTGACGGAGATACAGACATCCAACATGGACACAAGATGAAACACACACAGGCCGAATCAGACCGTACGATTTGGCACCACCATTTTCTAGCCGTCGAGAAGCGTGCTGTAGCCGTTTCGGACGATTCCGAGCACTCGGCTAAATTCGCTTGGAGATGGGCGCAGCTGATAGCACAGGGTCAGCTGTGCCTTGAGGCCGAACGAGAGCCTCTGAATCGCAATATTGACGGAGATACAGACATCCAACATGGACACAAGATGAAACACACACAGGCCGAATCAGACCGTACGATTTGGCACCAACATTTTCTAGCCGTCGAGAAGCGTGCTGTAGCCGTTTCGGACGATTCCGAGCACTCGGCTAAATTCGCTTGGAGATGGGCGCAGCTGATAGCACAGGGTCAGTTGTGCCTTGTGGCCGAACGAGAGCCTCTGAATCGCAATATTGACGGAGATACAGACATCCAACATGGACACAAGATGAAACACACACAGGCCGAATCAGACCGTACGATTTGGCACCAACATTTTCTAGCCGTCGAGAAGCGTGCTGTAGCTGTTTCGGACGATTCCGAGCACCCGACAAAATTCGCTTGGAGATGGACGCAGCTGATAGCACAGGGTCAGTTGTGCCTTGAGGCCGAACGAGAGCCTCTGAATCGCAATATTGACGGAGATACAGACATCCAACATGGACACAAGATGAAACACACACAGGCCGAATCAGACCGTACGATTTGGCACCACCATTTTCTAGCCGTCGAGAAGCGTGCTGTAGCCGTTTCGGACGATTCCGAGCACTCGGCTAAATTCGCTTGGAGATGGGCGCAGCTGATAGCACAGGGTCAGTTGTGCCTTGAGGCCGAACTAGAGCCTCTGAATCGCAATATTGACGGAGATACAGACATCCAACATGGACACAAGATGAAACACACACAGGCCGAATCAGACCGTACGATTTGGCACCACCATTTTCTAGCCCTCGAGAAGCGTGCTGTAGCTGTTCCGGACGATTCCGAGCACCCGACAAAATTCGCTTGGAGATGGGCGCAGCTGATAGCACAGGGTCAGTTGTGCCTTGAGGCCGAACGAGAGCCTCTGAATCGCAATATTGACGGAGATACAGACATCCAACATGGACACAAGATGAAACACACACAGGCCGAATCAGACCGTACGATTTGGCACCACCATTTTCTAGCCGTCGAGAAGCGTGCTGTAGCCGTTTCGGACGATTCCGAGCACTCGGCTAAATTCGCTTGGAGATGGGCGCAGCTGATAGCACAGGGTCAGTTGTGCCTTGAGGCCGAACGAGAGCCTCTGAATCGCAATATTGACGGAGATACAGACATCCAACATGGACACAAGATGAAACACACACAGGCCGAATCAGACCGTACGATTTGGCACCACCATTTTCTAGCCGTCGAGAAGCGTGCTGTAGCCGTTTCGGACGATTCCGAGCACTCGGCTAAATTCGCTTGGAGATGGGCGCAGCTGATAGCACAGGGTCAGTTGTGCCTTGAGGCCGAACGAGAGCCTCTGAATCGCAATATTGACGGAGATACAGACATCCAACATGGACACAAGATGAAACACACACAGGCCGAATCAGACCGTACGATTTGACACCAACATTTTCTAGCCCTCGAGAAGCGTGCTGTAGCTGTTTCGGACGATTCCGAGCACTCGGCTAAATTCGCTTGGAGATGGGCGCAGCTGATAGCACAGGGTCAGTTGTGCCTTGAGGCCGAACGAGAGCCTCTGAATGGCAATATTGACGGAGATACAGACATCCAACATGGACACAAGATGAAACACACACAGGCCGAATCAGACCGCACGATTTGGCACCACCATTTTCTAGCCGTCGAGAAGCGTGCTGTAGCCGTTTCGGACGATTCCGAGCACCCGACAAAATTCGCTTGGAGATGGGCGCAGCTGATAGCACAGGGTCAGTTGTGCCTTGAGGCCGAACGAGAGCCTCTGAATCGCAATATTGACGGAGATACAGACATCCAACATGGACACAAGATGAAACACACACAGGCCGAATCAGACCGTACGATTTGGCACCACCATTTTCTAGCCGTCGAGAAGCGTGCTGTAGCCGTTTCGGACGATTCCGAGCACTCGGCTAAATTCGCTTGGAGATGGGCGCAGCTGATAGCACAGGGTCAGTTGTGCCTTGAGGCCGAACGAGAGCCTCTGAATCGCAATATTGACGGAGATACAGACATCCAACATGGACACAAGATGAAACACACACAGGCCGAATCAGACCGTACGATTTGGCACCACCATTTTCTAGCCGTCGAGAAGCGTGCTGTAGCCGTTTCGGACGATTCCGAGCACTCGGCTAAATTCGCTTGGAGATGGGCGCAGCTGATAGCACAGGGTCAGTTGTGCCTTGAGGCCGAACGAGAGCCTCTGAATCGCAATATTGACGGAGATACAGACATCCAACATGGACACAAGATGAAACACACACAGGCCGAATCAGACCGTACGATTTGACACCAACATTTTCTAGCCCTCGAGAAGCGTGCTGTAGCTGTTTCGGACGATTCCGAGCACTCGGCTAAATTCGCTTGGAGATGGGCGCAGCTGATAGCACAGGGTCAGTTGTGCCTTGAGGCCGAACGAGAGCCTCTGAATCGCAATATTGACGGAGATACAGACATCCAACATGGACACAAGATGAAACACACACAGGCCGAATCAGACCGCACGATTTGGCACCACCATTTTCTAGCCGTCGAGAAGCGTGCTGTAGCCGTTTCGGACGATTCCGAGCACCCGACAAAATTCGCTTGGAGATGGGCGCAGCTGATAGCACAGGGTCAGTTGTGCCTTGAGGCCGAACGAGAGCCTCTGAATCGCAATATTGACGGAGATACAGACATCCAACATGGACACAAGATGAAACACACACAGGCCGAATCAGACCGTACGATTTGGCACCACCATTTTCTAGCCCTCGAGAAGCGTGCTGTAGCTGTTTCGGACGATTCCGAGCACCCGACAAAATTCGCTTGGAGATGGGCGCAGCTGATAGCACAGGGTCAGCTGTGCCTTGAGGCCGAACGAGAGCCTCTGAATCGCAATATTGACGGAGATACAGACATCCAACATGGACACAAGATGAAACACACAGGCCGAATCAGACCGTACGATTTGGCACCAACATTTTCTAGCCCTCGAGAAGCGTGCTGTAGCTGTTTCGGACGATTCTGAGCACCCGACAAAATTCGCTTGGAGATGGGCGCAGCTGATAGCACAGGGTCAGTTGTGCCTTGAGGCCGAACGAGAGCCTCTGAATCGCAATATTGACGGAGATACAGACATCCAACATGGACACAAGATGAAACACACACAGGCCGAATCAGACCGTACGATTTGGCACCACCATTTTCTAGCCGTCGAGAAGCGTGCTGTAGCCGTTTCGGACGATTCCGAGCACTCGGCTAAATTCGCTTGGAGATGGGCGCAGCTGATAGCACAGGGTCAGTTGTGCCTTGAGGCCGAACGAGAGCCTCTGAATCGCAATATTGACGGAGATACAGACATCCAACATGGACACAAGATGAAACACACACAGGCCGAATCAGACCGTACGATTTGGCACCACCATTTTCTAGCCCTCGAGAAGCGTGCTGTAGCTGTTTCGGACGATTCCGAGCACCCGACAAAATTCGCTTGGAGATGGGCGCAGCTGATAGCACAGGGTCAGCTGTGCCTTGAGGCCGAACGAGAGCCTCTGAATCGCAATATTGACGGAGATACAGACATCCAACATGGACACAAGATGAAACACACACAGGCCGAATCAGACCGTACGATTTGGCACCACCATTTTCTAGCCGTCGAGAAGCGTGCTGTAGCCGTTTCGGACGATTCCGAGCACTCGGCTAAATTCGCTTGGAGATGGGCGCAGCTGATAGCACAGGGTCAGCTGTGCCTTGAGGCCGAACGAGAGCCTCTGAATCGCAATATTGACGGAGATACAGACATCCAACATGGACACAAGATGAAACACACACAGGCCGAATCAGACCGTACGATTTGGCACCACCATTTTCTAGCCGTCGAGAAGCGTGCTGTAGCCGTTTCGGACGATTCCGAGCACTCGGCTAAATTCGCTTGGAGATGGGCGCAGCTGATAGCACAGGGTCAGTTGTGCCTTGAGGCCGAACTAGAGCCTCTGAATCGCAATATTGACGGAGATACAGACATCCAACATGGACACAAGATGAAACACACACAGGCCGAATCAGACCGTACGATTTGGCACCACCATTTTCTAGCCGTCGAGAAGCGTGCTGTAGCCGTTTCGGACGATTCCGAGCACTCGGCTAAATTCGCTTGGAGATGGGCGCAGCTGATAGCACAGGGTCAGTTGTGCCTTGAGGCCGAACGAGAGCCTCTGAATCGCAATATTGACGGAGATACAGACATCCAACATGGACACAAGATGAAACACACACAGGCCGAATCAGACCGTACGATTTGGCACCAACATTTTCTAGCCCTCAAAAAGCGTGCTGTAGCTGTTTCGGACGATTCCGAGCACCCGACAAAATTCGCTTGGAGATGGGCGCAGCTGATAGCACAGGGTCAGTTGTGCCTTGAGGCCGAACGAGAGCCTCTGAATCGCAATATTGACGGAGATACAGACATCCAACATGGACACAAGATGAAACACACACAGGCCGAATCAGACCGTACGATTTGGCACCAACATTTTCTAGCCCTCGAGAAGCGTGCTGTAGCCGTTTCGGACGATTCCGAGCACTCGGCTAAATTCGCTTGGAGATGGGCGCAGCTGATAGCACAGGGTCAGTTGTGCCTTGTGGCCGAACGAGAGCCTCTGAATCGCAATATTGACGGAGATACAGACATCCAACATGGACACAAGATGAAACACACACAGGCCGAATCAGACCGTACGATTTGGCACCAACATTTTCTAGCCCTCGAGAAGCGTGCTGTAGCTGTTTCGGACGATTCCGAGCACCCGACAAAATTCGCTTGGAGATGGGCGCAGCTGATAGCACAGGGTCAGTTGTGCCTTGTGGCCGAACAAGAGCCTCTGAATCGCAATATTGACGGAGATACAGACGTCCAACATGGACACAAGATGAAACACACACAGGCCGAATCAGACCGTACGATTTGGCACCAACATTTTCTAGCCCTCGAGAAGCGTGCTGTAGCTGTTTCGGACGATTCTGAGCACCCGACAAAATTCGCTTGGAGATGGGCGCAGCTGATAGCACAGGGTCAGTTGTGCCTTGTGGCCGAACGAGAGCCTCTGAATCGCAATATTGACGGAGATACAGACATCCAACATGGACACAAGATGAAACACACACAGGCCGAATCAGACCGTACGATTTGGCACCAACATTTTCTAGCCGTCGAGAAGCGTGCTGTAGCCGTTTCGGACGATTCCGAGCACTCGGCTAAATTCGCTTGGAGATGGACGCAGCTGATAGCACAGGGTCAGTTGTGCCTTGAGGCCGAACGAGAGCCTCTGAATCGCAATATTGACGGAGATACAGACATCCAACATGGACACAAGATGAAACACACACAGGCCGAATCAGACCGTACGATTTGGCACCACCATTTTCTAGCCCTCGAGAAGCGTGCTGTAGCTGTTCCGGACGATTCCAAGCACCCGACAAAATTCGCTTGGAGATGGGCGCAGCTGATAGCACAGGGTCAGTTGTGCCTTGTGGCCGAACAAGAGCCTCTGAATCGCAATATTGACGGAGATACAGACGTCCAACATGGACACAAGATTAAACACACACAGGCCGAATCAGACCGTACGATTTGGCACCAACATTTTCTAGCCCTCGAGAAGCGTGCTGTAGCTGTTTCGGACGATTCCGAGCACCCGACAAAATTCGCTTGGAGATGGGCGCAGCTGATAGCACAGGGTCAGTTGTGCCTTGTGGCCGAACGAGAGCCTCTGAATCGCAATATTGACGGAGATACAGACATCCAACATGGACACAAGATGAAACACACACAGGCCGAATCAGACCGTACGATTTGGCACCAACATTTTCTAGCCGTCGAGAAGCGTGCTGTAGCCGTTTCGGACGATTCCGAGCACTCGGCTAAATTCGCTTGGAGATGGACGCAGCTGATAGCACAGGGTCAGTTGTGCCTTGAGGCCGAACGAGAGCCTCTGAATCGCAATATTGACGGAGATACAGACATCCAACATGGACACAAGATGAAACACACACAGGCCGAATCAGACCGTACGATTTGGCACCACCATTTTCTAGCCGTCGAGAAGCGTGCTGTAGCTGTTCCGGACGATTCCAAGCACCCGACAAAATTCGCTTGGAGATGGGCGCAGCTGATAGCACAGGGTCAGTTGTGCCTTGTGGCCGAACAAGAGCCTCTGAATCGCAATATTGACGGAGATACAGACGTCCAACATGGACACAAGATGAAACACACACAGGCCGAATCAGACCGTACGATTTGGCACCAACATTTTCTAGCCCTCGAGAAGCGTGCTGTAGCCGTTTCGGACGATTCCGAGCACTCGGCTAAATTCGCTTGGAGATGGGCGCAGCTGATAGCACAGGGTCAGTTGTGCCTTGTGGCCGAACGAGAGCCTCTGAATCGCAATATTGACGGAGATACAGACATCCAACATGGACAGAAGACGAAACACACACAGGCCGAATCAGACCGTACGATTTGGCACCACCATTTTCTAGCCGTCGAGAAGCGTGCTGTAGCCGTTTCGGACGATTCCGAGCACTCGGCTAAATTCGCTTGGAGATGGGCGCAGCTGATAGCACAGGGTCAGTTGTGCCTTGAGGCCGAACGAGAGCCTCTGAATCGCAATATTGACGGAGATACAGACATCCAACATGGACACAAGATGAAACACACACAGGCCGAATCAGACCGTACGATTTGGCACCACCATTTTCTAGCCGTCGAGAAGCGTGCTGTAGCTGTTCCGGACGATTCCAAGCACCCGACAAAATTCGCTTGGAGATGGGCGCAGCTGATAGCACAGGGTCAGTTGTGCCTTGTGGCCGAACAAGAGCCTCTGAATCGCAATATTGACGGAGATACAGACGTCCAACATGGACACAAGATGAAACACACACAGGCCGAATCAGACCGTACGATTTGGCACCAACATTTTCTAGCCCTCGAGAAGCGTGCTGTAGCCGTTTCGGACGATTCCGAGCACTCGGCTAAATTCGCTTGGAGATGGGCGCAGCTGATAGCACAGGGTCAGTTGTGCCTTGTGGCCGAACGAGAGCCTCTGAATCGCAATATTGACGGAGATACAGACATCCAACATGGACAGAAGACGAAACACACACAGGCCGAATCAGACCGTACGATTTGGCACCACCATTTTCTAGCCGTCGAGAAGCGTGCTGTAGCCGTTTCGGACGATTCCGAGCACTCGGCTAAATTCGCTTGGAGATGGGCGCAGCTGATAGCACAGGGTCAGTTGTGCCTTGAGGCCGAACGAGAGCCTCTGAATCGCAATATTGACGGAGATACAGACATCCAACATGGACACAAGATGAAACACACACAGGCCGAATCAGACCGTACGATTTGGCACCAACATTTTCTAGCCCTCGAGAAGCGTGCTGTAGCTGTTTCGGACGATTCCGAGCACCCGACAAAATTCGCTTGGAGATGGGCGCAGCTGATAGCACAGGGTCAGTTGTGCCTTGTGGCCGAACGAGAGCCTCTGAATCGCAATATTGACGGAGATACAGACATCCAACATGGACACAAGATGAAACACACACAGGCCGAATCAGACCGTACGATTTGGCACCACCATTTTCTAGCCCTCGAGAAGCGTGCTGTAGCTGTTTCGGACGATTCCGAGCACCCGACAAAATTCGCTTGGAGATGGGCGCAGCTGATAGCACAGGGTCAGTTGTGCCTTGAGGCCGAACGAGAGCCTCTGAATCGCAATATTGACGGAGATACAGACATCCAACATGGACACAAGATGAAACACACACAGGCCGAATCAGACCGTACGGTTTGGCACCACCATTTTCTAGCCGTCGAGAAGCGTGCTGTAGCCGTTTCGGACGATTCCGAGCACTCGGCTAAATTCGCTTGGAGATGGGCGCAGCTGATAGCACAGGGTCAGTTGTGCCTTGAGGCCGAACGAGAGCCTCTGAATCGCAATATTGACGGAGATACAGACATCCAACATGGACACAAGATGAAACACACACAGGCCGAATCAGACCGTACGATTTGACACCAACATTTTCTAGCCGTCGAGAAGCGTGCTGTAGCTGTTTCGGACGATTCCGAGCACTCGGCTAAATTCGCTTGGAGATGGGCGCAGCTGATAGCACAGGGTCAGTTGTGCCTTGTGGCCGAACGAGAGCCTCTGAATCGCAATATTGACGGAGATACAGACATCCAACATGGACACAAGATGAAACACACACAGGCCGAATCAGACCGTACGATTTGGCACCACCATTTTCTAGCCGTCGAGAAGCGTGCTGTAGCCGTTTCGGACGATTCCGAGCACTCGGCTAAATTCGCTTGGAGATGGGCGCAGCTGATAGCACAGGGTCAGTTGTGCCTTGAGGCCGAACGAGAGCCTCTGAATGGCAATATTGACGGAGATACAGACATCCAACATGGACACAAGATGAAACACACACAGGCCGAATCAGACCGTACGATTTGGCACCACCATTTTCTAGCCGTCGAGAAGCGTGCTGTAGCTGTTTCGGACGATTCCGAGCACTCGGCTAAATTCGCTTGGAGATGGGCGCAGCTGATAGCACAGGGTCAGTTGTGCCTTGAGGCCGAACGAGAGCCTCTGAATGGCAATATTGACGGAGATACAGACATCCAACATGGACACAAGATGAAACACACACAGGCCGAATCAGACCGTACGATTTGGCACCAACATTTTCTAGCCCTCGAGAAGCGTGCTGTAGCTGTTTCGGACGATTCCGAGCACCCGACAAAATTCGCTTGGAGATGGGCGCAGCTGATAGCACAGGGTCAGTTGTGCCTTGAGGCCGAACGAGAGCCTCTGAATCGCAATATTGACGGAGATACAGACATCCAACATGGACACAAGATGAAACACACACAGGCCGAATCAGACCGTACGATTTGGCACCACCATTTTCTAGCCCTCGAGAAGCGTGCTGTAGCTGTTTCGGACGATTCCGAGCACCCGACAAAATTCGCTTGGAGATGGGCGCAGCTGATAGCACAGGGTCAGTTGTGCCTTGTGGCCGAACGAGAGCCTCTGAATCGCAATATTGACGGAGATACAGACATCCAACATGGACACAAGATGAAACACACACAGGCCGAATCAGACCGTACGATTTGGCACCACCATTTTCTAGCCGTCGAGAAGCGTGCTGTAGCCGTTTCGGACGATTCCGAGCACTCGGCTAAATTCGCTTGGAGATGGGCGCAGCTGATAGCACAGAGTCAGTTGTGCCTTGAGGCCGAACGAGAGCCTCTGAATCGCAATATTGACGGAGATACAGACATCCAACATGGACACAAGATGAAACACACACAGGCCGAATCAGACCGTACGATTTGGCACCACCATTTTCTAGCCGTCGAGAAGCGTGCTGTAGCCGTTTCGGACGATTCCGAGCACTCGGCTAAATTCGCTTGGAGATGGGCGCAGCTGATAGCACAGGGTCAGTTGTGCCTTGTGGCCGAACGAGAGCCTCTGAATCGCAATATTGACGGAGATACAGACATCCAACATGGACACAAGATGAAACACACACAGGCCGAATCAGACCGTACGATTTGGCACCACCATTTTCTAGCCGTCGAGAAGCGTGCTGTAGCCGTTTCGGACGATTCCGAGCACTCGGCTAAATTCGCTTGGAGATGGGCGCAGCTGATAGCACAGGGTCAGTTGTGCCTTGTGGCCGAACGAGAGCCTCTGAATCGCAATATTGACGGAGATACAGACATCCAACATGGACACAAGATGAAACACACACAGGCCGAATCAGACCGTACGATTTGGCACCACCATTTTCTAGCCGTCGAGAAGCGTGCTGTAGCCGTTTCGGACGATTCCGAGCACTCGGCTAAATTCGCTTGGAGATGGGCGCAGCTGATAGCACAGGGTCAGTTGTGCCTTGAGGCCGAACGAGAGCCTCTGAATCGCAATATTGACGGAGATACAGACATCCAACATGGACACAAGATGAAACACACACAGGCCGAATCAGACCGTACGATTTGGCACCACCATTTTCTAGCCGTCGCGAAGCGTGCTGTAGCCGTTTCGGACGATTCCGAGCACTCGGCTAAATTCGCTTGGAGATGGGCGCAGCTGATAGCACAGGGTCAGTTGTGCCTTGAGGCCGAACGAGAGCCTCTGAATCGCAATATTGACGGAGATACAGACATCCAACATGGACACAAGATGAAACACACACAGGCCGAATCAGACCGTACGATTTGGCACCAACATTTTCTAGCCGTCGAGAAGCGTGCTGTAGCCGTTTCGGACGATTCCGAGCACTCGGCTAAATTCGCTTGGAGATGGGCGCAGCTGATAGCACAGGGTCAGTTGTGCCTTGAGGCCGAACGAGAGCCTCTGAATCGCAATATTGACGGAGATACAGACATCCAACATGGACACAAGATGAAACACACACAGGCCGAATCAGACCGTACGATTTGGCACCACCATTTTCTAGCCGTCGAGAAGCGTGCTGTAGCCGTTTCGGACGATTCCGAGCACTCGGCTAAATTCGCTTGGAGATGGGCGCAGCTGATAGCACAGGGTCAGTTGTGCCTTGAGGCCGAACGAGAGCCTCTGAATCGCAATATTGACGGAGATACAGACATCCAACATGGATACAAGATGAAACACACACAGGCCGAATCAGACCGTACGATTTGGCACCACCATTTTCTAGCCGTCGAGAAGCGTGCTGTAGCTGTTTCGGACGATTCCGAGCACCCGACAAAATTCGCTTGGAGATGGGCGCAGCTGATAGCACAGGGTCAGTTGTGCCTTGTGGCCGAACGAGAGCCTCTGAATCGCAATATTGACGGAGATACAGACATCCAACATGGACACAAGATGAAACACACAGGCCGAATCAGACCGTACGATTTGGCACCACCATTTTCTAGCCGTCGAGAAGCGTGCTGTAGCTGTTTCGGACGATTCCGAGCACCCGACAAAATTCGCTTGGAGATGGGCGCAGCTGATAGCACAGGGTCAGTTGTGCCTTGAGGCCGAACGAGAGCCTCTGAATCGCAATATTGACGGAGATACAGACATCCAACATGGACACAAGATGAAACACACACAGGCCGAATCAGACCGTACGATTTGGCACCACCATTTTCTAGCCGTCGAGAAGCGTGCTGTAGCTGTTTCGGACGATTCCGAGCACCCGACAAAATTCGCTTGGAGATGGACGCAGCTGATAGCACAGGGTCAGTTGTGCCTTGAGGCCGAACGAGAGCCTCTGAATCGCAATATTGACGGAGATACAGACATCCAACATGGACACAAGATGAAACACACACAGGCCGAATCAGACCGTACGATTTGGCACCACCATTTTCTAGCCGTCGAGAAGCGTGCTGTAGCCGTTTCGGACGATTCCGAGCACTCGGCTAAATTCGCTTGGAGATGGGCGCAGCTGATAGCACAGGGTCAGTTGTGCCTTGAGGCCGAACGGGAGCCTCTGAATCGCAATATTGACGGAGATACAGACATCCAACATGGACACAAGATGAAACACACACAGGCCGAATCAGACCGTACGATTTGACACCAACATTTCTAGCCCTCGAGAAGCGTGCTGTAGCTGTTTCGGACGATTCCGAGCACTCGGCTAAATTCGCTTGGAGATGGGCGCAGCTGATAGCACAGGGTCAGTTGTGCCTTGAGGCCGAACGAGAGCCTCTGAATCGCAATATTGACGGAGATACAGACATCCAACATGGACACAAGATGAAACACACACAGGCCGAATCAGACCGCACGATTTGGCACCAACATTTTCTAGCCCTCGAGAAGCGTGCTGTAGCCGTTTCGGACGATTCCGAGCACTCGGCTAAATTCGCTTGGAGATGGGCGCAGCTGATAGCACAGGGTCAGTTGTGCCTTGAGGCCGAACGAGAGCCTCTGAATCGCAATATTGACGGAGATACAGACATCCAACATGGACACAAGATGAAACACACACAGGCCGAATCAGACCGTACGATTTGGCACCACCATTTTCTAGCCGTCGAGAAGCGTGCTGTAGCCGTTTCGGACGATTCCGAGCACTCGGCTAAATTCGCTTGGAGATGGGCGCAGCTGATAGCACAGGGTCAGTTGTGCCTTGAGGCCGAACGAGAGCCTCTGAATCGCAATATTGACGGAGATACAGACATCCAACATGGACACAAGATGAAACACACACAGGCCGAATCAGACCGTACGATTTGACACCAACATTTTCTAGCCGTCGAGAAGCGTGCTGTAGCTGTTTCGGACGATTCCGAGCACTCGGCTAAATTCGCTTGGAGATGGGCGCAGCTGATAGCACAGGGTCAGTTGTGCCTTGAGGCCGAACGAGAGCCTCTGAATCGCAATATTGACGGAGATACAGACATCCAACATGGACACAAGATGAAACACACACAGGCCGAATCAGACCGTACGATTTGACACCAACATTTTCTAGCCCTCGAGAAGCGTGCTGTAGCTGTTTCGGACGATTCCGAGCACTCGGCTAAATTCGCTTGGAGATGGGCGCAGCTGATAGCACAGGGTCAGTTGTGCCTTGAGGCCGAACGAGAGCCTCTGAATCGCAATATTGACGGAGATACAGACATCCAACATGGACACAAGATGAAACACACACAGGCCGAATCAGACCGTACGATTTGGCACCAACATTTTCTAGCCCTCGAGAAGCGTGCTGTAGCCGTTTCGGACGATTCCGAGCACTCGGCTAAATTCGCTTGGAGATGGGCGCAGCTGATAGCACAGGGTCAGTTGTGCCTTGAGGCCGAACGAGAGCCTCTGAATCGCAATATTGACGGAGATACAGACATCCAACATGGACACAAGATGAAACACACACAGGCCGAATCAGACCGTACGATTTGGCACCACCATTTTCTAGCCGTCGAGAAGCGTGCTGTAGCCGTTTCGGACGATTCCGAGCACTCGGCTAAATTCGCTTGGAGATGGGCGCAGCTGATAGCACAGGGTCAGTTGTGCCTTGAGGCCGAACGAGAGCCTCTGAATCGCAATATTGACGGAGATACAGACATCCAACATGGACACAAGATGAAACACACACAGGCCGAATCAGACCGTACGATTTGGCACCAACATTTTCTAGCCCTCGAGAAGCGTGCTGTAGCTGTTTCGGACGATTCCGAGCACTCGGCTAAATTCGCTTGGAGATGGGCGCAGCTGATAGCACAGGGTCAGTTGTGCCTTGAGGCCGAACGAGAGCCTCTGAATCGCAATATTGACGGAGATACAGACATCCAACATGGACACAAGATGAAACACACACAGGCCGAATCAGACCGTACGATTTGGCACCACCATTTTCTAGCCGTCGAGAAGCGTGCTGTAGCCGTTTCGGACGATTCCGAGCACCCGACAAAATTCGCTTGGAGATGGGCGCAGCTGATAGCACAGGGTCAGTTGTGCCTTGAGGCCGAACGAGAGCCTCTGAATCGCAATATTGACGGAGATACAGACATCCAACATGGACACAAGATGAAACACACACAGGCCGAATCAGACCGTACGATTTGGCACCACCATTTTCTAGCCGTCGAGAAGCGTGCTGTAGCTGTTTCGGACGATTCCGAGCACCCGACAAAATTCGCTTGGAGATGGGCGCAGCTGATAGCACAGGGTCAGTTGTGCCTTGAGGCCGAACGAGAGCCTCTGAATCGCAATATTGACGGAGATACAGACATCCAACATGGACACAAGATGAAACACACACAGGCCGAATCAGACCGTACGATTTGGCACCACCATTTTCTAGCCCTCGAGAAGCGTGCTGTAGCTGTTTCGGACGATTCCGAGCACTCGGCTAAATTCGCTTGGAGATGGGCGCAGCTGATAGCACAGGGTCAGTTGTGCCTTGAGGCCGAACGAGAGCCTCTGAATCGCAATATTGACGGAGATACAGACATCCAACATGGACACAAGATGAAACACACACAGGCCGAATCAGACCGTACGATTTGGCACCACCATTTTCTAGCCCTCGAGAAGCGTGCTGTAGCCGTTTCGGACGATTCCGAGCACCCGACAAAATTCGCTTGGAGATGGGCGCAGCTGATAGCACAGGGTCAGTTGTGCCTTGAGGCCGAACGAGAGCCTCTGAATCGCAATATTGACGGAGATACAGACATCCAACATGGACACAAGATGAAACACACACAGGCCGAATCAGACCGTACGATTTGGCACCACCATTTTCTAGCCCTCGAGAAGCGTGCTGTAGCTGTTTCGGACGATTCCGAGCACCCGACAAAATTCGCTTGGAGATGGGCGCAGCTGATAGCACAGGGTCAGTTGTGCCTTGAGGCCGAACGAGAGCCTCTGAATCGCAATATTGACGGAGATACAGACATCCAACATGGACACAAGATGAAACACACACAGGCCGAATCAGACCGTACGATTTGGCACCACCATTTTCTAGCCCTCGAGAAGCGTGCTGTAGCCGTTTCGGACGATTCCGAGCACCCGACAAAATTCGCTTGGAGATGGGCGCAGCTGATAGCACAGGGTCAGTTGTGCCTTGAGGCCGAACGAGAGCCTCTGAATCGCAATATTGACGGAGATACAGACATCCAACATGGACACAAGATGAAACACACACAGGCCGAATCAGACCGTACGATTTGGCACCAACATTTTCTAGCCCTCGAGAAGCGTGCTGTAGCCGTTTCGGACGATTCCGAGCACTCGGCTAAATTCGCTTGGAGATGGGCGCAGCTGATAGCACAGGGTCAGTTGTGCCTTGAGGCCGAACGAGAGCCTCTGAATCGCAATATTGACGGAGATACAGACATCCAACATGGACACAAGATGAAACACACACAGGCCGAATCAGACCGTACGATTTGGCACCACCATTTTCTAGCCGTCGAGAAGCGTGCTGTAGCTGTTTCGGACGATTCCGAGCACCCGACAAAATTCGCTTGGAGATGGGCGCAGCTGATAGCACAGGGTCAGTTGTGCCTTGAGGCCGAACGAGAGCCTCTGAATCGCAATATTGACGGAGATACAGACATCCAACATGGACACAAGATGAAACACACACAGGCCGAATCAGACCGTACGATTTGGCACCACCATTTTCTAGCCCTCGAGAAGCGTGCTGTAGCTGTTTCGGACGATTCCGAGCACCCGACAAAATTCGCTTGGAGATGGGCGCAGCTGATAGCACAGGGTCAGTTGTGCCTTGAGGCCGAACGAGAGCCTCTGAATCGCAATATTGACGGAGATACAGACATCCAACATGGACACAAGATGAAACACACACAGGCCGAATCAGACCGTACGATTTGGCACCACCATTTTCTAGCCCTCGAGAAGCGTGCTGTAGCCGTTTCGGACGATTCCGAGCACCCGACAAAATTCGCTTGGAGATGGGCGCAGCTGATAGCACAGGGTCAGTTGTGCCTTGAGGCCGAACGAGAGCCTCTGAATCGCAATATTGACGGAGATACAGACATCCAACATGGACACAAGATGAAACACACACAGGCCGAATCAGACCGTACGATTTGGCACCACCATTTTCTAGCCGTCGAGAAGCGTGCTGTAGCTGTTTCGGACGATTCCGAGCACTCGGCTAAATTCGCTTGGAGATGGGCGCAGCTGATAGCACAGGGTCAGTTGTGCCTTGAGGCCGAACGAGAGCCTCTGAATCGCAATATTGACGGAGATACAGACATCCAACATGGACACAAGATGAAACACACACAGGCCGAATCAGACCGTACGATTTGGCACCACCATTTTCTAGCCGTCGAGAAGCGTGCTGTAGCTGTTTCGGACGATTCCGAGCACCCGACAAAATTCGCTTGGAGATGGGCGCAGCTGATAGCACAGGGTCAGTTGTGCCTTGAGGCCGAACGAGAGCCTCTGAATCGCAATATTGACGGAGATACAGACATCCAACATGGACACAAGATGAAACACACACAGGCCGAATCAGACCGTACGATTTGGCACCACCATTTTCTAGCCCTCGAGAAGCGTGCTGTAGCTGTTTCGGACGATTCCGAGCACTCGGCTAAATTCGCTTGGAGATGGGCGCAGCTGATAGCACAGGGTCAGTTGTGCCTTGAGGCCGAACGAGAGCCTCTGAATCGCAATATTGACGGAGATACAGACATCCAACATGGACACAAGATGAAACACACACAGGCCGAATCAGACCGTACGATTTGGCACCACCATTTTCTAGCCGTCGAGAAGCGTGCTGTAGCTGTTTCGGACGATTCCGAGCACCCGACAAAATTCGCTTGGAGATGGGCGCAGCTGATAGCACAGGGTCAGTTGTGCCTTGAGGCCGAACGAGAGCCTCTGAATCGCAATATTGACGGAGATACAGACATCCAACATGGACACAAGATGAAACACACACAGGCCGAATCAGACCGTACGATTTGGCACCAACATTTTCTAGCCCTCGAGAAGCGTGCTGTAGCTGTTTCGGACGATTCCGAGCACCCGACAAAATTCGCTTGGAGATGGGCGCAGCTGATAGCACAGGGTCAGTTGTGCCTTGAGGCCGAACGAGAGCCTCTGAATCGCAATATTGACGGAGATACAGACATCCAACATGGACACAAGATGAAACACACACAGGCCGAATCAGACCGTACGATTTGGCACCACCATTTTCTAGCCGTCGAGAAGCGTGCTGTAGCTGTTTCGGACGATTCCGAGCACTCGGCTAAATTCGCTTGGAGATGGGCGCAGCTGATAGCACAGGGTCAGTTGTGCCTTGAGGCCGAACGAGAGCCTCTGAATCGCAATATTGACGGAGATACAGACATCCAACATGGACACAAGATGAAACACACACAGGCCGAATCAGACCGTACGATTTGGCACCACCATTTTCTAGCCGTCGAGAAGCGTGCTGTAGCTGTTTCGGACGATTCCGAGCACCCGACAAAATTCGCTTGGAGATGGGCGCAGCTGATAGCACAGGGTCAGTTGTGCCTTGAGGCCGAACGAGAGCCTCTGAATCGCAATATTGACGGAGATACAGACATCCAACATGGACACAAGATGAAACACACACAGGCCGAATCAGACCGTACGATTTGGCACCACCATTTTCTAGCCGTCGAGAAGCGTGCTGTAGCTGTTTCGGACGATTCCGAGCACCCGACAAAATTCGCTTGGAGATGGGCGCAGCTGATAGCACAGGGTCAGTTGTGCCTTGAGGCCGAACGAGAGCCTCTGAATCGCAATATTGACGGAGATACAGACATCCAACATGGACACAAGATGAAACACACACAGGCCGAATCAGACCGTACGATTTGGCACCACCATTTTCTAGCCCTCGAGAAGCGTGCTGTAGCTGTTTCGGACGATTCCGAGCACTCGGCTAAATTCGCTTGGAGATGGGCGCAGCTGATAGCACAGGGTCAGTTGTGCCTTGAGGCCGAACGAGAGCCTCTGAATCGCAATATTGACGGAGATACAGACATCCAACATGGACACAAGATGAAACACACACAGGCCGAATCAGACCGTACGATTTGGCACCACCATTTTCTAGCCCTCGAGAAGCGTGCTGTAGCTGTTTCGGACGATTCCGAGCACCCGACAAAATTCGCTTGGAGATGGGCGCAGCTGATAGCACAGGGTCAGTTGTGCCTTGAGGCCGAACGAGAGCCTCTGAATCGCAATATTGACGGAGATACAGACATCCAACATGGACACAAGATGAAACACACACAGGCCGAATCAGACCGTACGATTTGGCACCAACATTTTCTAGCCCTCGAGAAGCGTGCTGTAGCTGTTTCGGACGATTCCGAGCACCCGACAAAATTCGCTTGGAGATGGGCGCAGCTGATAGCACAGGGTCAGTTGTGCCTTGAGGCCGAACGAGAGCCTCTGAATCGCAATATTGACGGAGATACAGACATCCAACATGGACACAAGATGAAACACACACAGGCCGAATCAGACCGTACGATTTGGCACCACCATTTTCTAGCCGTCGAGAAGCGTGCTGTAGCTGTTTCGGACGATTCCGAGCACTCGGCTAAATTCGCTTGGAGATGGGCGCAGCTGATAGCACAGGGTCAGTTGTGCCTTGAGGCCGAACGAGAGCCTCTGAATCGCAATATTGACGGAGATACAGACATCCAACATGGACACAAGATGAAACACACACAGGCCGAATCAGACCGTACGATTTGGCACCACCATTTTCTAGCCGTCGAGAAGCGTGCTGTAGCTGTTTCGGACGATTCCGAGCACCCGACAAAATTCGCTTGGAGATGGGCGCAGCTGATAGCACAGGGTCAGTTGTGCCTTGAGGCCGAACGAGAGCCTCTGAATCGCAATATTGACGGAGATACAGACATCCAACATGGACACAAGATGAAACACACACAGGCCGAATCAGACCGTACGATTTGGCACCACCATTTTCTAGCCGTCGAGAAGCGTGCTGTAGCTGTTTCGGACGATTCCGAGCACTCGGCAAAATTCGCTTGGAGATGGGCGCAGCTGATAGCACAGGGTCAGTTGTGCCTTGAGGCCGAACGAGAGCCTCTGAATCGCAATATTGACGGAGATACAGACATCCAACATGGACACAAGATGAAACACACACAGGCCGAATCAGACCGTACGATTTGGCACCACCATTTTCTAGCCCTCGAGAAGCGTGCTGTAGCTGTTTCGGACGATTCCGAGCACCCGACAAAATTCGCTTGGAGATGGGCGCAGCTGATAGCACAGGGTCAGTTGTGCCTTGAGGCCGAACGAGAGCCTCTGAATCGCAATATTGACGGAGATACAGACATCCAACATGGACACAAGATGAAACACACACAGGCCGAATCAGACCGTACGATTTGGCACCACCATTTTCTAGCCCTCGAGAAGCGTGCTGTAGCTGTTTCGGACGATTCCGAGCACTCGGCTAAATTCGCTTGGAGATGGGCGCAGCTGATAGCACAGGGTCAGTTGTGCCTTGAGGCCGAACGAGAGCCTCTGAATCGCAATATTGACGGAGATACAGACATCCAACATGGACACAAGATGAAACACACACAGGCCGAATCAGACCGTACGATTTGGCACCACCATTTTCTAGCCGTCGAGAAGCGTGCTGTAGCTGTTTCGGACGATTCCGAGCACTCGGCAAAATTCGCTTGGAGATGGGCGCAGCTGATAGCACAGGGTCAGTTGTGCCTTGAGGCCGAACGAGAGCCTCTGAATCGCAATATTGACGGAGATACAGACATCCAACATGGACACAAGATGAAACACACACAGGCCGAATCAGACCGTACGATTTGGCACCACCATTTTCTAGCCCTCGAGAAGCGTGCTGTAGCTGTTTCGGACGATTCCGAGCACCCGACAAAATTCGCTTGGAGATGGGCGCAGCTGATAGCACAGGGTCAGTTGTGCCTTGAGGCCGAACGAGAGCCTCTGAATCGCAATATTGACGGAGATACAGACATCCAACATGGACACAAGATGAAACACACACAGGCCGAATCAGACCGTACGATTTGGCACCACCATTTTCTAGCCCTCGAGAAGCGTGCTGTAGCTGTTTCGGACGATTCCGAGCACTCGGCTAAATTCGCTTGGAGATGGGCGCAGCTGATAGCACAGGGTCAGTTGTGCCTTGAGGCCGAACGAGAGCCTCTGAATCGCAATATTGACGGAGATACAGACATCCAACATGGACACAAGATGAAACACACACAGGCCGAATCAGACCGTACGATTTGGCACCACCATTTTCTAGCCGTCGAGAAGCGTGCTGTAGCTGTTTCGGACGATTCCGAGCACCCGACAAAATTCGCTTGGAGATGGGCGCAGCTGATAGCACAGGGTCAGTTGTGCCTTGAGGCCGAACGAGAGCCTCTGAATCGCAATATTGACGGAGATACAGACATCCAACATGGACACAAGATGAAACACACACAGGCCGAATCAGACCGTACGATTTGGCACCAACATTTTCTAGCCCTCGAGAAGCGTGCTGTAGCTGTTTCGGACGATTCCGAGCACCCGACAAAATTCGCTTGGAGATGGGCGCAGCTGATAGCACAGGGTCAGTTGTGCCTTGAGGCCGAACGAGAGCCTCTGAATCGCAATATTGACGGAGATACAGACATCCAACATGGACACAAGATGAAACACACACAGGCCGAATCAGACCGTACGATTTGGCACCACCATTTTCTAGCCCTCGAGAAGCGTGCTGTAGCTGTTTCGGACGATTCCGAGCACTCGGCTAAATTCGCTTGGAGATGGGCGCAGCTGATAGCACAGGGTCAGTTGTGCCTTGAGGCCGAACGAGAGCCTCTGAATCGCAATATTGACGGAGATACAGACATCCAACATGGACACAAGATGAAACACACACAGGCCGAATCAGACCGTACGATTTGGCACCACCATTTTCTAGCCGTCGAGAAGCGTGCTGTAGCTGTTTCGGACGATTCCGAGCACCCGACAAAATTCGCTTGGAGATGGGCGCAGCTGATAGCACAGGGTCAGTTGTGCCTTGAGGCCGAACGAGAGCCTCTGAATCGCAATATTGACGGAGATACAGACATCCAACATGGACACAAGATGAAACACACACAGGCCGAATCAGACCGTACGATTTGGCACCACCATTTTCTAGCCCTCGAGAAGCGTGCTGTAGCTGTTTCGGACGATTCCGAGCACCCGACAAAATTCGCTTGGAGATGGGCGCAGCTGATAGCACAGGGTCAGTTGTGCCTTGAGGCCGAACGAGAGCCTCTGAATCGCAATATTGACGGAGATACAGACATCCAACATGGACACAAGATGAAACACACACAGGCCGAATCAGACCGTACGATTTGGCACCAACATTTTCTAGCCCTCGAGAAGCGTGCTGTAGCTGTTTCGGACGATTCCGAGCACTCGGCTAAATTCGCTTGGAGATGGGCGCAGCTGATAGCACAGGGTCAGTTGTGCCTTGAGGCCGAACGAGAGCCTCTGAATCGCAATATTGACGGAGATACAGACATCCAACATGGACACAAGATGAAACACACACAGGCCGAATCAGACCGTACGATTTGGCACCACCATTTTCTAGCCGTCGAGAAGCGTGCTGTAGCTGTTTCGGACGATTCCGAGCACCCGACAAAATTCGCTTGGAGATGGGCGCAGCTGATAGCACAGGGTCAGTTGTGCCTTGAGGCCGAACGAGAGCCTCTGAATCGCAATATTGACGGAGATACAGACATCCAACATGGACACAAGATGAAACACACACAGGCCGAATCAGACCGTACGATTTGGCACCACCATTTTCTAGCCGTCGAGAAGCGTGCTGTAGCTGTTTCGGACGATTCCGAGCACCCGACAAAATTCGCTTGGAGATGGGCGCAGCTGATAGCACAGGGTCAGTTGTGCCTTGAGGCCGAACGAGAGCCTCTGAATCGCAATATTGACGGAGATACAGACATCCAACATGGACACAAGATGAAACACACACAGGCCGAATCAGACCGTACGATTTGGCACCACCATTTTCTAGCCGTCGAGAAGCGTGCTGTAGCCGTTTCGGACGATTCCGAGCACTCGGCTAAATTCGCTTGGAGATGGGCGCAGCTGATAGCACAGGGTCAGTTGTGCCTTGAGGCCGAACGAGAGCCTCTGAATCGCAATATTGACGGAGATACAGACATCCAACATGGACACAAGATGAAACACACACAGGCCGAATCAGACCGTACGATTTGGCACCAACATTTTCTAGCCCTCGAGAAGCGTGCTGTAGCTGTTTCGGACGATTCCGAGCACCCGACAAAATTCGCTTGGAGATGGGCGCAGCTGATAGCACAGGGTCAGTTGTGCCTTGAGGCCGAACGAGAGCCTCTGAATCGCAATATTGACGGAGATACAGACATCCAACATGGACACAAGATGAAACACACACAGGCCGAATCAGACCGTACGATTTGGCACCACCATTTTCTAGCCGTCGAGAAGCGTGCTGTAGCTGTTTCGGACGATTCCGAGCACTCGGCTAAATTCGCTTGGAGATGGGCGCAGCTGATAGCACAGGGTCAGTTGTGCCTTGAGGCCGAACGAGAGCCTCTGAATCGCAATATTGACGGAGATACAGACATCCAACATGGACACAAGATGAAACACACACAGGCCGAATCAGACCGTACGATTTGGCACCAACATTTTCTAGCCCTCGAGAAGCGTGCTGTAGCTGTTTCGGACGATTCCGAGCACTCGGCTAAATTCGCTTGGAGATGGGCGCAGCTGATAGCACAGGGTCAGTTGTGCCTTGAGGCCGAACGAGAGCCTCTGAATCGCAATATTGACGGAGATACAGACATCCAACATGGACACAAGATGAAACACACACAGGCCGAATCAGACCGTACGATTTGGCACCACCATTTTCTAGCCGTCGAGAAGCGTGCTGTAGCCGTTTCGGACGATTCCGAGCACCCGACAAAATTCGCTTGGAGATGGGCGCAGCTGATAGCACAGGGTCAGTTGTGCCTTGAGGCCGAACGAGAGCCTCTGAATCGCAATATTGACGGAGATACAGACATCCAACATGGACACAAGATGAAACACACACAGGCCGAATCAGACCGTACGATTTGGCACCACCATTTTCTAGCCCTCGAGAAGCGTGCTGTAGCTGTTTCGGACGATTCCGAGCACCCGACAAAATTCGCTTGGAGATGGGCGCAGCTGATAGCACAGGGTCAGTTGTGCCTTGAGGCCGAACGAGAGCCTCTGAATCGCAATATTGACGGAGATACAGACATCCAACATGGACACAAGATGAAACACACACAGGCCGAATCAGACCGTACGATTTGGCACCACCATTTTCTAGCCGTCGAGAAGCGTGCTGTAGCTGTTTCGGACGATTCCGAGCACTCGGCTAAATTCGCTTGGAGATGGGCGCAGCTGATAGCACAGGGTCAGTTGTGCCTTGAGGCCGAACGAGAGCCTCTGAATCGCAATATTGACGGAGATACAGACATCCAACATGGACACAAGATGAAACACACACAGGCCGAATCAGACCGTACGATTTGGCACCACCATTTTCTAGCCGTCGAGAAGCGTGCTGTAGCTGTTTCGGACGATTCCGAGCACCCGACAAAATTCGCTTGGAGATGGGCGCAGCTGATAGCACAGGGTCAGTTGTGCCTTGAGGCCGAACGAGAGCCTCTGAATCGCAATATTGACGGAGATACAGACATCCAACATGGACACAAGATGAAACACACACAGGCCGAATCAGACCGTACGATTTGGCACCACCATTTTCTAGCCCTCGAGAAGCGTGCTGTAGCTGTTTCGGACGATTCCGAGCACCCGACAAAATTCGCTTGGAGATGGGCGCAGCTGATAGCACAGGGTCAGTTGTGCCTTGAGGCCGAACGAGAGCCTCTGAATCGCAATATTGACGGAGATACAGACATCCAACATGGACACAAGATGAAACACACACAGGCCGAATCAGACCGTACGATTTGGCACCACCATTTTCTAGCCCTCGAGAAGCGTGCTGTAGCTGTTTCGGACGATTCCGAGCACCCGACAAAATTCGCTTGGAGATGGGCGCAGCTGATAGCACAGGGTCAGTTGTGCCTTGAGGCCGAACGAGAGCCTCTGAATCGCAATATTGACGGAGATACAGACATCCAACATGGACACAAGATGAAACACACACAGGCCGAATCAGACCGTACGATTTGGCACCACCATTTTCTAGCCGTCGAGAAGCGTGCTGTAGCCGTTTCGGACGATTCCGAGCACTCGGCTAAATTCGCTTGGAGATGGGCGCAGCTGATAGCACAGGGTCAGTTGTGCCTTGAGGCCGAACGAGAGCCTCTGAATCGCAATATTGACGGAGATACAGACATCCAACATGGACACAAGATGAAACACACACAGGCCGAATCAGACCGTACGATTTGGCACCAACATTTTCTAGCCCTCGAGAAGCGTGCTGTAGCTGTTTCGGACGATTCCGAGCACCCGACAAAATTCGCTTGGAGATGGGCGCAGCTGATAGCACAGGGTCAGTTGTGCCTTGAGGCCGAACGAGAGCCTCTGAATCGCAATATTGACGGAGATACAGACATCCAACATGGACACAAGATGAAACACACACAGGCCGAATCAGACCGTACGATTTGGCACCACCATTTTCTAGCCGTCGAGAAGCGTGCTGTAGCCGTTTCGGACGATTCCGAGCACTCGGCTAAATTCGCTTGGAGATGGGCGCAGCTGATAGCACAGGGTCAGTTGTGCCTTGAGGCCGAACGAGAGCCTCTGAATCGCAATATTGACGGAGATACAGACATCCAACATGGACACAAGATGAAACACACACAGGCCGAATCAGACCGTACGATTTGGCACCACCATTTTCTAGCCGTCGAGAAGCGTGCTGTAGCCGTTTCGGACGATTCCGAGCACTCGGCTAAATTCGCTTGGAGATGGGCGCAGCTGATAGCACAGGGTCAGTTGTGCCTTGAGGCCGAACGAGAGCCTCTGAATCGCAATATTGACGGAGATACAGACATCCAACATGGACACAAGATGAAACACACACAGGCCGAATCAGACCGTACGATTTGGCACCAACATTTTCTAGCCCTCGAGAAGCGTGCTGTAGCTGTTTCGGACGATTCCGAGCACCCGACAAAATTCGCTTGGAGATGGGCGCAGCTGATAGCACAGGGTCAGTTGTGCCTTGAGGCCGAACGAGAGCCTCTGAATCGCAATATTGACGGAGATACAGACATCCAACATGGACACAAGATGAAACACACACAGGCCGAATCAGACCGTACGATTTGGCACCAACATTTTCTAGCCCTCGAGAAGCGTGCTGTAGCTGTTTCGGACGATTCCGAGCACCCGACAAAATTCGCTTGGAGATGGGCGCAGCTGATAGCACAGGGTCAGTTGTGCCTTGAGGCCGAACGAGAGCCTCTGAATCGCAATATTGACGGAGATACAGACATCCAACATGGACACAAGATGAAACACACACAGGCCGAATCAGACCGTACGATTTGGCACCAACATTTTCTAGCCGTCGAGAAGCGTGCTGTAGCCGTTTCGGACGATTCCGAGCACTCGGCTAAATTCGCTTGGAGATGGGCGCAGCTGATAGCACAGGGTCAGTTGTGCCTTGAGGCCGAACGAGAGCCTCTGAATCGCAATATTGACGGAGATACAGACATCCAACATGGACACAAGATGAAACACACACAGGCCGAATCAGACCGTACGATTTGGCACCAACATTTTCTAGCCCTCGAGAAGCGTGCTGTAGCTGTTTCGGACGATTCCGAGCACCCGACAAAATTCGCTTGGAGATGGGCGCAGCTGATAGCACAGGGTCAGTTGTGCCTTGAGGCCGAACGAGAGCCTCTGAATCGCAATATTGACGGAGATACAGACATCCAACATGGACACAAGATGAAACACACACAGGCCGAATCAGACCGTACGATTTGGCACCAACATTTTCTAGCCCTCGAGAAGCGTGCTGTAGCTGTTTCGGACGATTCCGAGCACCCGACAAAATTCGCTTGGAGATGGGCGCAGCTGATAGCACAGGGTCAGTTGTGCCTTGAGGCCGAACGAGAGCCTCTGAATCGCAATATTGACGGAGATACAGACATCCAACATGGACACAAGATGAAACACACACAGGCCGAATCAGACCGTACGATTTGGCACCAACATTTTCTAGCCCTCGAGAAGCGTGCTGTAGCTGTTTCGGACGATTCCGAGCACCCGACAAAATTCGCTTGGAGATGGGCGCAGCTGATAGCACAGGGTCAGTTGTGCCTTGAGGCCGAACGAGAGCCTCTGAATCGCAATATTGACGGAGATACAGACATCCAACATGGACACAAGATGAAACACACACAGGCCGAATCAGACCGTACGATTTGGCACCAACATTTTCTAGCCCTCGAGAAGCGTGCTGTAGCTGTTTCGGACGATTCCGAGCACCCGACAAAATTCGCTTGGAGATGGGCGCAGCTGATAGCACAGGGTCAGTTGTGCCTTGAGGCCGAACGAGAGCCTCTGAATCGCAATATTGACGGAGATACAGACATCCAACATGGACACAAGATGAAACACACACAGGCCGAATCAGACCGTACGATTTGGCACCAACATTTTCTAGCCCTCGAGAAGCGTGCTGTAGCTGTTTCGGACGATTCCGAGCACCCGACAAAATTCGCTTGGAGATGGGCGCAGCTGATAGCACAGGGTCAGTTGTGCCTTGAGGCCGAACGAGAGCCTCTGAATCGCAATATTGACGGAGATACAGACATCCAACATGGACACAAGATGAAACACACACAGGCCGAATCAGACCGTACGATTTGGCACCAACATTTTCTAGCCCTCGAGAAGCGTGCTGTAGCTGTTTCGGACGATTCCGAGCACCCGACAAAATTCGCTTGGAGATGGGCGCAGCTGATAGCACAGGGTCAGTTGTGCCTTGAGGCCGAACGAGAGCCTCTGAATCGCAATATTGACGGAGATACAGACATCCAACATGGACACAAGATGAAACACACACAGGCCGAATCAGACCGTACGATTTGGCACCAACATTTTCTAGCCCTCGAGAAGCGTGCTGTAGCTGTTTCGGACGATTCCGAGCACCCGACAAAATTCGCTAGGAGATGGGCGCAGCTGATAGCACAGGGCCAGTTGTGCCTTGAGGCCGAACGAGAGCCTCTGAATCGCAATATTGACGGAGATACAGACATCCAACATGGACACAAGATGAAACACACACAGGCCGAATCAGACCGTACGATTTGGCACCAACATTTTCTAGCCCTCGAGAAGCGTGCTGTAGCCGTTTCGGACGATTCCGAGCACTCGGCTAAATTCGCTTGGAGATGGGCGCAGCTGATAGCACAGGGTCAGTTGTGCCTTGTGGCCGAACGAGAGCCTCTGAATCGCAATATTGACGGAGATACAGACATCCAACATGGACACAAGATGAAACACACACAGGCCGAATCAGACCGTACGATTTGGCACCAACATTTTCTAGCCCTCGAGAAGCGTGCTGTAGCTGTTTCGGACGATTCCGAGCACCCGACAAAATTCGCTAGGAGATGGGCGCAGCTGATAGCACAGGGTCAGTTGTACCTTGTGGCCGAACGAGAGCCTCTGAATCGCAATATTGACGGAGATACAGACATCCAACATGGACACAAGATGAAACACACAGGCCGAATCAGACCGTACGATTTGGCACCAACATTTTCTAGAAGATGGGTGCCTACTTTGGTGAAAGGCCTTGGCCGGACACAGTACCTGAAGATCACGAACATCAGCGACAAGAAGCTGATGCTGCAAAGACTCACACGACTGGGGCTGTGGCTGGCTGAAGACCTCGTACCGCGGACACCTGGACTCATCTCCGTAGGATCGCGTCGATATGCTCAGTGGCAGAATCTTGCGTACGAAGCCGCCACTGATCAGCAGGAAGAAGCGGAACCTGAGCCGACGTACATGGGACCACTGGTGGATCGACCAACGTACGGCATCCCGAAGGGTATCCTGAAGCGTGAAGAGTCCAGTCGGAAGCCTGAAATAGCTGCCGTGGCGGTGAAATGGGCTGATCCAGTTGACTCGAAGCACGATCAGCAGGAACTGAAGCCGGAGTCGACAGGTGATCGCGAGTGCAAGATCGAAGAATCACCGGACTCATCAGATGATCAGTCAAGGATCGATCCTGCAATCAGTGCGATAGACGATCCGAAACTGGAACCTGAGATCGAAGCCGATGGAATGCCTGAAGATGACGAAGTCTGCTATCAAGAGAGAAAAGACCTGATCGCCGAAGATCTGGAGAATCAGATGGCTATACTCCCGGAGGTAAACGCCACCACGGAGGAAGTCAAGATCGAAGACATCCAGATCGAGGAAGCAGAAGGGAAAACGCCTGAGCAAATTGAACGGTTGAGGCAGATCATCTGGAGACGTCGACACCTCCTGATCGGAAAAGGAAACGCCCTCCCTCCAGCTGCGCGCGGTGCCGTGTGTGACATCGATGTTGGTAACGCGACCCCTATCGCCCAACGCGTACGTCGCGTTGCTCCACAGTTTCGGGAGAAGCTATCGGACCTGATCAAGGGACTGCTGTCAGCAGGAATCATCACGCATTCGACCTCACCTTGGGCGTCTCCAATCGTTGTTATCATCAAGAAGAATGGGGTCGACATCCGTCTCTGCATCGACTATCGGTTGGTGAACAGCTTGACGAAGTTGATGGTGTACCTCATGCCTCTGATCAACGATCTCTTAGACGATCTGGATAAAGTCCTCTGGTATTGCTCACTGGATATGGCGAGTGGATTCTGGGTAGTCAGTATGACGGAACGAGCCAGGCTGATCTCTGCGTTCATCACTCCTTTCGGACTCTTCGAGTGGACGCGTATGCCCTTCGAATTAAAGAACGCCCCGCAGATCTACCAACGCTTGATCGACAACGCGCTGTATGGGCACCTCCGTATCAAAGCTGATCACGAATCATCGAAGTTGATCGACGTGTTCGAAGACGGGGAACCCGAACCGGAGCTGAAGCCGTCGGTTCTCGGCCGACGATCGTACATCGACGACATCTTGGTGACCAGCTCCGACTGGGATGATCTTTGCGAGAAAGGCGAGCGGCTCCTAGACACCTGTGATCGATGGAACCTGTCAATCAGCGTGGTCAAAAGCTTCTGGGGCTACAGCAAGGTTGCGTACCTGGGACACCAAGTGTCTGCGGAAGGTCTTGAGGCGAGCCCGAAGGATCTTGAAGCGCTGGGGAACCTACCTTTCCCGACTTCGCTCCGATCGATGCAGGCGTTCCTGGGGAGCTTGAACTACTACAGTCGGTTCATCGAGGACTTCTCGATCTACGCTGCGATCCTGTACGAACTGCGCGAGGTAGATTTCCATGAGTATCGGCTGAGAGACGAGAGAGCCGAGATACATCAGACCGGGGGCGACGAATCGCCAGAAGACGGTCGGTGGGCGAGAGCGATCACCGCGTTCACCCTGCTAAAGGCCAAGATCGTGGCCACGCCGATCCTCCGACACTTCGATCCTGATCGAGGTCTTGTGGTCGTGCTGTACGCGAGCCAGTGGGCGATCTCCGCAGCGCTCATGCAGGAACATGATGGCGTGTACTGGCCAGTGACCTTCACCAGCCGTACCTTGAAAACCAACGAGCTGAATTACAGCACGGTCGACAAGGAGGTCTTGGCCCTGCTCCGAATGCTGGATGTTTGTTACACCCAGCTGGTCGGCCGATCCATCAGGGTCTTGTCTCGGCACTCCACACTTTCTTGGTTGTTGAACTCGTCGGGACTTGACGGACGATTGGGAAAGTGGGCTGCATTGCTGTCAGGATGGACGTTGGAGATTGTAAAGTGCTCCAGAGGCGAAGACGAGATCTTGGGCGCACTCGCAGCTAGTATCACGCCTCGATCAGAGATGGACGACGCCTTGATCGCGATCGCTCCGAGGAAGCAGCCGCGCAAGCTGATCATCGCACCGCCTCCAACGGTGGAGCTGGATGAGGATTTGCTGGTCGTCTCCTTTGATGGATCCGCGAGCGTCAAGCGGAAGGTCGGCGCGTTCAGTGCCGTGATCTGGAAACTCCCTGAGTGGACGGTCGTCTCTGCAGCATCGGGATTCACGCTGGCTATCACGGTCAATGAAGCGGAGTACCATGGCCTCCTTCTCGGATTTGATCTCCTTCCGACATCAGACCGGGGGCGGATCGTGATCTGTGGTGACTCGAACCTGATCATCCGCCAAATGCGTGGCGAGATCGACTGCAAGGCACCCAAACTTCAGTTGTTGCGACAGAAGGCGATGGATCGACTGAAGGTTTGGCCGAAGCATGAGTTCCTACATGTCAAGCGGGAATGGAATCAAAGCGCAGACAAGTTAGCTAACGCGGCTCTACAACAAGAGTCGGGCGAGGTGATTACCTCGGACGCTGATCGTCAGGACCTGATCACGGTCAATCGCTTGGAAGAAATCCTGCGCCCGAAGGAACATGACGCCGCTGTCCATGTGTCGGCTGTCACCCGAGCAGCTGGTCGAAGACGCCAAGTGCAGCCAGAAATCCTGCAAGAAGCGATCGTACAACAGATGAGGGTTCATCGGATCATACAGGCTCAAGATGAAGAGGTGTGGATCGTTCATATGAAGGCTTACCTGCGAGGCGATGTGATCAACCTGTCAGCGGAAGAAGCGAAGGGTTGTGCCAAGATCGCCAGTGAGTATGAACTGGACGAAAACGGGCTGCTGTTGTATTGCCCGACAGGATCGAAGTCGAATGCTGATCGAGATCCCGTCGTCCGTGTAGTCGTGCCTGAAACGCTCCAGCCTGATTTCCTACATCACTATCACGTCAGCCTAGAAGGAGGGCACCAGGGAATCGGAAGGACGTACGAGCGGATCAGGAAACACTTCCACTGGCGAGGCCTATTCAAGAGCGTGCAGAAATATGTCGGTGAGTGTGTTGATTGTGAGACCGGAAAAGGAAGGCCGCTGGCGCAAGGTGAATCACCAGGAAACATACAAGCTACGTACCCTTTCCAGGTGATCGCGATGGATCACATTCCGTCGTTGCCGAAGTCGTTCAAGGGGAACACGGAATTGCTGATCTGGATCGACCTGTTTACGGGATACGTGATCGCGAAGGCAAGCAACTCCAGAACCGCCCAGACGATCGCCGAGAACTACGAAGAGTGTGTCTTCCGAAGATTCGGTGCCAGCGAGGTGATTCGACATGATCGAGAGCCGGGCTTCATGGCTGACTTCTTCCGTGCGTTCAACCGGATTGTAAGGCAAAAACAGAGCCCTACTATGGCGTATCGGCCGCAAAGCAACGGTTCCGCAGAACGAATGGTGCAGACGCTAACACGCTCGCTGAAGATGTACGTCGCAGACGTTGATCAGCGAGACTGGGACGAATACGCTGAACGGCTCACCTTCGCGCTCAACACGGCTCATGATCGCACACGCGGTGACATCCCGTTCTATCTTGCACATGGTTGGGATCCTCGATCAACGCTAGAAGCCGCTCTGCCGATTGGCATCACTGGTCACCGAGATCGGGACGCTCGTCGCTGGAGGAATCACATTCAGGAACACTATCAGCGCGCACGTGAACACGTGAACGAACGCCTCCGTGATGCCATTCGAAGCCGAGCTGATCGCCACAACGAAGAGGTGCGTCCACACAAGATCGAAACTGGATCGCAGGTATGGCTGTATCTTGATCGAGTGAAGACCGGTTACGCAAGGAAGCTAGCGCATATGTGGCACGGGCCATTTCGCGTCGCTGAGCTGATCGGCAATCACGCTGCTCGCCTTGAGGTCGTTGGGTCGGACTACAACGTCTTCCCGATCGTCCACTTGTCCAAGCTGAAGCTGATCAGGGACTTCCCTGATCGACCGAAGTCCCGACTTGTTGATCCTGATGCGGATCGCTTCGACTTCGACGAGGCGCTCTTGCCGGAGGATAGCTGGGAGGCTTCGCTTGACGACGACGAATACGAGGTGGAGCGGATCGCCGATGTGAGGTCAGGCCGGAGGACGCGTTATGGCCGTGTGCACCGTGAGTTCTTGGTGCACTGGAAGGGTTATGAGGAGCCGTCATGGGTGGACGAAGCCGACTTGAACTGCGGCGCCTTGCTGCGTGAGTTCGAGAGGAAGAGGGCGAACCGCAATCGCTTTAACGTGATGCAATCGCACGAGGAAGATGAAGGAGACCCTTCGCAGTAGTGGGATGCTGCGAGAGGGAGAATGTGGAAAGAAAGGTATGTGGGTACGTCGCATACCAGATGGGTGGTGGATATTTGTGGAAAAGCAGTGTTGTGAATCGAAGGGGTTGTCCCCGACGATGGGCCAAAGGCTCCTTACATGTATATGAGGAAGCCGCTTGAAGGACAACTATCAAGAAGACCAACCAATCCAACCTAATCCTGATCACTATCGTCGTCGCTGGAAGCCGCTGCGAGCCGAAACTTGCCGTCTAACCGCGTGATTTGGAGACCAGGATGATCCCGAGGATTGTCCCTGAATTGGTTACGCCACGGGTCAGAAGTGTCAGCGAGCGTGAGAGCGTCCAATAAGTCGGTAGGAGCTGCCTGGGCTCCGAGACCAGGGTACCATGCGCCGGCTTCCGCATTCTTGCGGGGAAAATGAAGGAGGAACGGATCGAGGAAAAGATCGAAATCGCAGTGACCTTGGATCATCCCTTGGAGGATGAACTCCAGCATCTTCTTCCATCTTGTGCCGGCCCTCGAGCGCCTTTGCTTCCGCTCACGGTTGAACCGATCAAGATATGGGCTTGCCCGCCGCATCTCCGCCGTGAGGGTGAAGTGGTGCGTCGACTCCCATAGCGTCTGAACGTGGTCGTCTTCGAATGAGGTGTACTTCAGGGCGAATTGCCCAAACCACCCGGTCAGATCGAAGGAATGGGGAATCACGGGTGTCTGTAGCGCTGACCAAGGCTCCGCGCGGTAGAGAGCCCGTATGTTAACCTCGGTGATCAGCTCGGGATGCCATCCTGACTGTGGAGGGCGTCGCAGCCGGGGAGGGAAGAGCCAATGTTGAGGACAACTCCAATCACGGAAGAGAGCGTCAGTTGTCAACGATCGCACGCTGATCAGACGCGTCTCAACCACGGGCCAAGGTGCGATGTCCCTACCAGCGAGATGCCGGGGGCGCCCGTAACCTGGGATCCACTGATCACGCCTGATCACAGTCGCTGGAAGACGGTCAAGAGCGCCGTCGGATAGAAAACCACTTGATCTTGAATCATCACTGCCGTTGGAGTCACCCGACGAGCTGCTGGGGCTGGAACCGGGGGGGGGGGCTTTGACCCCCTCCTGCTGGTTGAACACCGCTCGACTGGGCAGTTCCTTGGTCCGGCTGTGACCGCGAGCTCCCTCGACCAGATTGGCTGCCGTCGTTACTGCAGCCACTGTCCTCATGACCGTCGTCTCCGTTGCCTTTCGACTCCTTGTCATCCTCGCCACCCGCATCGTCGTCGGAGTCGATCTGGATCGGCTGTGCAGAAGACCCAGACCCAGGAGAAGATCGTGGCTTCTTGGGAGGAGGTGGAGAACTTGCAGAGGAGGATCGACTGCGCTTGCTTGATGGGGTTGGTCCAGGTGATGGAGTTGGTGCAGGTGATGGAGCTGGCGCCGGTCTTGTAGGTGGTCTTGACGGTCGACGAGGTGATCCAGCACTACCAGATGGACGAGGTTGGACAAGGGAGGAGAGACCAGCCAACTGTTGACAGATCGAGTCACGCTCGATCAGCAGGCGGTCACGTTCTTCTTCTGCAGCCGACCGCCGTTGCCTCTCGGAGTCCAAATCGACTTGTAGGGAAGCGTTGTCCGTACGTAGTTGCTGAACGTCACCGGCGGAAACCTGACAATCAGCCACCTGCCTTTCGAGACGAGCCACTGACTGACGAGCAGAGTCAACATGTGTTCCTATGTGATCACAACGAGTCAGTGATGATCGGTTTGACGATAATCCGACGCACAAGGAACTTACGGTATGACTGCAGGTCATCACGAGCGCGATCACGATCACTAAGCGCCCGTCGGAGTTTGGTTTCATGGTCTTGAAGATCGGCCCTGGCTTTATCGCGATCGCTGCGGGCCTGATCGCGTTCTGACGCAACGAGATTCAAGTTAGCATCGGCGCTCGAGCGGAGGTGGACCAGACTTTGTTGCGCAGCACCAAGCTGACGTTTCAGCTGCTCCGTGGCCGTTTCTAATGCTTCTTGAGAGGCGGTTAGCGCGCCGTTCGAGGCTTGCAAATCGGATAATTCTTGCCGAGTGCGCAAGTGATCGCTGACCTCAGTAGCTAACCGAGCTTGAAACCGATCACGAGCAGCGATCGCACTTGCCAACGCTTGTTCCAGATCAGCACGGACTGCGGTCAACGAATTAACTTCACCGCGCAGTCGCTGGAGATCTTGGGAAGCAGTCAGTATCCGCAACAATGCCGCCGTTAGCTGATCAGTCAGGTCACTGATCGTTGAGTTCAGATCAGCCACGACGTCACTATGCTGTTGTTGGGTGCGCAGAAGCTGATCTTCGAGATCAGCGATCCTAACGCGATCGCCTTCATGACCAGCCAGCGCGTTGACGACGTCGTCGAACTGTCGCTGGGATTCGCGTAAATCATGGCGGACAGCGTCGTATCGCTCTTGGCAGAACTGTACGAACGGAGACGACAGCCGAACAGCTTCACGAAATTGGCTTTCCAGGTCCCGGCTGTGATTTTCAGATGACCGGAGTTGCTGTTGAAGATCAGCGTAATCTTCACGAAGCTGTTGGAATGCGCCCTCGCGTTCCAAAGCGGTCTCGATAGCGGCGATACTTGAACGAATAGCCGGTACGTCTAACGGAAGAGGGGTGACGTTCGCATTGGGCAACGGGATGGACAGCTGACCAGAGTAGACGAAAGATGACTGGGTGCCCGCAGTATCAGCACGGTCAGGAACCACCAGAGTTTCACGAGGAGGTATGGCTGAAGAACCTGCGCCGACGCCCAGGTAATCGATAGAAGAAGAGGCATCGGCGACGGATACACGAGAAGCAGCAGGGGAAGCACTCTGGTCGCCGATAATTGCTGGACCTGTAACGGGATGTAGCGTTAGTGATGCGGAAGATGTGCTAACTGGCGAACGATACGCACCAGTATGTTCCGGCTCGGAGAAGGCAGCAACGTCTCGAGCGTCCCGCGCACCTGTACAACAACGGAGCGTCAGCAAGACAGTCGGGAGGAGGTGGTATGACATACATACCAGCACTGGCAGGAGATTGATTGTCGGATGTTGTCGATTGCCGGGGAGAAGACATGGGATGTGGAGCTGTGCAGGAAGAAGGAGAACTGGAAGTGTGGTTGTTATCCGCGCCGCGGCCACTGTATGGCGTTGGTTCGGACAGGGGGCGATTGTGGTGAAGTGCAGAACGATCAAGGTGGTAGCTGCCATTGATTGATCCAAGGAGATCATGAAAGATGTTGCGAGATCAGACCAGATCTGAGTCGGCCTGAGACTGATTCTGATTAGGTACCAATTTTTTTGGTACCTATCAGGTAATCAAAGGCAGACGCTGGAAGAGGGTGATATTCAGGAGGTGATCAAGAATGCCGGTCAATATGATGCAGTCATTCGAGTACACCGACGTGATCAAGAATGCTGATCAAGTGGTGCAATCATTTCAGCACACTTCGTGATCACCAGTGATCAAGATTTTGGAGCAATCATTTCGATACACTTCGTGATCACCAGTGATCAGGATCATGGAGCAATCATTTCGATGCACTTCGTGATCACCAGTGATCAGGATCATGGAGCAATCATTTCGATACACTTCGTGATCACCAGTGATCAGGATCATGGAGCAATCATTTCGATACACTTCGTGATCACCAGTGATCAAGATCATGAAGCAATCATTTCGATACACTTCGTGATCACCAGTGATCAAGATCATGGAGCAATCATTTCGATACACTTCGTGATCACCAGCGATCAAGAGTTACATGTACCAATTAAAGGGTACACCGGTTGAAGTTCAAGGTAGCCAGTCAGCTGCGAAGGGGATGGGCAGATGATGGGAGGAAAGGGATTGGATAGGAAAGATTTAAGATGGTTAACGGAGAGAGAGATTTTCCTTGTAGCACGCAAGTGGTGTTCCGCAGAATTCCAAGGCTGGGAAGTATATTGGCCCCCCTTGACGAAGGACCCCAAGACGCTCAAGAAGAATAACCGCACTAACACCTGGGAAGCTTGGCCAGGTCAACGCTTCTGTCTCCACCCCCCTCAAGTCCACCGCTAACAGTAGGCGGCCCAAGCACCAACATTGGAAACACATTGGCCCCCTTTGGAACGACACAAGCCCGAAGGACAACCCAGAGTGATCAAGTTTATTCAAGCTACGATCTACTCTACCCCACGGACGATCGCGCGTAGAAGTATCCGCAAGGTCGTCACCGATAAACCCCGAGTGCCGTCCACACTCCAGCTCAGCCAAGAACAAACCCCTTGGCCCCTTCCAGGTCACCCAGGAAGAGCGTTAACCCCGCCAGGTCAACGGGTACACAAGGTGAGAAGATCTTCAGACCCCACGGTCGATCGGAGTACCCCCTCCGTTAGTTGGCAGTCCGGCCCCTCTGTGTGTGAGTGCCCCTCGCGTCGAATTTCTTCGCGGACCACTACACCACACAGATGCAGCGCACTCGCTGTAGCTCTTTTCGAAGTCAGCAGGAAATCTCTCGACGATTTCTCGCAGCGGCTTGCTAAGTTGTTCCACACACCACTTCCCATCTTTGCCTACATCTAATCCACACAATAGCATGGATTTTTTTGCCCAATTTACACCATCCTTGTCAATCTCTGCGTTCACTAGACGAATACACTCAGCTGCTGTCTCGAGAAAGAATTTTTTGCCTGGGTTCGCGAGCGATCCAGACGCCTTCGTGCCTTGCATCCACTCTCCGCGTCGAATCGCATCCATGTTTCTCTTCTCACACAGTCGTCGCCAGTGCATTTTGATACGCTGGATTGGAAAGCGGTCCGCTGGCTGCACGTAATCAGTAGAGGTAGGCGGAAAAAATCGGATACGTGTATGCAGCCCTTTTGCCTTTGATACCACATCTTCACCTGAATGACCGCTAGCGTTGTCCATCCACAAGACACGCTCTTGGGCAAACGGACCAGCCGGACCCCAGCAGCGCACTTCTTGTAGCCACTGTAGCATTAACGGGTTGTTAATGATGGCGCTGGGGGACGTACGGTACGTGACGCCGTTTACTGAGTCCGGCAATCCTTGGATGGGATAGTTGGCCTTCATGTTCTTGAATATTAACATTGGACAGAGTAGCTTTGCGTCCGAGCCACCTTTTAGCAGCACACACATGGTAATTCCTTCGCGACCTAATGAGACAAGTTAATTCAAAATCATTATTCTTGTTAGTGATCTGTTTAGTAATACAATAAATAACTTATTAGAGAGAAAAGTACCTGATAAGATGCTGCGGTACTTCACGCTTTCTGCACCTCGAAAATCAAGGGTCTTGCCATCGTCGAGGTCAATGACGAAGTGGCTTTCATCCATATTGTATTGGTTTGCATCGAGGCGGCCGTCGTCAAATTCACGCTTCAACTGACCCAGGTGCTGTGCGATTGACTGCTCGATCTCTGCTGTCTTTGCGTCACTAACCTGCTTTTTGCCTTTCAGTTTCCTGTAGACGATATTGTGCCTTTCGGTGAAGTCCTGAATGCGCCGTGGTGTAACGAGAGTACTGAAGCGCTTTCCCTTAAAGCAGTACGCTGAGTTGTAGACATCATGCGTGCTGTCTTCTATCATCGTTGACGCCATATCCATCAAGAGTCTGGAGGAGAGCTTCGCACCAGCTCGTCGTAGCCGCTCAAACTCGGCCAGCAGCATAGTATAGAGCCAAGCCCAATGTTCATCAATTTTTCGTCCACGCCCCGCCAGCGCCTTGTGCGTAAGCTGGTGCCTTCCCCCACTCGCTGTCTTAGAGTACTTTCGTTGCTGGCCTTCCTCGAGGGCAGCTTGAAATGCAGAGCGCTTAGTCCACCAGTCCCGCGCTTTGTTAAGGTTCACGCGGCGATCTGAAGCTCGAAACAGCGCAGGAAAAACGTCCACTGCTCGGCCATAGAGGCCCTTGACGCCGTCTTTGGCTGCGCTCCCCTCCATCCACACCACACAGCGAGCCCGATCAGCCACAGCAACGACGTGCTGGAGTGCTCTTCTTTCATCATCGCACATCTTAGAATGCGAGTTTTAACGTGTAGCTGCATACACTTCTCGAACTGGAACTTATAACAGCAGATAGCGATGGTTGGTGCAGGTTGCTGCACGACTAATACTGGTACATTACTAAATATGGTTGTAGTACCGTTCTGACTCGTCTAAGTCCGAATCATGACTATATTCGAAGCACGACTAATTAGAGTGAAGGGTGTAACACTTCTCATTTTACGGTATTTTGCAGTCTTAATATTGTTATATTTAATTTAATTATATTTACGGACGTAAGTATAATTAATTTAAGTCTAACTAATTGCACGCTTCCTCATACACGTAAGCGCACGTGTACGCCACCTAATAGGCCATAGTAGACCTATTACACCTGGTAGCACTTTGTAGTCCGTCCCACGACCGACTGCTGTTCGTTCGTATGGAGTCATACGAACGCGGGGTAGAGAACTCCCCCATGGATGAGGGGTCCACGGGGACCCCACACCAGTCCGTGACGCGCACGGACTGCCCCCACCTCTCGGATCCAGAGTGGGAGGCGCTCCAACGACTCTCACGAGTCATTGGTGAGGCAGCGGTAGCGGCGATGCTTCGCACGCTATCGCCGACAGAGCAACATGGTGTTGCTCTGGGGTACATTGTTAAGGAGCAACGAGATGTTGCTGCCTCGGTGGCTTCCCCGAAGCCACGCGTGGAGTCGTTGAAACTCCACGTGAGTACCTATGCGGGGAAGGAGGACGAGACCCTCCTTCGTTGGCTTGTCGAACTCGACACAGCCGTTGCGGCTCGACGTATCGTCGACCCGATGTCGAAGGTCGCGTTCGCCATGTCATGTTTGGGCGGACGCGCGAGGAGTTGGGCCTATGGGCGCCGACTCTCGGATCCTATGTGCTTCGGCACGTACGAAGGTTTTAAGGAAGAGCTCAAGCTCGCGTTTGAGCCCCCGAAGAACGAGTTCAGATCGATGGTGGAGTTCCTCGATCTGCAGCAGGGCAAGGATGACGTGCATTCCTATGCCCAGCGTGCTCGATACTTGGTATCGAACATAGTGGCCAACCCGGTCGACGAGGCGACCAAGGTCGTCACGTTCATGAAGGGACTGAGAGACGGTCCCGTCAAGACGTACCTCTTCCGAGAGTATCTGAATACTCTCGAGGAAGCTATCAGCCTTGCGATGCAAGAGGAGTTTAGCCGGCGTCAAGCTAAACTCCATGCGAACGCGCAGAAGCCGGCGCGTCCTGTACCGAAGGCGGGAGGTCCGGAGCCGATGGACCTCTCGAGTGCTACGACTGCTGGTCAACAGCAGCGTAAGGGCTTCAAGGTACGATGTTACAAGTGCGGTAACATCGGTCACTTTGCACGCGAATGCACAGCGAGTGTGCATCCGGGCGGGCGTTCAAAAAACGCCAAGGACCAGTAGGCGCGGGGCGTCCTACTGGTGATGCAGTCTCGCGTGTCGAACTTGGACACGCGACGATGAGGACTGCTGCCCCCGGCGAGAAGGTTTCTCGCTGCAAGTTGCAAGATGACAAGCCAAACCTTGTCATCCTGAATGTTATGTCGAAGGGAGTTAACTCTCTTCGTGCCCTGGTGGACTCGGGCGCGTCGAACAACTTTGTTCGACAGGGAAGTCTTCGAAGTATGGACTTCGAAGAGGCCGACACGCCTCGCGGCGTGTTGGAGGTGCGGTTGGCAACAGGTGCCACCGTGAGGACCGAGAAACGCGTGGTCCGTGTGCGCTTCTCGTACAAACGAAGGACGTTTGTGGAAGATCTTATCGTCTTGGATCTAGACGATAAGTTCGACTTGGTGTTAGGCATGCCGTGGCTTGCACGGCATGACCCGGTGATCAACTGGGAGAAGCGTACAGTCGTACGCTTCAACAGTGTGAGCGCGACAGAGAGCGATGGCCCTGTCAGTGCTACGCATGCATCGGCTGATGCATGTGACTCCCCGGTTGAGGCAGCAGCGGCCGCCGCTGCCTCCGATCGCCGCCGGCGACGCTCGACGACTCAGATAGTCGTTGAGAGAAAGTGTGTGTCGGCTCAGACATCTGAGTCTGAGTCTGAGCCGAAAGGTCCTCAAAAATCAGGTGAATATGAATCACCTGAGTGATGGTAACGTACCGGTATTACCGGTATTACCGGTAGCCTTGGAGGTACTTCAAGCCCCCAAGGGTCGCGTCGACGATTGCGCGTCAGCCTTGATGGCTGACGAAGCCAATAGAATTCCGGTTCAAGGAACCGACGGACAGACGTCAGCTGCGATGGCTGACGTGACAGACGCGCGGCTAGTTCAAGAAACTAGTGATCGTACATCGGCTCCGGGAGCCGATGATACAAACAAAGGCCCGCTAGCCTGCACGGCTAGCGAAGACACGCCGACTGCGATAGTCGACGATGTGGAGGCTCCATCAGCTCGCGGAGTTGATGGAGGCGTGGCGGCAGGAGCCGACCACGCGGCAGGAGGTGCTGGCGGTTGCAAACGTCCAGCACCAGAACAACCTGCGTGCTCACGTGCAGGAGGACTGCACGCGATGAGCGGCACTCAAGCGGTGCTTGATAGTGCGAGTCAGCGGAGCGAGTCCGCTGACGATTGCGAAGACGACCCGTCCAAGGCAGAGCCCCTTGGACGCGGAGCACCTGGAGCGCGGCTCCAGGGAAGACTTTCGCGGCGCAAGCCATTGAAGCTGCGCGAGCCTCACCAGGAGACTGAGGCTGGTGTTTCTGCGCGGCAGACACCGAGTGTCGAGACGCTGAACGTCTTGACACGTACTGGTACTGGATTGCAGTACCAGAGGATGCGGTTGGGGAATCCGCCGATGAGTGCGTCGGCGTTGACCGCGCTTCCAGTCATGAACTGGAAGGGCTTCGCGCGAGAGTTGTTCGATGGACGCATCGAACAAATTTGCATCCTCTCAGAGATTGAGAGGGTGGACCGCGAGGCCGAGGAGCTGAAGCAGCTCGTCGTCGATGAGATCACTGAGGGCGATGACACCCTCAGTGCGAACACTAAGAAGCAGCGCTTCGAGGAGCAGAGTTGGGACTCGTTGAGGTCGAGTCCCTACTATGAGGTGCTGCGGGAGTACAAGGATGTACTCCCGGACGAGATTCCTTCGGAGCTTCCGAAGGACAAGGGCGTACAGCACGAGATTGATCTCGTGCCGGGCACGAAATATTGCGTTACACGGCAGTGGCCACTGCCGCGTGAACAAGCTCAAGCGATCGACGACTTCTTCGAGAGTCGTCGACTTGCAGGTCAAGTGCGGGAATCAAAGTCCCCGCACAGTGCCCCGACGTTCTGTGTCAAGAAGGCACAGGGCGGCTGGCGCATCGTTCATGCGTACAACAAGTTGAACGATGCGACGATACCGGCGCAGACGCCGATACCGCGAAAAGATGTGATCATCGATTCGATGGCCTTGAGCACTGTCTTCAGTGCTCTAGATCTGCGTGATGGATTCTATCAAATCCTCATGCGTGAGAGGGACATCCCTCTCACAGCGGTAAGCACTCCCAGCGGTATGCTGTGGGAGTGGCTCGTCATGCCGCAGGGACTTAAGAATGCCCCTGCGACGTTCAATAGATGTGTGACTCATCTATTGCGCTCGGTGCGCGACTTCGCACCGAGCTACTTCGACGACGTGTTCGTCCACAGCCGGGCTGTGAACGGGAAGACGGACATTGAGATGCACAAGGTGCATCTCCGGAAGCTGCTAGAGCTTATGAGGAAGCATAAGCTCTATGCGAACCTGAAGAAGTGTATCTTCGGGGCGAACGAGATACCCGTGCTGGGGTGTCTCGTGGGGAAAGACGGCGTGCGCCCTGACCCAGAGAAGGTCAGAGTGATCAATGAATGGCCCACGCCATCCAATGTGAAGGAACTGAGGCAGTTCCTTGGGCTTGGCACGTACTTGTGCAAGTACGTGGAGAACTACGCGGGCAAGATTCGCCCGCTGTCACAGCTTCTTAAGAAGGAAGCTGAGTGGATTTGGACGATCGAGTGCCAGGGGGCGTTCGATGCAGTCAAGCAGGGCTTGACTGAGGCTCCGATCTTGGCCGTCGCCGACCAAGATCGTCCATTCCACGTAGTGTGTGATGCATCCGATTTCGCGATCGGATGTGCATTGATGCAACACGATCACGAGGGCCGTGATCGTGTGGTCTACTACCAGTCGCGTCAGCTGAAGCCAGCTGAGCGCAACTACCCTGTGCATGACAAGGAGCTCCTTGCCATGAAGTATGCACTCGCAAAGTTCCGAGTGTATCTACTTGGGAGTAGACCATTCGTGGTCTACACCGACCACGCATCACTGCGTACGGCGATTAAATCGCCGCACATCTCGCAACGTATGGCGAGATGGTTGTCCTTCTTCGCGGAGTACAACTTCCGGGTGGAGTACAAACCCGGAAGACTCAACGTAGTGGCCGACGCGTTATCGCGTCGACCGGATTATGCGGAGACGGTCGACGCCAACAGTGTTGGCGTCGTGAGGACAAGTGTGCCGTCGTCATCGTTGATTGATGACGTGAAGGACGCGTATGCAAGGGATGCAGACGCGAAGGAGCTGCTCGAGTTCCTCGCAGCAGGCACGTCGGAAGCTAACTCCTCACCTTCGAGCTCGTGTACACCGCTATCGTGTACACGAAGGGCTACTGCTGTACAGTGCAGTAGACGACAATGCGGATCATGTTCGAGTACCACGATGCCCCTACGGCAGGGCATCCGGGTCGTGAGAAGACATACACTCTTCTCACGCGTGACTTCTACTGGCACCACCAGTATAAGTGGGTACGCAAGTACGTTCGTGCTTGCGAGGTTTGCCAGCGCGTGAAGCCTGCGCCGTTTACGCAGGTTCCTCCGTCGGAGTGTTGGCAGTCCATGTCCATGGACTTTGTCTTCGGTCTTCCGCCCGATAACAAGCGGAGGACAGGCATCGTTGTCTTTGTGGACCGATTCAGCAAGATGGTCCATCTTGCTGCCGTCCCGGCTACTGTTACAGCCGCGCAGACTGCGCGACTGTTTGTTGACATGGTGTTCAAACACCATGGCATGCCGCTCGACATTGTGTCGGACCGTGATCCACGCTTCACAGCGCGGTTCTGGCAAGAAGTGTTTACACTTCTTGGTTCACAGTTATCAATGTCGACTGCGGATCATCCGCAGACGGACGGTCAGACTGAACGCGTCAACCGAGTTCTGGTTGACGCACTGAAGAGCTACGCAAACTCGTTCCCGTATTGGAGCGAGTGTTTACCGATGGCAGAGTTTGCCATCAACAACTCGGTGCATGCCTCGACAGGGCATACACCGTTCTACGTGAATGCCATGCGGCATCCACGTTTGCCGAACATGCTCGGCGGGGTAGCTTCCTCCTTAAGTGGGGGAGGATCTACGGTTGCGTCTGAACAACCGCAGAGGACAGCTGGTGACGTACTATCAGCTGCGGTGACGCGAGCTGCGTCTCGTTCGAGCAGGAACGAGCGCGAGATGTCTGTGCCGGGCACAGACATAGGGGATGATAGCGAGCAGGCAGGGCCTGCTGCGGATGAAGGCGACGAGCTGAAAGGGTTCAGCTCGAATGCGCTAGACTTTGTCCAGCGAAGACAAGCCGTAATACGGTTTGTGCAAGATGCTATCGCAGCTTCTGTCGATCGACAGAAGCTGAACGCAGACAATGTTGGTAGGGGCAACATTAATAAATTCAAAAAGGGTTCATTGGTTTTGTTAGCTACACAAAACCTACCTAAACATGCAGTGTCTGATTTTGGAGCAAGTAAGCTTGCTCCAAGGTTCATCGGGCCGTTCAAAGTCCTTGAACGGCATGGCAACGCGTACCGGCTGGACATACCGTCCAGCATGAGACTCCATCCGACGTTCTACGTCGGGAGGTTGAAGCCGTACGTGCAGCACGAGTCATCTACGGGTGATGACTCGCCTGAGAGGCCTGGAAGGCCTTCTCGAGATCGCTCACGCGAGCGATCAGAGCGTTCAATCTCGTCCCGAGACCGGACGAGATGTTCGAAGCAGTCTGCGCAACCTGCGCAGCATCAGCATGGAGGACTCGAACCTCCTGCTTCAGAGCAGCCATCTCGGCGCTCTGAGACTGCTCGAGCGCCGCAACACGATCGTGCAGGGCACGATCGCCATGGTCATAGCGTTGACCATACGGAGGGAGTGTTTCCGCCCCCTCCGCCGCCGTTGCGAGACGCGACTGGGTCGATCCGCTGGATAGTTGAGCGGATCGTGGCTCATAAGAGAACGAACTCTCAAGAGGTTCGTTTTCGTATTCGTTGGAGAGGATTTCCTCCCCATCGAGACACATGGGAGCCACGGAACGTCCTGATGGAGAGCGTTCCGGAAATGGTGAGGGCGTACGAAGCCCACCATAACCTGCAGGCCTAAGGCTTGCACGAGGAGTGCTGCGGTCACCCACAGCACTCGGGGCTTCACGTGACTCAAGACGAGCACGAAGCTCCTTTATGTGATCGGGTACACGGGTCGTCGTGTACCCCAGTATATCACGGTCGGAGATACGTGTTGCCAGAGGTGGGCAACACGGACAGGGTGTGCCGAAGGGAACGGCACACAGGATCCCCGCTTCCATGCTTGCTTCATGGAGGCGTTCACACTTACCGCGCACGGTGTAAGTGTAGTAGCGATCGCGAGCATGCTTGATACGCTCGCGATAGGCGACCGATCATGGATCTCTGCCTCGGTAGGCATCCATGCGGCGCGCACTGGTGGTGGATCAGTGCGCGGAGAGATGAGCGCCCTCGACATGGGGGACGCTAAGTCATCATTGCGCGGACGCTTCGACCTGGAAGCGTCCGAGGCCTCTTCGCGGGGGCGTCGAGACCCCTTGGGTGGGTCGAGCGTGTCTTCGGACGAAGACACGTGGGCGGGAGCCTCCTCTTCACGGAGCTCCCCATCTTCAGAATCCTCGTAGTCGAGAGGATACTCGTCGGAGTCGGCAGCGAAGTCGGACTTCTTCGCTGCATGCTTCTCCTTGAGGAGAGCATGGTACTCGGAGACAGAGAGTTACTCTCTGTCGAACGACTGGAAGCAGCAGTGCTAGTGGGCACTGCCGCTGTTGTGCTTGCTGCAGAGGCAGCAGGCGAGGCTTGCGCGTCCGCGGCTGCGGACGTGGTCTTGGGCGTTGGCGAGTTCATTCGGAATGGACTCGTGGATTCTTCCTGTAACTTGACGGCCTTGTCAAGGTATGTCGGTTAACGTATCCGGATGGGTACGTTAAGTCTTAAGGGGGGGATGGTAACAGAGTTACACGTACAAGTGGTTACACCACTTGTAACTCTAACAGTTGCGCTAACTGTTAGAGGTTGGAAACGGACCTCAGGCCTTGGTGTATGGAGCACACCAATGGATACATGGGCGGGCCATATCATTGGATGGCTCGCGTGCATTTACGCATGTTATTGGTAGAAAGCGAAGCATTTCTACCAATCAGTGCTCTTAGAAGAAATCAGAATTCTGTCAACCACACATTGACAGAACCTTTAGAAACAGATAGCAATCAGATTTAGGAGGTCCATAATTGGCTTATGCCAAATTCAATAACAGTTCTCATTTTACGGTATTTTGCAGTCTTAATATTGTTATATTTAATTTAATTATATTTACGGACGTAAGTATAATTAATTTAAGTCTAACTAATTGCACGCTTTCTCATACACGTAAGCACGCGTGTACGCCACCTAATAGGCCTTAGTAGACCTATTACAGTCAACGTATGCAAATATGCAGAACTTAGAACGCTCGGCTCGTACCAGATTCCAACCTGGCGAGCGTCCTAGTTTAACATCTTCTCAGCCTTCGAGGGGAACATCCCGGCATGGCGCGTGGGATCGTACCACTGACGGATCAAGTTATAGAACTCTTCCATCGGGCACTCTCCGGCTTCATGCACCTCGCCGCACGCTCGACAGACGTACAAGCAGTGATCACCAGGGTGTCCTCTTCTTCCGCACTTCTGACAAGTCAAACGCTTCCAGCATCCAAGGTCAGTGTGTCGCGTGGACCCGCAGTGGGAGCATCTCTCGACACGATCGTCGTTCCGAGGGCGATGAGGTTGCTCTGGGTTGTTCGCTGGTCCTTGAGCGTCACGGCGTGGCTGAGGCTGATCTTCGGACTTGCGCTGATCAGCGACAGCGGCAAGATAGATCTGGGATCTACTTCGTTCGAGGTCTGATCCTCCGGAGTCCGAGTCCGATCCAGAGCTGTCGCTGTCATGGGCCATGTGAATGGCACGAATCGCTCGGGCATGTTTGGTGGACGCTTGTGGAGGTGTTGACGATGACGACTTCTGGCGGTATTTCGAAGATCCCATGGACGCTTTTCCTTGCCGGGATTTGGCGCGCTGGCGTAGGCGCAATACGTCTGCCAGTGCATCTCCATCTCCAAGGCGCAGCAGCGTCAGCTGGTCCGCGAGATCGCGATCGTCCAAGGTCTCGATGAAGTGTTCCACGTGTTCTCGGAGGGCAGACGGCGGACCCGTCTTGATCGGCAACTTCGCACGGAGTCCTAGCACGGTCAGGCGATGAAGATACTCGAGTGGCGACTCATCAGATCTCTTCCTCGCGTGGTAATATTGTCTCGCGAGAGACACGCCCAGACCGCAGTATTCGGCCCTGAAACCATCCAGCAGGTCTTTCCACTTGCCACGCGTCGTTCTTCCCAACTGCTGATACCAGTTCCGCGCCGGACCAGTTAGCAAGTTCCCGAAGACGATACACTTCTCGCTATCAGGGGCTTGATCGCGGACGAACGCAGACTTCACCTTGCCCAGCCAGCCGCGGGCGCGATCCTCGTCAGTGTCTTTGCCGGAGAACTCCTTCAGCTCGGAGATTGCTGACATCCGGACTCGCGGGATCGCAGCAGTATGTTCGGCAGACGCGGTTGCTTCTGCTTAGGCAACGATTGCTCGGCGGGGAACGTCAATGCTGAAGTCGTCAGGATCATACTCATCCGGGGATGCGTGGACCGATCCCACCGATTCCATGTCGACATCGGACGCCTCACGTGCTCTAGGCTCGCCGCGGTTCCTCTCTTCGGATTGCTCCTTCAGGAAACGTTCCATGGCTGAGTCGAAGAACGACTGCATACGGTCCGAGTTGTGGGTGTTCGTCGACGCTCTGGCTACGGGTACAGGATTAACGGGCATCTTCTCTTCCTTGATCTTCCTCGCCTGGATCATAGCGGCTCTCGATGGACCAAGGGTCATTCTCGTTGGCCCGATGGGGTTGTCTGATCCGATGTCTGACGACACAGACGCCTTCGCGGACGCGAAACCGGAGTGCGAGGAAGCCGAGATCGGGTATTCTTCCGTAGGCCCGAGGCTGGACGATGATGCGGACACGCCTACCAGTGGCTTCTGCAGCTTGAGCAGACGCTTGGCCGATTCCTCAACGGTGCTTATGCTGAGCTCGAACACAGCTTCAGCGTCGAAGGCTCCGGCGACGATCCCAGCTTCATCCAGCAGGTTCATCAGGCTGGTGATCGCGACCATGAGGTCGGACGCCTTCGCAACGGGTGTTACAGGGCCCTGGAGGTCTCCAATCAGCTTCGGCTTCATCACGATCATCACGGGATCTTCTAGCAAGAACGCGTTGAGCTGCTTCCGGTAGAAGATCTTCTGCAGCTGATCCGGAGTCCAAGGCCTGACGTCTCCACTCTCCTCCTCGTCTGGTGCTCTCAACTTCGGCTTACCAAGCTTCGACGCCGACTACTTCGCGGAGATGCGAGGTGTAGGGGGAGTGGTTTTGGGTGAAGATCCTTCCGCTTTCACGGTTGGATCTTCATCCGGCGGATCACGATTCGCATCGCGATCCGCAGGGGGCCCCGATGGGCCCAAGGGAGGAGGGTGAGGCTTCTCTTCGAGATCCATTGCTGGACCTGCCTCCTGTCCCTCGCCAGAGTTCCTCCCAGCACTCTGGCGGTCGGTGAATCCTTCACTCTTCAGATGCGACGACGGCGATTCACCTTCCGTCGACGCGCCGATTCCTGGCTCAACTTTGATCTTGACATCTTCCTGGTCGGACTCACGGTGATATCCGGAGTCACCAGAAGATCCGGGCACGCGCACCATTGTGGCGTAGTGGCTCGCGAGGAAACTCGACGCGAGGGGCACTCACACACTTGGCGTCCGGACTCCCGACTGACGGAGGGGGTACTCCGCTTGCCGTGGGGGGGGGGCTCTGAAGACTTGCTCACCTTGTGTACCCGTCGGGTTGGGCGATTACGCTCTTCTTGATGACTCGGAAGAGATGTCGGGCTTGATCTGGGTTGAGTGGGTGTGGACGGCACTTGGGTTTCGGCTTGACGGCTTGTGGCAACTCTTCACTTGCCGTCGGTTAGGGTGTAGATCTCGGGGTAGCGTAGATCCACGGGGGTCCTGGGGTGTGTTCACCAAAGGCCAATAATTCCAATACGGTGCTTGACTGCCTCCTTCTGGCAGGGATCTTGAGGGGGTGAGAAGGGAGCGTGGGCGACCTGGGCAAGCTATCCAGGCGTTCTTGCGCTTCTTCTTGTAGATCTCCGCAGTCCTTGGTCGTCAGAGGGGGCCAATATACTTCCCAGCTCTGGAATAGGTAGGACGCTTGATATATAAGAAGAACTCCCTCTCTTGTTGAGTATTAACTCTCTTGTTCACTAGAAGGCACTTGTTCTCTAGAAAGCAAATTCAACACTTGTTCGCTAGAAGGCAAATTAAACACTGATATGCAATTCCCTAAACCTCTCCCCAAGCCTCGACGCCTCTCTGCCACACGTTGCCAAACTGGCTCCACAATCGTACTTAGCCTTGACGATGCCTTGATCACACCGCGATCACCACACACCGCGATCACCACAGCATGTACCATGATTATGGTACCTTGATCTTCCCAGGGGATCGCGCTTGGTGTACTCGAATGACTGCACCATTCCCTGGGGATCACCGCGATCTTCGACCTTGAGATCACCCTGGTGTATCGAAATGATTGTACCGGACCCCGATGATCGCGTTCGACTTGTGATGGAATGATTGGGCCACGATCATGTTCGTGATCTCGTCGGACCGTACCATATAAACGGTACCATGATCACGGAGACGGTGATCCCGAGCCGGTCCTTTCCGTCAAACAAGATTCCCACTTCACCACAGAACCAGTTCCTCATAACTCTGTCGCTTTATGAGATCGCTCCCGATCATCCAGCTTTGCCATCTCCGGGATAGGTCATCGCGTTTAATCCGACCAAACTCAAACTTTACCGGAACTGCTGTCAGGTCCGCGCCACACTGTCGGGGATCACGACTGTCATCGAGCCCTGATTCTACTGCAATCGAACCGCAATCTACCGATGCACAACCATTCGCTCACACGTCACTACTTCACATATTTTATGCATCACGATCAGTTGGTTCTTCCAAGCTCAAGCCAGAATGGCGACTATTCTCATTTGTTAAATATGGTGGCGAACAGTACGACCGGCACGACCGCAAATTTGTGTAGCCATAATTCAATCCCCAATTCCCAACTTTTCCATCGACGAGCACATTATCTGATTCACTATCCATAGCACGTTGTCACCAACACATTATCTGTCTGCTCATATAACAAAAACGTCATTATCCACAGCATATCGTCACCACTACCGAAAGCACACGAACAACACCTCCTCGTATGGCCGAACTGCGAACTCCGGATCCTCCGGTCCGGTACGCAATCGTTTGCCCGCTGTTTTTGGATGTCATGGAACGACATTCGGGCGGCCTTCCACATACTCCACATCAGCGGATGACATGGAACGACATTCGAACGACCTCCCACATACTCCACAGCAACAGATGGCATGGAACGACATTCGAGCGACCTTTCACAAACTCCATCAGCGGATGACATGGAACGACATTCGAGCGACCTTCCATATACTCCATCAGCAGATGACATGGAACGACATTCGAGCGACCTTCCACTTACCCCATCCGCCTTTTCGTCCGTAGACCAGTGTGTCGTCGTCAAGGTTAGTTTTAAAAAGATGTTAAGATCGTTAGTCACGTGTACAATACGTATCTACTTGTTTCTCGGGTTGTTTCTCGTCATGCATTTGCAACGCTATCGCTGTTTACGAACGATTTGGCAGCCTGGTCAAGGGCCCCATCGGCTGCTCTTACTGAAGAGCAACGTTTGCAAGAAATATCTCGACGTACACCTCAAGCATTTCGTGACCACGTCCCTATGTGAACTTCGTGATAGTTTTAAAAAGATGTTAAGATTGTTAAGATAAATCTAAAAACGTCAAAAAACAGTCGAACTGCGAATCCCCCGGGCAATCACCCGGGTTCCATTTTTGACTGCAAAGTATTTGGAGGATTTATTTTACAGTTTTGTTCTAAGATTCGCTTTGTAGCCTTCATGTCGCTGCTTGTATGTCCACCGTGCCGACGAATCAGTTCGATCAAGTCTCTATCCCATCTTGTTGCGGAGCCAAGTTGTTGTAAATGGTGCCGGCTGCGGCACTCGTGGTGACAAAAGAGGCAAGCAAAAATTCCGAGTCAGCGGTAATTTACCGCCGGTAAATAACAGTCGCTGTATGGAAGCAATGAAAGCCCAGTAGGCCCTCAGATCCTGCAGGTTTCCTTCAGTGCAGTTCGTTCAGCAGCGCCACCTTCATTTTTCCTGTTGATCCTTTCGTGTTGGCCATTTTTTAGCGTTAAATATAAAGTGGGTACCTTTTTCCAACACGCGAATACAGGACACACGCCATTGTTTTGATCCCGCCAAGATTCTACGACTCTTGCGCACTTTATTGGTCGGGATCTTCTCCAGTCTCGCCTGTTGTTGGAAGGACTGCCGCACAAGTCTACATTTGGTCTGCAGCTTTGGGCTCGGAAGGCTCCGCTGCTGACAAGCATCTTGCTGCTGCGCCCCGTTCTCGTGCGAGACGCTCTTTCTCTGCCTGTGAGATTTGACACGCCAGACGGAGCATTTGTGCGGCATTCATTCGCGCTTTTGCTCCCCATCCATTGGCCTCATCCTCGGAGACTTTGGACGGCGGCGCGTTGAGCTGAATGGTAAATTTGGTCTGTGCGAGCGCCCCTGCTCCCCCACCAGCGAGCCGGACGCCGCTTTCCATCCAGAAGCCGTCGCAGGCGCTGGACAGCAGCGACGAGGCGCGCACTGACACGTCCACGTCGCCCTCCATGAACCCGGCGCGCTCGCCCGCCACCGACATCAAGAGCCGCAGTGGCACTAGCAACGGTAGCTCAGCCTTAGCCTCTACAGCTGCAGCCGCTTCATCTTCCAGTAGCAGACGCAGGAAAGCCGATACTGTGGCAGCTACAGAGGAAAAACCGCCTTCGAAGCAGCGCAAGTATGAGCGCAAGACGAAGCGCTTCATCTGGCCTGATGATCTCCATCGGCTCTTTGTTGCTGCCATTTTCGACGGTATGTACACAGTCCTCTTTGTCTCGATCTCATTTTTAAACTGACAGGGTTTGTTTTTCCTGCTACAGTTGGTCTCAAGAACGCGTCACCAAAAGCTCTACTGGCTGTACGGTTCTCCTGTTCGTCTTGATTGTAGAAGAATGCAATACTAATTCTTCATTGTTTTTTAAACAGCTAATGGAAGCCGCAGGACCAAACTCTGGACTCACGACGGAACACCTCAAGTCTCACTTGCAGAAGTATCGCCTCAACTACGAGCGCTCTCGAATGGAGTTCCTCGAGTACTATGATCGCAGCGCCAAACGAAACTTGAAACGCCGTCGCCGACAGGCCCAACAACGACTGAGCGGGGCTGGAAGTGAAGCCAACACCATGTTTGTGTTCCCCATCAGCAATTCCAAGCGCCGAAAGAGTCGAGGGAGTGATAGTGACAGCGACGACAGTGACTCGGATACCGGTGATAGCAATACGACTGACAGCAGAATGGAGGTGGATGCTAAAGGCCACACAACTCCGCAAGGACGACGTGAATCTGCTGCAGCTTCGACTGATGCCCACGCTCGTCCTTTGAACTATTCACAGCTTATGCAAAGCGCGCAGCAACAGCCTATTCTCGACGGAAGTACCCATTCCCATCAGCATCCTCGGACCCCCAACAATCGTATGATTCCCGCTGTATCAGTACCCGCATCATCAAGTATGATCCCGATAGCGCCCCAGCACTTACCACCAGCCTACGCTGCTCACGCCCAACGGAAACAGGCTCCAGACCATGACCGTGAGTTAGCAGCGGCGGCAGCTGCTGTGGCAGCATACCGCTATCCGTTAGGACAACTTCCTGCTGCTGGGATGCCGGAGCTCTCTGATCCTCAGTGGAGCATCTTGAACTCACTCATGTCGCCCCAACTGGCTGGTATGGCTGGGCCTACAGGTGAAGGTGGAATGTTTCCTCCAGCAGCTACAAGTGATGCAATGGCTCGTGGAAGCAATGGTGCAGATGGATTTATGCTTCACGAGGAACCAAGCGACCTTCAAATGCAGATGCATCTAGCTATGCAAGCTCAGATGAACCTTCACCGACAGATGCTCACACGCAAGGTGGAGGTGGCTCAGCACTTGGCTCGCCACAACAGTATGGGGGCCATTAATACCAGCGCAGTTCCTAGCAACGAAAACAGGGGACCTCAACAAAGGGGCCTTGGCGAGACGTGGGGCAGTGTACAGCAGCTTCAGCAGCAACAACAGTATCAGCATCACCCCCAACAGCAATATCAACAGCAGATTCCGGTAACTCAACTGTCTCGGCCGTCCTTATCTGCTCCAGCCTCCTCCTCTCCAGCTCCTGTGGTGGCTACAAGTGTGCCAGCACAAGTCATCGCAACTTCGAGTGAAGCTATGGTGGTCACAACTTCCGCTACTGGTAATGGCTCAGCGGATAGCAGTGCTGCAGCGCTGGAGGCGAAGAATGACGACGACGGAATGGACTTGTACCGTTGGGATCGTATTGATCTCAACGTGGAGCTGGATGACGACGATCTCTTCGGTTTCTTGAAATCGTAGAAGGTGTTTCACTTCTGGGTTGACGTAGTGCATGCACAGTGGTAACAATGAACAAAGAGTATTGGTGTCCCATGCGCTTTCTTCGTCATCCCTAAGTGATGATAGATCGACCAGTGGAAGCTAGGGATGTACCGTGAGGAAGTATAATACCAAGAAGCAACCAACTGTAGGGAGCAGGACGAAAATGTAGTATGAGTTCTGCAAGCAACATTTTTGACTGTGCAGCGCTGCTTCAGCAGAAGCTACTTCCTTCTTGCGTTCTCCATACTCCAGTCTTATCACTTGCTTCTGGTGTTTCCTGTAATGACCTGCCGCTGGTAAGGCACAATGTTGCACTGCTCAAACTGTCTTAATAATACCCGTTCTCCACGACGTAGCGGACGCTGGCACTCTCCCTCTCTCTCTCGTAAATCTGAACAAGTCTACTGGTCCATGGGTTCGGCGCCATCATTTGGTGCCTCCGCAGGCGGCTTCTCGTCGTCCAACAGGCCGCGGATGAAGAGAACGTTGTTACAGCGCACGAGTGTCTCGCCCAGGTTGCCCGTCAGCTCTCCATTGATGTACTCCTCAGTGTTGGCCAGCTGAAGGTTCATGTACGAGTCCACAGACAGCAGCACGCCCTTGTACTCCATACCCCATTTAAGTCGCGCTACCACAGGTTTACCCGTGAGGTTGGTCAGAAATGGCTTCGGGTTGAGGATCAGGCCAGACTAGACGGCACATAAATGACATAGAACGAATCAGTAAGAACTCCTCTTTAATCTGAGAGCTTGTCTTGAGGCTCATTCTCCCTGGTAAGCACACACAGGACGATAGAAGAAGCTCTTGGGCGTACCATTTTGCTCAGGTCTTTCGGACTGTTGTTGGCGATCGGATCTTTCAGCCAGTAGAAAACGGGTATGCATTTCAACCAATCATATACTGATTTTTGAATATGGCTACACTTATAATCTACTTCTTCGCGTCGAGCGTAATGACTTTGCGCTCGATGCGCGTGAGGAAGTTGCTGAGCGCCTCTGAGCCGCGCACGAAGATGTTGAGCACTGGAATACCAGGGACCACATATTTCTCGTGGGTCAGCAGCTGCTGCAGCGTGCAGAAGGGCGATACTTCGATCCAGAACTGCGTTTTGGCCTCGTGCTTCTCTTCGAGTCGAATGCGTTTCACCTCATCATCGTCCTCTTCCTTCTCGCCACTGAGACCCACGTGCCACTCCTTAGGCGACGAGTACGGCACTACCATATCTGCAGCCGCGTACACTACCAACTTCGAAGCTACGAACTCCTGGTTGGTGTCCCACTCGGCGTACGGGCCGTCCTCTGGAAACATATTGGCCAGGTGCTCGATCACAGTGTCCTGCTCGCCGAAGAACTGCACAAAGTCCGATGTGCCGTGCTGGTCATAAAGGAAGAGCGCAGGCCAGTACATGTTGCCGCTCTCCTGGTCCAGGTCGGCCTTGCCTTCGTACTGGCGCACACGCTCGTCGTCCACCAGAGCTCGGCCGACGCGGATGTTGCGAGAAGCACAGAGCCTCCGGTACTTGTCTGTGGCGGCCCGGCGCTTCATACGTTCTCTCTCTTGCTTCAGCTTCTCGACACGCAGCTCCTCCACCAATCGGCGTCCTTCGACCTGCAGTTGGAGCAGCAGCTTGTTCTCTGGGTCGAGCTTCAGTCCTTCTTCACAGTAGCGCAACGTATCTGCTGGCTTCCGAAGCAACCGAGAGGCTTTAGCTCCTCGGTAATACGCTTTGAGGTTGCTAGGGTCAAAATTAATGGCTTTAGCAGCATCCGATCGGCAACTGGCGTAGTTCTTGAGCTCCAACTGCACAGCAGCGCGATTGCATAAGATCTGGGAGGTGAGTTCCTTCATGTCGTAAGACAGATCGCGCTCCTCCTTCGGAAGTGCCAGTGCCTTGTAGGCATAGGCCAGCGCGTCGCTGTAGTACTTCATCGCATTCTTATAGTATCCTCTATGGGCCTTCTTAGCATCAGCGAACATGTCGTTGCCCTGTTTCTTCCAGTGAAGCGCCAAGGATTCGGCCGTCTCGCCGTCCTCAATCAGCGCTTGGATGGCCGCGACCATCTCGTCGCCCTCCACCAAATGGTCCTCGAACAGCGTCATATCCGGCAGTGCATCCATGTAGGCCTGGCGCTCTGCCGGGTCCCACAACTTGCTCTCATCGATCTCGAGGTCCACGCCCATGTTCTCCATGATGATAAGTTTGTATTAGCGTATCGCTTGTCAAAGGTAAAATAATGACTGGCAATGTCGGCTTCCACCTGGAGCCAATACTCGGTTAAGTACGAATTCGGTTTTCAAGAGGCGTAGTGGACGTCACTCGGCCACTGAACTCGGAGCCATGACCGATGCAGGCAGTAAACGATCGCTGGAAGAGGGAGAGACGCAACTGACAGAGGCGACAGTGGCGACTGTGTGCTGTGGCTGCGGGAAGAGCGACGTCAAGTACCGCTGTCCTCGCTGCGAGCGCATCACGTGCTCGCTGCAGTGTTGTGTAGCGCACAAGAAGGAGGTTCGTGCTGTTGGTGGTGTAGGAATTGTGCCAATTGCTTATAACTGAATGTATTTGTATTTACATTTGAATGGCAGTTTGACTGCAATGGTAAACGGGATCGGACCAAGTTTGTGGGGCTCAAGACGTTCACGGATGCGGATCTCTCTAGTGGTAAGAATGTTGTGGCGGCTTGGATGGGTATTTGCTGCATTGTTGTATTAACATTTTGATTGTGTGTGTTCTCGTTTATTTCCAAGACTTTTTCTTCCTGGAGGAAGTTTCTCGCTCGACGAATAGCGCTGCACGGTCTCGAAGCCAATTGAACGCCAATGCGCGTCGCTATACGAGCAACAAGAAGCGAAAAGTGGAATCGTCGGCCCCGATCAATCCGGACATCCCAGCAGACTGGTTAGCGCGCTTTCCGATCGCTGTACAGTTATTTGCTGAGCACTCAGTGAAACGAGGTGTGGCGTTGACGCTGCTTGCTCCTGGAATGAGCAAACGAACTCGGAATTCGTCCTATATGGATACGAAGAAGAACACAATGTATTGGCGTGTCGAGTGGGCATTTCCCAATGCTGAAGTGCCTGTGAGTCTGTCCGAGGACCGTGCAAATGAAAAGCAAACGCTTTTTGCGCTGCTTGGGAAGTATCTAGCCCCCAGTCAGGTAAGGAAGTGATTTGATAGAAGGTTGGAGAGGTTCATACTGATGGCAGTCTTCTTCTTGTAGGAAAACGTTGCACTCCGTGGAAAGCTCAAGAAATACGCCGTAGCTGACTGGGAGACGCAGATCTTGCTGTTACTGCGAAAAGAGTTTACTCCAGCTTCACAACCACAGTACTACCGATTGAATGGTAATCAGAGCTTAGAGAGTAACTTGAAACGGAAGGCTGTGGTGGAGTTTCCCGTGATCACAGTAGCTCTCGCAGCCGATTCGGATGTGTATCCAGTTGCTTACGACGTGATCGAGACGGTGTCATCAACCGAGCCAAATTCGGTTGAACAACAGACATTACCCGAAGAGGCTGAAGAGATGGAGGTGGAAGAAGAAAACCCAAACATGACAAAGAAGCTCTTCTCCATATCAGAGGAAGTGGAAGCTCCTGTGCAATCGAAATCTGTGCTAATCGAGGAGATCCCAGCCCACTAGAAACCAAACTGCATGATAGATGAAAACACCATCGTGAGCATCTAAAAAGACAAGTTGATCGCTCGTTTCGTCTTGGACGACGTCAAATTGGCGGAGGGCCCCAAGACCACCGTGATTTACTGCAGTGACAGCAAGTAACATGACGAAGCAGATACGGATTGATGACAACAGCGAAGTGATCAGTCGTCGGATGTAGAATTACCAATTTTACACATTTCAGGGATCCATTTTAACAATTTTTAAGTTCCTACTGCCATGTCCTTCATTAAAATGGCATCACTAAGGAAGGGTGGATGCATTTGCGGCACAACTCGGATGTGACGACCTCACGGAAGATGTTGTTTACCGCATTCAGCAGAAATGTCGAGCGATGAGCTGTGCTGGTAATTCCCTGAGGACCGTCAAGAATCTTGTGTCGGTTCACTGCCATGTACCTCTTCACTGCTGTCTTGTACACAGAGAACACGTTCTCAATTCCATTTAGCATAGGTGAGTACAATCCGAGACGTAGGCAATCGACTTGAGCAAACTCTTCCTCTTCAAACACTGTTTCGGCGCGGTTGTAGCATGGTGTGTTGTCCAACACAACGACAAGATTAGCGAGATCTGCATGAGCAGCCTGGTCACGCAGCATACAGCGAATAAACTCGTTTGCAGACTCCCACTTAAACGGCTCGAACCGCCCTTCCGAATACTCAGCTCCATCGCGTGAAATGCAAGCAATAACATGAATGTTGCTGCCTTTGCTACACGTGTTCAAGTCCACCGCACGAGTCCCTTCAACGCTCCACCCATTGCTGCGGCTAATCCACAGATTGAAGTTGGTTTCGTCCACGTACAAGATCTTCTTGTCCGCCGCCATATACTGCAACAATTTCACAGCAAACTGCTGTCATTCGAGTTTGTTGGTTGGAGTGTTCCAGTAGTTGTTGTCGCGATCCACCTTTTTCACTATATAACAAAGGGCATCTAGGTTAGCTCGCACAGTCTCGGCCGTGACGTTGATGTTAAAGCGGTCGAGCAGCATCTCCTTCATCTGCTCCAGTGTTAGATAGCAGTTCTCTTCCAAACTCTCCTCCAGAAACTCCACTTGAGCAGCCTTGAGCTTCCTGTTGTGGGCCCCACCTCTCTTGTCCGGAGCGGGCGTAAAGTCACCCAAACGTTTTGCACGACGCACCCAACCTCGTGCGGTCTCTATGACGACACCGTTATGAGCCGCAACTTGCCGCCAGTTATCGCCTACTTCCGCAGCCGCCAGGACACGTGCACGAACGTCTGCAGGGTACGTTTTCCCCATCCTTCAAATGTCAAACTACACAGGAGCGAAACCACACTCTCGAAATTTCGGTAGGTTTATTGATAAAAGTTGATTGGAAGTAAAAAATAGCGGACTGGGGTGGTTGTATTGAATTGTATTGAATTCCCGATCTAGGGTGAAATGTACTGAAAGACTGGAATTACGAGTTTAGACACATCCGAAATCGGTTGCAACTTTCCCAGTAATGTACTTCGTACGTAGTATTAGACGGCCTCAGTTCAGTTTGCTCCTCCAGTTGGGGAACTTGTCGATGTAGCTGGTCAGGAAATTCTGGTGGAGTTTGTGCCTGGCAGTCGTCACTCCATATTTGTTCGACCGGTTTTTGATGACATGTAACTTCAGCGTGGTATACAGGGCGTCAGGATCGGGGAACTTCTTAAGCATCTCGTCAAAGATGTCATCCGAGAAGATGTACTTTGTTTGCCTCTTCGCGAACGATTCAAGCGGATCACCCTTCAGTTTTGCAACCAGCTTCTTCACGAAATCAAAGGTCGCTCTCTCTTCAGTGGCTTCATCGGTGTTTATATCTCCGCGGAGCTCACGACTGCTCGTTTTGTCTTGGACGACGTCAATCCTTTGGGAGTCTCGCAAATTGACAGAGGATCCCGATACCGCCGTGACCAGTGCAGCGACAGTAAGTAACAGGACGAAGCAGATACGCATTGATGACGGCACTTGATCGTTTATCGAGTCTTGTTTTGCGGCCTTGTGTGAATTAAGAAGTAAGAACTCGTCGAATGTGGCATTATAAGTTTAGTCACAAGTTTAGTCACAGTCTGTGACTAAACTTCCAGCCTTTCATCATCATTCGGTAGTTCGCAGGCTATGAGTCACACATAGCCTGTGAACACAGCCTATGATTCAGTAGAATCTACTGAGTAGATGCCAAAAGCTAACGTTAAATTTGTCTCGATCTTAACCGACTTTTCATCGAGGAGACGCAAAGACATTTTGGCAGCAGAAGAATGGCGAGTTCTTGGTTTGTGGATCCGGAGCTCAAGCCGACGGCGTTCACGGCGTCCTATGTGTGCAACAACTTGTCCAGACATGGCGAGATGCTGGTACAGAAGCTCTTGGATCGATTGGGTCTTCTTTGTCTCTGCTGACTTGTCCTAAATGACGTTTCGATCCCCAGGCTTACGCTAGTGTAGATGATGTGGTGTATGTGGACACGACACACACGCCCTACCTGACCCACAAGCTGCCTTGTGCAGAGAAATCCGCAGTCCACCAAGTTCGTTTCTGCTCGCTGAAAGACCTGGTCGTGATCGTTGTTGCTTCCGACAATGGGATTCTGGTATTGATTGAACCTGCAACCTTCACGAATGGTCTATTGATTTCTCTACTGTCATACAGATTTATGACGCTGTGGGCGAGGAAAGTCTCGCTCAATTCGCACTGAAGGAAATTATTGGCGACGATGTTGAAGGTAGCAACTACCCCCCCCCCCCACACACACACACACACTTTCTACTGTATCGCCTCTCACTCGTGTGCTTCAGGAGAATTTCTCTACTGCCAAGGCATCTCTTCTGTCCACGTGAAGGAGCCTCGTCTTGTCGTGGGTGAGTGAAGAACTGTAGCGTTGTTCATCTTTTTAAACTATCTAACAGTAACTCTACAAAATAGGCACTTCACTTGGCAGGCTACTTGTAATCGGAAAGGAAGAAGACGCCAAGTCTAGCGATGGATCAGGCTTCGAGGTGTGCAAGACTCTCAAAAGCCATGAAGAAGCGATCTGCTGTGTGGAGAGTTCCCTTGACGGTACTCTACTGGCCAGCAGCGATATGAGTGGAGCTGTTTTGATCCACAATCCTCGCGACGATTTCGAGGTGACCCACCGAATTGTGAGCACAGGTTATCCGGTGACTTGCATGACGTTCATGGCGGAGAATTGGCTGGTGGCGGGATTCCTGACCGGATGCTTACGACTGTATAACCCCGAGACTTTTCACGTCCACGCTGAAGTTGCAGCCCATACACGTGCGATCACAGCGTTGGACGCGCACAACGAGTTCGCAGTGTCTGTGAGCGAGGATACCTTCATGAATGTATGGGAAATCTCATCGAGTAAAGCTGGAGCAGGCCCCCGTGTGAAGCTCGCAAGCTCCCAGGCAGTGCCGAACGATCTCCTTACCGGTGTGGCCTTCGTGTCGACCAACAGTATCTTTACTGCCGCATATGACAGCTCGTATCTCAAGTTTTGGAGCCCGGAATAGGACCTAAAACTTCTCCAGGATGAGCTGAATTAATTCTCATCTACAATATATTTGCTCAGATGCGGACGGTAGTTAATCGTAAAATGCGTCGTCGTACTCGATGTGGTCCTCCATCGTCTTGGCAGCCCCGTTCAAAGAATTCCAGGGCAGTTCCTGAGCCTTTATCAGTGTAATAGTGAGCGTATCCTTTTCCACCTTCCATTTAACGTCTGTAATGTCCTGAAACAACGTTGAGATCTCGAGACTCTTAGTCTTATCACCCCCATTAGCCTTGAGAATGTCCATTGACAGCGATGTCTTGGTCCATTTCTTACAATTGAACAAAAAGTTAGTCAATAGATGTCCCAACCTTTCTCAATCAAACATTTCTGTCTTACCAACACCAATTGCTCTTCCTTCAGATTCTTAACGACATTATCTGTCAGGTAGATACTGCAGAGAGAGGTCAATAGATAACTTCAGTTCAATCCCAATACTCTTCCGCAATTCCCTCAGCATTAACTCACCTAACAGTCTTCTTGCTGTCGCTCCAGCCATATGACGACACCGTCGTCTTGTCAACACTCTTGTCCTTGTGGGCGTAGTAGTAGCTGTTCTCTCCTTTCTTGATTAATTTCTCATCTGGAGAAGATGTTGTTTCGTTCTCTTCTTCTTCCTCCTCTTCTTCCTCTTCTTCATTAGCGTCAGTTCTCTTCTTTAGCGTTCTATTGAGTCTTGCAGCGCAACGCCACAGCATCACCGTCAGAATGACAACGCCCACACTGACCGCCAGCTGCTCCAAGAAACCCTTGTTCATGTGGACGTTTCCCCACGGCGTCACCAGCTTCACGTAGGAAGCATTGGCGCTGGGGACGTACACATACGGCAGGAAGAAGCTCTGGGTCATTGCGATCGTCTGGCACTGTGGATACTTGTGACGTGTCGACCATCGAAACAATTTTATTGGTCAAAAATAGATCCTGTCAAATATAGTCATCAGTTTTGACAGTTTCCAAGTCCTGCGGCTGTGTGGCCAGACAAAGACATCGCCTAACGTGTAGCAGAGCCCCAAGCCTCCTGCCCTCGTCTGTCGCCGCCATGAAGCCGCTGTTCGGGAAGATCGTGTCCAATAAGATGCAAAAGTCGGTGCTAGTGGAGGTGGCCCGCATCGTGAAGGACCCAAAGTACGGCAAGTACTACAAGAAGACCAAGAAATTCATGGCCCACGACGAGCAGGACGCCTGCAACATCGGAGACTTCGTGCGGCTGTCGGCCACACGTCCGCTTTCCAAGCGCAAACGCTGGAACGTCGAGGAGATCACGCGCAAGGCCGAGCTGTAAGGAGGATTCTGGGCGTTGGCGCTGCGGTCGAAGAGCTCAGCCAAAGTTCGCGAAGGATTGGCTGGGAGGGCGTAGCGTCTGTATTAGCATAGCAGAAAACACCGTGGAAAGTAAGTTAGAGTTGATTTTCCTGTCTGTCGTTGGAGTCCGTTCTGTCGTTTACCACGCAGGAAAAATGGCTTGTAGTGAGGGCTATGTATCAACAATTGCAGCCTTCGGTACTTCCGCATCGATGTCCTCAGCGCAGTCTACAGCTCATCGTCACTGTCTGACAGGTCTGCAAAAGGATCCAGAGCAGGGAAGTCGCCAATTGCCACATTATGCGGCCGCACAAAGCCCCCGTACTTTTGCTCGCACTTGAAGTAGGTTGTTCCTTTAACCGAGCCATTGCCTTTGCCCACCGGCTCATCGAACTGCACGCCAACCCAGTAACCAGCAGCGATTTCTGGGATCTCACCCAGGTACTGAACCTGTCCGCGACGTCCACCAGGCTGCACTTCACACCTGTCGCCCACTTTCATGTCTGCCACACTCTCCGGTCCTGGAATGGAATCAGGATCCGTCGCTGGTCGAGTGACGTTCATCATGGTCTTAGGCTTCCAGTTCGGATCCTTGGCGAGTTGCTCTCTCTTGTATGCACGTACAGTCTTCTCACCTGAAGAAAAACGTCCAGTCAATGTAAGATCTTAGTACTAGTGACAGTTCTGCCTCACTTACGTTTGTTGTAGTCCTCTTCAGAGATCTCGTACTTCTTCACGAGCGAAACGTCCTCCAAACCTCCTCCTTTCGAGAGTGAGAACGGATCTTTATCCACGATGTGGAGGCGCATGCCGTTCTCCACGCTATAGAAGCCGAGCATTCGCTGGTCGTCGTCCAGACGAGCATACACTGACCCGTCACTGCGCATGACTAACAGCTCCATGGCGTCGGGTTTCGTTCCTGTGTGCTGGTACAGTTTGTGTCGTAGCTCTCCAACGGTGCCGTGCAGGTCCAGACGGATGTCCACCATCTGCAGCTTGAGGTTGCTGTGCGTGATGAGCAGACACACAACTCCGTCCGGTACGTTGTCGTATTGGTGGCCGTCCATCGCCGTCACGTAGTCTCGCAGTGCTCGCATGTCCTGCGCCATGGTGCTCTTGTCAATAATAATGGCTCGGATAAATTGAGATTTCACTAAGTACGATATTTGAATTTCTACTGATTACGTTACATGTACAAAAGTCAATTTATACACTGAAGAAGATGGTGGAGCTACCGACGATCACTTCGCTCAAGGTGTACGACGTCCTGTTGGTCGCCGCCCTCATGTTTACTGTTGATCTGGCGGTGAAACTGCGGAACGGACGTGGCGCGCAGTTGTCGCCGGCTGAGCAGAAGCTGTTGGGCGAATACAACGCTCAAGTGCGGCTTGTGAATCGCCTCAATTCGGTGGAGACGTTCGTGGAACAGGCCAAGGCTACACGCAAGATGAACGCGCTCAAGAAGGAGATGCAGGAGCTGGCAGGTGAGCCAGTAGAATGAAGCCTTCGTTGTTGATTTAACACTAACATATCTGATGGGTATCGTTGACAGTGGAGCGGCTGGCTGCTAGCGCGCCATCCGAGCTGCAGAAGCAGTTCGACCGCATTAGAACGGTGAGTTTACATTGTGGAATGTCCACGACCTTGCTGCTCGAGGCACTTCATTCAACTGGCTTACCATTATGTGCAATATGTTGTTTTGACTGCACTTCAGCCGGCGATCATGGCGCTAGTTCTATTCTATTACTGGAACGAGCCTCTGGTAGTGCTTCCGCAGGGCTACATGCTGCCAGTAGAGCGGTTCCTGGCGTTCCCAGGCTTCCCGTTGGGTGCTGTATCCGCTATGGGCTGGGCTGGAGTCTGTCGTCGCGTCAGTGCCAAGATCTTAGGCTAGAAGACTCTGTGAACCTGAACTGACGAAGATCAACACCGTAGAGACACGAGATAGCTACGCAGCATAAGTCCGTAGCAAACCTGTTCCAAAACAGAGAATAAAACTGCAACTCAACCAGGAACTTTCATCTGGTCGACGAATAGCTCCACAGGATGAAGACAGAAGAAGACCCTAAGTGGACTGTGTGCGAAAGGCGTCACACATGCATGGCTGGCATGCGCGTTCGATTAAGCTGAAGTTACTACTCAACCCGAAGGTTGTGTGGCACAACACACCGTAAAGTGCGATGTCTAGTAGTCCTCGTCTCCGCCGAACATGTCCATGCCTCCGCCCATGTCGACCTCTTCCTCCTCCTCGACGGCCTTCTCCTCGACCTTGGCCTCGGCAGCACCGCCAGCAGCAGCGCCAGCGGCGGGGGCAGCGCCCACCGACACAGTGGCGAGCTTAGCCTTGCCGGCCGCGACGACCTCCTCGATATTCTTGCCCTCGAGCTCCTTCACGAGCTTCTCGGCCTGTTCCTGGTCGAACTCGCCGCCGAAGGACTTGACGACCTTCTCGAGGTCAGCCACAGCGGGGGTGGCGTTTCCGCCGAGAACACACAACAGCAAAGCAGCAACGTGACGCATCTGTATCAGCAAAAGAGCAACAGCGCGTTAGTATTACGTTCGCATTTGCCAGCAACAAGCGCCCCAACAGGCTTCAAAGCTGCTTAGACGCACCTTGTTTAAGGTGAAAAGAGGTTTTCTGCTGGCAAATTACCCGACGACGTCTCCAACGTTGCTATGCTTTGAGGTGAGCTCGACCTGCGCCTACAAGGCCAGCGATAGCCAATCACTCCGCGGACCATACAGAATTCAAGTTTATTTACTCTAAGCCAATCAAAACATGTAACCCCTTTAATTAAGTATGCTCGTTGAAAGGTTTGCTGTCACACGTCACAGGCACTTCAACAAGGATCATTTCTACTTGGCACCTAGTTACGACTGCGTCATGACGGGGGTAACAGCTGCACCAGACGCTCTCTTTGTCTTCGTTGAGCCACTCATATCCACGTTTTCGAAGATACCTTCACTCTCGTTGATGCCAACGCTCACCACCACATGTGGAGCGACTTCCGTCGAATTGGAACTCGAGATCATCAGTTCACGGCTGGTACCATTTGACTCCATTGCTGCGGCTGCAGCTGCATGCTCGAGTGACGTATTGGACCGGAATGACGAAGGTATTGCCAGACTCGCAGGCACAATGGCAGCTGGAGGTGAACCCCGTCTTGTTCGTGTACCAGCTCCTTTGGCTCCTTTTGTATCGCTGGCATCGCCGTGCTGCACGTGGCTCCGCTTCTTGTTCCGCGTTTTATCCCGGCGGAGGCAGTTGCACTTAAGCATGCGGGTACACAGACCATCGGAGCCATTGGCCAGTATGAAATCGTAGGTTCCCATCCCAACGTACAGCAAATAGGTGTGGAAACTAGCGAGCAGCACGAACGAGTTGGACAGCGATAGACAAGCAGCGTTATGGATCCACAAGAGCCCAATCACTGCCATACTCCAGCCATCAGCCGCGTTGGTCTTCACCTCAGCTTCCCACAAGGTGCACATGAGGATGCCTATGACCGTCTGCAACAATGTCTGACACGTTGCTGAGACCACCAACCAGTAGAACGCCTCGTAATTACTGTCAGCGATGCAAGTGTTAAGCCACGTGCAATGGTGATCGAGACCGGGGCTGTTCTTGTAGCACAATCCGCAATAACGTGCCTCTTTGTGGGGAGCACGCAACAGAGAAGGAAAGATCGATGAGGGTATCTGCGAGCGCCACAAAAACAGTGTGAGTATTATACAAGCAGAAGTGAATGACTAGGTCCCCTACTGGTTTCGATGGGTCTCTTGACTCACAAATGCACCATGATGTGATGACTATAATTACTAAGAGGGCATTCGGAAGAAGAATCGCCAGACACTGATAGTTGGGAGTTAGGTAGAGTGATTCAGTTTCCAATAGGTTAGATAATGGTAGGTTTAAAACGTACCTTGTCCCAGCTGAGTAGTGTAGCTACGAACGCAATAAAACTCTTGTAACAATTGCACAGTAGAAGCAGTCGGATGTAAGACACAAACTGTAAAGAGTTAACTAGGTTATACCGTAGACGTACTCCGATTAGAATGATCTGAATGACCCAACTCGTCACTTGATCTCGCGAGAAGGGCTTCTCGAACCCGCTAGTGCGCATGGTAGTCTTGTAGCCAAGTTGCAATCTCGATAAGAAGTTGAACTCTCAATAATCGATCATCTAAAGTCCGCCACTTGGCTATTTCTGCTTCATAGCGAATAAAACGACATGCAACCAGCTCTTCACTCGGTATAAATACTCAGTCCAACATCTATTCTGCGCGTAAGGAAAAAAAACTTCATAGTTCCTATGGAGACGTCCGGACGAGCTCCTTAGCTGCCTGCGCCTGTCCAGCTGCATCGGAAGTTGTCGATGCTGCATTAACCTTCGAGATGGCGATGACACTGGACCAGTTCTCGAGCACACGCAATGACACTGCAAAAAACAAAAAACATTTAAGCAAACCACTACACATTCAGCAGATCCCTCTCTCCTCCACGCACTTTCATTCTGCTGATTCATCTGCAGCAACTTGGCGTTGATACCGTCCAAGTAGCGCACCAGCTCCCCCGATTTGTCCCGCAGCGCCTCGAGCGCCGCCACCTCGTCGTTCTTGCTGCCTTCCATCGTCACTGACCTCGTACTTAGTCGAGTGTCAGCACCACGTCACAGAACCAGGCGGCTGAGTCTGATTGGTTCACCACTATCTCTCCCATTGGTTGAAAATATAAAATGACAGCCCATAGTCAGTTCATTTTACCCCAGCAGCTTATTGCTCTGGTCGTAACGGCCCCGTGCATGCTCGTGTCGTGCGTGGACAGCAAGAAGAAGAAGCGCAAGCTCAGTACGTTGGAGGAAGGAAGCAGCATGTGGTCGGACTCTCGTGGCACGCCTCTGCCCAGCGGTGGAGTGGCCGTCTCTTCGGGGCGTACGCAGCCGCCCGCCGCTTTGGCAGTAATTCGCCGTCACGGACGCGCGTTGCTGCTGTTCATAGCCTTCGCTGTGGTCGCGTACGTGTCGCTGTCCAAGTCGACGATGAGCAGCAGCTCAAGCGTCAGCAACGGCGCTGAACTGCGCACGCCGCAAAACTGGGGGAACGACCAGCCGATGCTGCTGCCGACCGGAGACGCGACCAGGCACAATGTGAGGCACGAACCGACGCTGGCACCGCCACCTAAGCCTGACTCCTTCGGTATTGTCATTGTGGCGGATCTGGACAAGAAATCCAAGGACGAGAGCAGTAAGAAGCCGAACTTCAAGTCTTTCATCATGCACGCAACGCTTAAGGTCACGCCCGGCAGCTCCAGCTCCACGCAGAAACGTGACGCGTACTCGGTGACTTTCGGAGAGGAGACCAAGTTTTCTACCAGTATGAACGAGGCTGGACGTGGCTTTGAGCTCAGTGAATTGACTTGGTTCAACGGAAAACTGTTGGCTTTTGACGACCGCACGGGCATCGTCTTCCGCCTTAAGCACTTTGAGGGCGTGAGCAGGACCAAGCCGCTGCAGGCCATTCCGGAGCACATCATCATGGAAGGCGACGGACTCAATGGCAAGGGCCAGAAGCACGAGTGGGCCACGGTCAAGGACGGGGAGCTGTACATGGGCAGCGTGGGTAAGGAGTTCACAGACAATGACGGCAACGTCATTGGAGATGGTAACCTATGGGTCGCTGTCATGGATCGTGCGGGTGATATCCGCCACGAAGACTGGACAGCAAACTTCGCAGCAGTTCGAACGGCACTGGGCTGTGACTGGCCTGGATACGTGGTGCACGAGGCCATCGAATGGAGTCCCATCCGCCGTCAGTGGTTCATTCTGCCTCGACGCGTGAGCACGGAGCCGTACAACGACATGGAGGACGAGAAGCGAGGATCCAACAAGGTCGTCATTGCAAGCGAGGACTTCAGCAGCATCCAGGTGCGTGAAGTGGGCAAGGTGACGCCACTGCGAGGCTTCTCGTCCTTCAAGTTCGTCCCTCGGTCCGACGACTCGGTCATTGTGGCTATCAAGAGTGTGGAGGTGGAGGACGAACAACGGCAGACGTCGTACGTGACTGTCTTTGATGTGGATGGGAATGTGCTCATGGACGAGACGGAGATCCCTGGCGGTAAGAAGTACGAGGGCGTTGCATTCGCACATGACTGGTCCTAGACGACGGTCTGTGTCATTCGAGATCCGATCTCAAGAGCTGAGGGACTCCGCACGCTTTCCCTCCAAGATAGAAGAGCGACTAGTGCAAGCAAGCAAGCAAAGCTACATGTAGGTGTAGATTACAGACCGAGCTCTTCTGAGCTCCGAACACGCTTCCTTCCGGCGGGCAGACGTACACCCGCCTCCCTTTTCAAGCTTACGGATCAAGAATGAAGACTGTATTCCCTCTTAGCTGTCGGTCTATTGAGCGCTCAGAGCGCCGCCATGTTCTCGCAAAGCCACGAGATCCCGTCGTTGAGTCCTTCTCCTGTAGTCGCCACTGCCGGCTGCACCTTCACCTGTCGATTGATTTGCGCACAACTTTCTTGGAATGCCAGCGCTTCTGTGAGCTCTTGAACGTCTTTAGCGTCTGGAAGGTCCCGTTTGTTGAGGATAATAAGCAGACAAGCCTCTTGCAGTTGACTGTCCACGAGCATTCCATTGAGTTCGGCCTTTGCGAGCTCAAGTCGCTGGTCATCAGCACTGTCGAGAACGAAAATGATTCCCTACAACGTTGAAAGCAGCACAAGGTAAGGTAAACTTGACGAGAAATTGTTTAAAGTTGAGATGTATAGCTACCTGCGTTCCGGTGAAGTGATGCCTCCAATACGGCCGCAGCGTGTCCTGCCCTCCCACATCCTAAATAATTGAAAAAGAAGATAACAATCCTAAACTTCCTCAGTTCTTTCTCGCTTAAAAACTTACCCAAATGTTGAGTTTATAGCCTTCATACTTGATCGATTCCACGTTGAAGCCTACAGTCGGAATACTAGCGATGGCCTTCCCCAGCCGTAAATGATACAGAATCGTCGTCTTCCCAGCGCCATCCAAGCCCACGAGAAGCAGCCGCCGCTCGTTGCGGTTCCAGAAGCGCGAGAAACTTCTAGACAGTGAGGTGCCCATGGCATGAGCCAAATACTGGTTTATAAAAGCTCTCGGGTTGTCTTGAGCGATATTTTTACTGCATCCTTCAACACCGTAACCACCGACAACGCTGAGTGTTCTGGATAGTACGCGTTGTCCTGTTAACCGAGCGTATCTCCACCGTAGCCATCGCTCTTCCCAGCGAGGAAGTCGCGTCTGCCTGCTCCAATCTTCCGCACCTGGGAGTCCACCTTAGGACAGTCCGTGATACGATGGCCCAGTCCACCACAGAAAGCACATCCCTTGGTTCCTGTGGCATTGGAAAGCCCATCGCCACTGCGCTCCATCTCCTCGTATGGGTCCTCTAATGCCATGAGCACAGGAGGAACAGTCTGCTTTGCCTCAACCAAAAGATGCTTGAGATCCAGTAGGGCGCTTTCGGGAACACTCTTGTTGATGAACGTTGTTGCAACTCCAGTCTTACCACAGCGACCTGTACGACCGATACGATGCACGTAGTTCTCGATCTCTGCTGGCATGTCGAAGTTGATGACATGTTTAATGTCCGGAAAGTCAAGACCTTTGGCAGCAACATCCGTCGCGACCAGCACGTCCTTTTGGCCGCTCTTGAACAGATCAATTGCTTCGTTTCGCTCCTCCTGGTCCTTGCCACCGTGAATCGAAGCTGCTTCCACCCCTTTCAGGATCAAATACTCGTAGATATCATCCACGTCGCCCTTGCGTTCGCAGAAAATAACAACGGGAGGACTTGTCTTCTGCAAACACTCCAGCAAGTACACGATCTTAGCGTCTTGCTTCACGTACTCCACCTCTTGAATCACATCCAGATTGGCAGCTCCGGCGCGACCAACGTTCACTAGAACCGGCTTCACCAGCACGTCCTTGGCGAAATCCTGGAACTTCTGAGGCATCGTAGCCGAGAACAACAGCGTTTGTCTCTGACTCGAGAAGTGGTTGAACGTCGTGGCTACCTCCTCGTCGAAGCCCAAGTCCAGCATGCGATCGCCTTCATCCAGGCAAATGTACTTACACAGTCGCAGGTTCATCTCTCGTAGCTTTAGAAAATGATTCAATCGTCCAGGTGTAGCTACAACAATGTGCACACCACGACTCGCAATGAGGTCGGACTGCTGGCGCTTGTCTTCTCCTCCGATACAGAGCAAACTCCGGAGCTCCGGATGCCCAGCCTTGAACAAGTGGCTCGTAAAGTGCTTCACCACGTCGAACGTCTGCCGCATGAGCTCTCGTGAGGGCCCCACAATGAGCCCGAAAGGTCCTTCATGGCCGATGATCGGCATCTTCTTCTCCTGCTCGAGCGCCAGCATCACTAGCGGCAACGTGAACGTCACCGTCTTGCCTGAGCCTGTGAACGCGATGCCGATCATGTCTCGTCCCGCCAAAATGCACGGGATCGCCTGCACCTGAATGGGCGTGGGCCGTAGGATGTTTTTGGCCTTCAGTGCGTCCAGAATGGCCGGTGGGAATCGCATGTACTCGAACGATTTAATCGGCGGCGGCACGTCTTCTCCTTCCACTAGAATGTGCCACTTCTTCCGGACAGCGTCGCACTCTTCCTGCGTCATGTCTGCAATACTACGCGGCGGTTTCCACGTGGTCTTCATGGACTCTTTGTACTGGATGCCCTCTGCTCGCTCGTGGGCGGACACCAGCGCCGCCTTCTGTACGTAGCTGGCCTCCTTGAGCATCGTGACTTCCTGCGCGTCCTGCTGCGCCTTCTGCTGGTTCACGCCCTGCTCCTCCATCTTCTTGCGCATCTCGTACGCCTGGTCCAATAGACTCACGCTCGAGCGCTGCGGCTGCGTCTGGGGCTCGTCCAGGGCTGCAGCGGGCGGAGACGCATCGGATTCTTTCGTCTTCTGCCGTTTAAGCCGCTGGTCGTCCGAGTCGCTCGCGCTCTCGTCGTCGCTTCGTTCGTGCTGGATGCGCTCACGGATGGCCTTGCGTCTCTGCTGCAGTCGCTCCTGTTCGCGCTGGCGTCGCACCTTCAGCGGCACGTACAGCGGCTCGTCGGTGTCCACCGCCATAATCCCCTGGAAATAAAACAATTAATTGATGTCGAAAATGACACCATACAAACTTCAAGTCAGAAGTATCCGCATTGACCATGAGCTCCGCGCCGCCGCCGCGCTGGACGCGACCGGCTCAGTTCCTCGTCTACCTGGTGCCTGTGGGCGGCATCCCGACGGATCTGTTCGCGTCCTACGCGCAGCTGCTGCAGGTGCATGGGGAGCTTCCATTGCGCAGCCTCACGCGGCCTGGGGGCTACGCGGCCGAGCTGTCTCCGTTCCGCAGTCTCGACTGGGCCGGCACGGGCGCGCTGCGCTTCCGCTTCGTGTCCACGGCGGAGCGCGTCGATTCCTGCGACGGAGAGGACGTTCATGCCAGTCGACGCGCCATCGGTGTACTGGGCGTGTGTCATAGCCCGACGCTCACGCTCAGCGGGGGTCTGCGCGCCGCACACGCGCAGTTTGAGGCGTCCGTGCGGCGGTTCCCGGCGCTGCTGATGCACAAGCTGTTCGCGTTCGAGCACAGGTTTGAAGACGCTACTGCTAGTGAGTGTGAAGGGCTCGGAGACCTCGTGATGTTCCCGGTGCACCACGAGCTGGAAGGCACGGGCGAGTCCACCGTGAGTCTCCACCTGCAGGTCGTCATGGATACGCTGGCCGTCAACCTGTTGATGTCATTGGAGAGTGCCATACGGTCCGCTACGTCCTCTGCTGCTTCCAGTGGGTTGACGCTCAAGGCGGCGGCGGGAGACCTCGCGAGTGTCTTGCTGGACGTCAACGTGGAGCCGCAACAGGCGAATTCAGGGCAACAGCAGCAGGCGTCGCCCCTAGTTCTGTCGCGAGACACGAAAGGAGACGCGACGTTCGGCTCTGCTTCAAGTCCGACGTCGCGTTCGTCACTGACGTCCATTCCGTCTCCATTAGCTGCTGGCGTCGCGGCGCTGGATCCGCGGAACCGCCGGCGGAAGCGGCAATTGGCGCGCAGAGAGAAGCTTCTGGGGGACTACAACGTGTTGGTGAGCTGTATTTCGGACGCTATGGACCACTATACAGTCGCAGTGGAAATGCTGAGGGAAGAAGAACGACGCAGTGGCGGCGCACCGGGAGACGCTTTGTGGCTTGCAGCCGCGTTGGAAGGATACGTGTTTTGCCTGTATACAGAGACTCCGAGCAAATTCTCGGCGGAATTGGTGGAGAAAGCATCAGAGGCCGTCGCTTTCTACTCGAAGGCAGGCACAACGGAGCTCGAAAGTCTGTTCATTGAGAATCTCGGATGGTACTACGCTAGTGTCGCTATCACATCGTTGACGCGTGCTTCCGTGACAGGGGAAGCAAGGCTACTGGAGAGTGTGTGGGCCAAGAAATTACTGTGGGAACTACTGGAGCGAGGGCTGATGCTGTTTCCAGAGCTCCAACCGCAACGTCAGGTCGAGTTTTTAATCCAGACGAGTCGAATGCTGGAGGCGGTGGGGCACCGTCGACGTGTGGCAGTTTTCCTCCATGAAGCAGCTTCTCTGTTGTTGGCTCGCAACGCTCCGTCTGTAGACGCGCAGTCGAAGTTGCTGCTATCACCGTCAAGTGTGGTGAGAGGCCCCCAACGGCAAAGGGACTTGGAGGCGGCTCTGGTCCTGGAACGTATTGCTGCGGACCACTTGGGAATCGAAGGCGGTCGGAGGGAGTCGCCATGGGAAGTCACGACTCAATACCGAAGGACCCGAAGGAGGAAAACGCCCGGAACAAGTGCAAATTCGACTGCGACAGACAATTCCTGGCTGATTATTCGCTTCCATGTGCTGAGGCAGCTTCTGACCATTGCGAGAATGCTGGGCGATGCGCTTCTCGTTGGAAAATACTGTCTTCAGTTGCTGGAAATGCTCGTGTGGTGCGACTCGATCGCTGCTTCGACAGGTGCAGACTCACGTGCGTCGAAGTCTCCAGCGCTGCTAGTGGACCACCTCCAAGACCCGGCGACTTCACTTCGTGTTGCTCAGGCTCCGATTGAACGGGCAACGGCAGGTCTCCACGTGAAGAACGGCGCGTATTTCTCTCCCCCTCCTGGCATTGACACAAGGGTCCGACGCAACTTTATTAACTCTCCATCGGCCACAATGTCTAATGCAGCAGCTTCTCTGTCGTCCACGCTCACCAATACGCCGCGGATTCTGGCGACGCCTCGACAGCAATTCTCCGCCGCTGTGAATGCGATTTCTACCAAGGCAACACCAACGTTTACTCCATTTTCACACCATCAACACAATGGAAGTATTAATTACCGAACTGACGAGCGTACACCAACAGCAAGAGCAGCGAATATGTCAGATGGAAGGGATTTTGCAGACGATGGTGTTTTTAAAGGAGGGAATGAGGGAGCTGTCGACGGTAAAATGCAATCTGGGGCAGTGCTGGAAGCTGTTGCGGTGTGGAATTTGCGGTCGAAGACGGAGATTGCGAAGCTTGAGCGGAAACTGCTTAATTTATTGGAGACGGACTGCACCACGTTACGTGCTAGTGACCAAGTTGAGTTGCCCACTTTTCTGCGTGTGGACAAGTTGAAACTGCGTTCGAGTTGCAATTTGCAGCATCCTTTTTTGTCCCGTTCGACTGCTCTCGGAATGTTTGGAACGCACTCAGCATCCAGTGAGCAAGCAACCAAGTCAGATTTCTTTTATTCCCCTTTCGAGAAGCAGAAGATGATGCGAAAAGCAGAAGAAGAAGACGTCGATGACGCACCAGCAATGTACGAGAGGGGGTTCCCTCTTCACGAACAGATTGAGTTGCAATTGACCTTGTCCAATCCAACAGGAGTTGCCGTCAAACTCCAGGAGGTGAGAGCGTGGGTTAGTTTTACCGGAGAAGACAATGATGGAGCGAAGGATGATGCCGTGGAGTGTTACCCGTGCTTCTTCACGTTGGAGCCCTATCAGAAGCATAAGACGGTGGTGCTAGGGATTCAGCCGTTGAGGGTAGGAACGTGCCAGGTGCGTGGATGTTTCATCAAAGCATTCAACGTTAACACCTCCTTCGAGCTCCAAAGTTCCGTCCACATCCGCGTTGTGGGGGAATTACCGCTGGTTTCCTTGTCCCTTCGCGAGCACGGCTCGCAGGCTCTGCTAGGAGGTGAGAAAGCCAAAGAACCGGCAACCGGCAAGATGCGACTTGCCATGTTTTCCTCCGAGACGAGGCGCCTTATGCTGCGTGTGCGAAGTACCGGGAACTGCAGCATCTCCAACTACCGGCTTGCAGTTAACGTGCAGCACCGCCGAGCTGCTAAGAAAACGTGCGTGGTGTTTAACAATTTACCGAGCGCGAGTGAAGGGAAGGCCAATGGAAGTTGCGAGCCTGATGATCAGATCGAAACGCACACTCTGTCGTTAAGATGTGGTAAAGTGGTGTCCCCCTCGCTCCCTCTTGCAAGTGGCGACTTTGTGAGTATCCCGTTCGAGTTGTCACTTAGAGGAGGACCAACGGATGATGATACCCAGATTGAGTGGAGCTTTGTCTATGGCGATGAGGCTGCAGATGCTGTTTACTATCGAGAAACGAAGCTAACAATGCAGCTTGTGTCACTGCCGTCCTTGATGCTCCAGTCAGTGACGTTGCTGCCGTGCAGTTCGGAGCTCCTTCCGGCGGTAACAGAAGCAGCGACGACGGATCATTTGTACTGCGCCATCATGGTTCACATTGCCAACCCGACTGAAACCACCTTTCGATTTCAACTGCATCGTGATATGGACGACAGTGGGGAGGCCGCTTGTGAGGCGGAGATTGGGCGTCAGTGCTCGCGTCGATTTGTGGTCGAAGTTCCACGTCTGCCACTGGACCAGGAGCCTCTGAACTTGGTGCAAGCGCTGAATGAGATGCTGGAGATGCAGTGGGAGACGTATTTCGGAACGCGAGGGCGATTACTTTGCGAGGAACAACATGTTGGGTCTATTGACGATCAGTCGTGGATGAAACGCGAGCTCTTGTTGCCTCCACTCAGCTTGGAGCTTCTGTCTGCCCTCGCAGATCTCACTCGAGTTGATGATACCTCGGAGTTAAATGGAGATGCGAGTAAACCGAAGCACGGAAGAGATCGGAGCTTGTCGCTCCACCCGTTGACTTTCTTCCAGGCGAGGCATCTACGTGTCGAAGCTCGGGTGTTGGAGGTTGAACTGTTCCAGTACGTGCCTATTTCCATCAAAATCCAGCCAACTGAAGGTGGTGAGCAGTCTGTATCCGATGTGGAAGTGGAGGTGGTGATTACGGAGGAAGGAGAACAGGAGAGCAGCGAGCACGTGGTGGTTGTGGGCCTTTTGAAGACTCAGTTAGTGTGGGATGGACCGACGGATAAAGAGACAAAAGTCCACGAGGTCCAGTGTATGTTTCTGTCGGAAGGAGATTTTCGTGTCGCAGTGTGCGGTCGTGTGCGAGACTCGGAGGGGGTTGGAGGTGAAGTTTGGAGCCATCAGCCACTGCATGTGCGCGTAAGAAACTATTTAATGGGACCAAGTTGAAGTTCTACCTTCATTCTGTGAGGAATGATTGTCAACTTCAACTTGAACTTAATTTTTTAGCAAAATTGTTCATAGTATTTACGGCTTTGGTGAGAAGGCGCAGACGATGGTACGCACTGAAGCAGCACCAAACGAGACCTTCCAGATCCGCCAGTTGTTGTGGGACGAGCTGAAACTCGACGGTCGGGCGGTAGAGGAGCAAGAGCTACGGAGTGCAATAGGAAGTCACCTGGTCGAAGGAAACGAGGTTCGATTGGCTGTAGTCTACGAACTCAATTGCCACTTGACCTTCCTGGCTTGTGCTGCAGGAATTACGACAGGAATTGGAAGTTCTAGTGGAGATTTTGACGGAATTCCAGCAGCAAAATGATGATATTCGGGTGCGAAAGCCGAAGTTCTAGTGAACTATAAAGCTAACAGTCATGTTAATGACAGGAAGCTCTAGCAAATCGACCTCACATCCCTGAACCTCCAGGCCGTTCATTGCTTATCGAAAAGCTTAAGCTGCTGGCTGCAGATCTGCACGATCACTCGAGACAGTCTCCTAAGGACGTCGAAGTGTTGAACTACGTCTTGGACTCTTCCTGCAACTACCGAGCTCCGATGACGCCGCGAATGGACAATTTGTCGTCTGCAGGCGATGGGATTGCACTCCGACCTGGAACTACTTTAAGCAGTAGACGTCCGCCGACAGGAGGGTCTCAACGTCCAGTTTCCAGAGGGTCAACGATTTCAATCTCTTCCGTCACAGCTATACTTGACAGTCCAGGGGTTTGAAGCTTACTTTACGGTTGGTTGGGAAAGGAATTGGTGCTGACGTTTGTGTTGACTTATTAGGTTCACAGACAGTTAAATCTTGATGAGATCGATGGGATTAAAGAAGAGCTGAGGGGAGCATTAGATGAAGAACGTTTACTGCTACTGGAAGATATCGAGTTTATCCAGGTAAAATATGTTTTCAATTGTAGGTTCTTGCTGCTGTAAAGCTTATACCTATTCTACCTCAGGGATGCTTGGAAATGGAGAAAGACCTCATCGATGACGACCGACGGAAGGCGGCAACAGGTAACCCCCGTCCTTCATTAAGTGATTTACACGATTTGCGAAAGACATTAGAGAAAACGCTACAAGATCAGGTAACAACGCTTGTCTTACATCCTACCATTGTATTTGACGTTCTCTACGTAAAGGATGCCGCTGAAAAGATGGAGAATCTACTTCGTAAAGCGAACACGTTCCGGAATCGAAAGTACGTCAGGGAATTACACAGTAAAAGCTGGAAAACAGTCTGTAATTCACTTGTCTTCCTGTGCAGGCTCAGCCCAGTTCCTCCTCCAGCAACTACTCGTCCTATTCGTTCATCTCCATCGCCTTCTTTATCTCGGAATGGCTCCGCAACACGAGTTCTAAAGATCCGGCACCTTGTACAAGAGTCTCGAGATGAGCCTTATTTATCCTAATGATTTCAACTATTCGTCTTCGATAGCGTGCAGGCCAATCTCAGTAAAGTTGACATTGTTGTCTTCCTTCTTCCGCTCGGAAACTTTCGCCTTAGACGCTGGAACTGGTCGAGAAGGACGGAGCGAATGGCCATCGAAAGCTTCGTCAATGGCTTTAATGGGGTTACCTCGCCCTCGGTCCAGAATATCCTTCATAACGAGAGGAATCTCATCAGATCGAGATTGAATCGCGTCGTGAAGCTTGGAAGTAAGCGCGACGTGCAGCTAATAGCGGGAGGAAACAACGTCAGAGGGTAGTTGACCTTCAACAGCAAAAACCACTTACCCTGTTCATCCCAGTTAAGACACTGGTATGTTTATTGCACTCCGGATACAACGCCCCAGTCCTCAGTGCCACCACACACTGCAACGTCACATTGATCAGCACACAGGAGAAGGGAAAGTGACGGGTTGGATGTTGCGATAATGCGTGGAAACGAAGCGCAAGATCCGGAAAAGTGTCGACCAAGTAGAGAATCTGAAGCAACGAGAGCATTCCACATCCACGCAGGTCTGTAGACGGATCGGAGCCCTGGAATCCAATGTCTTCCCAATGTCTCCCGATCAGAGGAACGTCTCGGGAGGTTTTCATGATCTTCCGGTAGATCGTCTGCAGAATCCCAACCGCAATGTCATTGTGGGCGTCGAAGGCTGTTGCAGCGATGCAAAACACGCGATCTCGTTCCTCTAGAGCCCCAGGGAAAGTGAGACGCGGACGGGATAAACAATGGATGCAGGAACTTCGAGGAAAATCCTCCGCCACGATGATATCTCGATGCTGCATGACGTCCTCAGTCTCTGCGTAATAACCAGCAGCTTGAGCATAAGAGATCAATGTTGGCTCTAACCTGCTGCTAGGAGTATCAGCGCCAGAATTCTCGTGCGATTGACGGTGCTGAACCAGTTTAATCTCTCTCCATTCGTCACCTTTTGTGTCTGCGTCTTGGCTTTCTTCTTTACTATCGTTGGCGTCTTGCTGAATCTTTTCGCCTTCTTCTTTCTCGCTGTCATCGTCATCGAGTTCTTCCGCTATCGTTTCGGTTGTCCCTTGCTTTTGACTGAAAATCCGACCCAGGACAGAGCTCGATCGAACCACTTCAGATTGCTGCTTCCCCTCTGTTTCATCCATCAGAACCTCCTGATCACCAAGCCCCCGCTTGTAAATCCCGTGCAATTCTGTCAATGACAGTTCATCAGTATCAGTCGCTTCAGGTGCAGTTGGTTGTGGTGGCTCAGCGTTCCTTTCAATGATCTTCTTCTCTTCGTCCGTTGCTCGCTTCAGTTCCTTCAAAAGTTCTTCTTCTTCCCTTTTCTTCTTCTCTTCCAACGATTCTCTACGAGCGTTGAGAACTTCTTCCGACACAACAGCAACATCCGCTTCACCCTGTAAATCAAAGGAGAATTCATCGTCTTCTGCAGCTTTGCTCGGGCTTAAACCAGTTGTAGCCACAGAAAAAGAGACGTCACTTGTTAGCTCCATCTCGTTCTCAAACTCCCGCTCATCAGGGAACGCTGGGCCACTGGGGAGGGAGTAATCTCCACCACTTTCGTCCGTTGGAAACTCCTCCGTCTTCTTCCTCATACTCTGGTACGAAATCCCAAACGCTGAATCTGCTGCCATTTTGTGCATGTCGGAGAACGGACTGCTGGGCTCCAATGTAGTGACGTGTGCTGCTCGAATTTCTTCCCCCAAAGAGAGATCAATGGCACTTGAATCGTCCATCTTGGCAGTGGGTAGAGCTTTCAACAGTGCGTTCTCTGGTTCGTCCGTTCTCTTTGCTAACCGCTGCTTCTCTTCATTTTGGAGGCTACTGGCAACTGCTGCGTCCACTTCCAGCACGTCTTCGTCATCATCTGCGAGATTTAACTGAAGAGGAGGAGCATTCTCTACCTCTTCTTCCCCCTGAGAATCGCCTGAGCCATCATTGTCATCCTCCACGGGGTTCATGGAGCCAACGACAATCGACATTGGAGCAGGCGGAGGTGCAACAGCTACATCCTGCGATTGTTGATCAATTGATTCCAGTGTTGAAGGAGAAGGGGGAAGCTCCACCGCAGCTTCCGATACTTGATCAACCATTTCCGGTGTAGGGGGATAAGGAGGAGGATTTTCATGGGTTACCACCGCACCGTCAGCGTCCTCGCCGTCTTCGGATCGATCAGCATCTGGACTAACCGTACTCGGTATTTCGTCCATTTCGACGTCTCCTGCTTCGTCTTTAGTTTGGTTTTCAGCGCGATCCACGTCATCACTTGGTACACTGTCTCCATCCAGAGCGATTTCCTGCCCTTCGTTCTCGTGTGGCAGTCGTTCCTGTTCTTCACTTGAGGCTTCGTCTGCTAGTACATCAGTTCCAAGATCGATAACAGCCTGAACTACAGCTTGTCCAGACAGGGGAGAGATTTCCTCTGCTTCAACTGTGTTCAAAAGTCAGGAGATCTCTATCAGTAGCAATGCAAGAGCTTCGAGACGCACCGAGTTCTGATTGATGCGTCAACGCTGAATCGTGGAATTCATCGGTATTGTCTTCTACCAACAGAAAACCTTGAGTGTTGTTTCTCTAAAAACCGTAAGAATTTCTTACCATCGAGAGTTGTTACGGCGTCCAGTTGGCTCAGAACATTTTCAGCACTTATGGCCTCAGAATCTACCAAGAAATAAGCAGCACTATGAGTCTTACACAACATATAAGCAAATAGTAGATAGCACCTGTACCTTCGACTTCCTGGTCAGGGTCCGCGTCAAAAAAAGCCTCAGCATCTTCAAAAGAATAATGAACGTTAGTAATTTATAATAGTGAAAAACAGTCTTCTTCAAGTAAACCTTCGAAGTTGTCACCCTCGTCCAGCAGATCTACAACCAGAAATTGTCAATAAACTTCAAAACTTCAAAGAGTATAAAACACCTACCATCCAGCACATCCACACCCGAAGGCTCACCAGATTCCATTCGCAAAGGTTAGTTATCCAGTTCTCCTTATCTTCTTAAACCCAAAACTCCCAAAATACTGCACCCCTTCAACTAAATGTTGCTCCAAGGTTGCACGAAGTTTTATTACTGTTGTTGCTCCAAAGAAACTTCACTTGGCCATTAGACGATGCCAATGACGGCGCTACAGGAGGTTGGGCTGGTGTTCTCGTGCTTCGCCCGCTTCGGGGGCGTGGCCTTCTGCCTCATGCAGGCAGCCGACACCATCAAGTGCGTGGGGCCGTCCATGCTGCCGACCTTGAACCGCGACGGAGACATCGTCCTACTGGACAAACTCTCACCCAAACTCTGGAAGCTGCAGCCGGGTGAGGTGGTGATCGCCAAGTCCATGTCCAATCCGCGACAGACTGTGTGCAAGCGAATCATCGCACAGGAAGGGGATACGGTGTGCGTTCGGCCTCGGTACTCTTCGTCCGAGGTGGAGTTCCATAAGATCCCCAAGGGCCACGTGTGGCTGGAAGGAGACAACAAGCACGACTCGCACGACTCACGGTACTACGGACCGGTGCCGTATGCATTACTACAAGGGCGCGTACTGATGAGGGTGAGCTGGTTAATGGAATGGAGAGGTAGGAAGGTAACTGACTGTTGTGCATTGCTCAATTGCACAGATTTGGCCTCTTAACAAGTTGAAATGGATGAAGAAAGAGACCTCACCACAAGCATTTCAGGAGAGATAGAGGACCGTTTTAGGTACTGGATAATATTAAGCGGAAGACGAAGACTTAAAAGATGTTTGGTACTACCAAGTTGGTAGTGAGTCACTACTAGTGACACGATTGATTTGTCCTGGACTCCGAAATTAGCTCGACAAAGCGCGAGTGGGGTCCTGTGGAATAGCGGTTGGCTTTAAGTTGACTGAAGAGGCGAAGAGGCAAAATATCCAGAAGATTGTATACCGAGGCAAAGTTGCTAGCAGAAGTGCCCGAATTCTGCAGCAATGGACGAGATAATGTCGAATGTCTCCCCGCCTGTGAGGCCACAGGGAGAAAGCGGCGGTGGTAGCAGGTTAAAACGAGCTCGTACTCAAACGAACCAGGATATCACCCACGAAGAATCAGAAGACGAGGAACTCATTGTCAGACGAAGATTGGACACAGCTCGAGGAGCAATTGCGGACCACCACTACGGTTATCTCCTTCTCCATGACAGAAGCATCGGTGGAAGTTAATGGATGTCGTGTAACACTACAGCATCTTAGACGTGACATACTGGAAGTGTGCCGTGAGAGCGGTGTGGAGTTCACTGACGACACGTTAATCGTAATAACGAGTACAAGGAAGCCCAAGGGGCTAAACCAGACAACAAAAACATACTTGTCAGGCCACCCTAAGAAATTTGACGGTGCGCTGTGGTGCATGCTAAAACCTGGGTATATGCCATATACTATATGGAGATTGCCGGTGTTCGTACTGTATCTGGATCCAGCCAATGTTTACGGGGCGGAGGAACACAAACCTGACCTTAAACGAACTCGAATACGTGAACAGCAATCGGGTGACTTTTGTCCAGTTACTGTACACAAACACTTGCAGGAATGGGGGGCTACAGATTGTCTTGTGGTCTCCCACAGCTCGTACGTGGACCGAAATATGAACCGCCAGGACTGCAAACGCAGTGCCTGTGACTGCCTGCAAGTTGCGGCGTACACAACGGACATTGTGTACTCCTTCAGATTATTCTTTCCAAGTGAAAATGAAGCCAACAAGGTATTCAGTAAGTACAAAGCCAGCGAATGTGTGGCACCGCATCGATTTGGGGACCCGCTGAGCACAATGATCCTGAAAGCTTGTGGGACTGGTTTCAGGCTGAAACCAGTCCCACAAGCGGAATGGGACCGTGAACGGGGTGTCATGTATCGGCCTGGGGTGGCAGATGAGGAAGTGTTTAAGATTGGTATTTTCGGCGTGAGAATCGAGATGAGATCCAGCAAGATTGAGGATCTCTTTGTTGAGCACTCCCTCGGCCAGGTGCAAGTCGAAATCCGAGGAAGCCAACCATTGTTTGCAATCGGAACCTGCTCTACTAAAGCCCAGATGGATAGAATACTTGCCAAATTAGAAATCTCCTTTCACGTACAAGAACATCTGCATGTATCTTAGGCGGTGGGAGTCAACTCCACTTGGGCGAGGCATTCCGGGCAGACTAGATCGCCGACGTGCGAATATACCGTCCCGTACCGCTGGTGATGATGGTGGACAAATCGAGCCTACGACCCAATCCCACGGATGAATTAGCGAGAGATATCTTGAAGATCGATTAGACCGGATGATCAGCTCCAGAACACAGACAATGGAACGCCGACTTGACCGCTTAGACCGCCAGTAGCAAGCCACCCAGCAACAACTAGACGAGTTGACGGACTCATGGCAATCAACAGTAACTGCCCTTGGGGACAGAATTGAGCACCAGTTTTAAGCATTGGCGGACAAATTTCACCATTTTGGGGGAGGAGGCCAAGCGCACCAGTAGGTTGGCCCCCCAATGTATGAAATGCTGGTACTCAGTTGAAATTACGGTGGTTTCATATTATTGCTGCTCTGACTGTGTTACATTTGACGGGAGCCTTAGCGATGGACGTGGTGGATCGAAGTCATTCCTTGGCTACCTGTGGTGGTACATTGAATCACCGCGACGCGAATTATACTGATGCCAGTGATTCGGGTGGAACGGACCACTCCGTGTTCGAGGATCGCTGGACAACTATGGGATATACCACACCACGAAACCAGCGTGGTGGTAGCCGCCACCGAAAATGGAAACCAGTACGATGTAAATTTTTGGGGGTGAACGAGCCGACTCGCAACACTGTACTGCGTAACATACTCCAACGGGAACATTACTCAGGTGACTACATCGGTGACGACGACAGCCAGTACAGATACGACGATAAAGTGATACGTATTTGTTGGGGCAAAGCCCCCCTATAATGAAACGATCTCTTATTTAGAGAGGTATTGTGCTTTTCATGTAATTTGCCGTCCGAAATGTCGCTCTCGTAAAAGTACCTTCAGTAATTCCCCAACCAAAGAATCCGTTGACATCGACCGCTGCTAGCAACGAAACTCGATTCCCTCGGCTAAACGGTAGTACAGCATGAGCAGGAGTATTCCTGGCGGACCACCCATACTTCCTCAATACAGATCTGTTTGACAAAACCATAGGTCACTTCCGATTTTAGCGCAAGCCACGAACGTCGATTCGTGATTGGGGGGCGTCTTCGCTTGAAGGGGACGTAATTCGACACAAGATTGTCAGAAGATCGGAGCGTTAACACTTGAATAAAGTAAACGGGCTTCTATTAGGAGCAAAAGACCCGCTGGCAACTGGAACGGATCATGGAGGGCAACCCAGCGCCACCTGGCAAACGCCCACCCCGAGCACCGCCAGAAAGCAGCGAAGCCAGAGAAGAAGGGGTAACTAGGGCGTCGAATGGAGACTATGATACAACCAGGCAACAAAAAACACTGGAAGCTTTAAAGAAGGAAAAGAGCGAACCCGCTACGAAGAATCGCCAAAAGGGGGCAACAGCTGAACCCGGGCCAGAACCGGCGCCCACAACAGAGGGAGCGGACGCTTTCTCGTTTAAGGATGAATTTACGGGACTACAAGGCATTCTAGGGCAAATGAGAGAACCGGACGAGGAGGAAATCGAAACCGTCGATAATACTCTTCAGATGATGTTCTCGAGCGTCTTTACCCAACAAGAAAACAAGGAGCTACCAGAAGACAAGGCACACTATCCAATGCTGCAAGAAGAGGAGATTAAAGCACTGCGACAGCTATTCCAGATCGTCATCGTTCAGCACGACGGAAGTAGTCAACAATGGCAAAGAATCTTACGAGAGCTCACGACTACCATATACAAGAGCAGAACTTCACTGATGGAAGCAATTGCGCTAAAAGTGAACAAGGTCAAAATGCAACACGTTCAGACAGAGAATCCTTGGACGAGAAACCCGCTCTTAGACATAACGTCAGACCCCTCCGATGTCAATATGGAAGAAGACAAGCCGAAGACGATCCGTTTCAAAACTGATGTTTACTCAGCCGAAGAAATAGCAGCCATGCGGGAGTTGTATGAAACTCCGTACGACTTCCCAACAGAAACAAGAGCGCCAACAGCGGTAGAGAAAAAGTTTACCCAAGGTCTGCTCGAAGGAACGATTTTAGCGCAACAATTACCCCAATTCCTGAAACGCTCAACAGACAACAAAATGCTGCGAATGATCCAAAATACCATCCATGCCCAAGTAGAAGGGGAGTTGATGTTCCAGCTTCCAGACGATTTTCCCGTCTACCCGAATTTTCAAACTCGAGACAGATTGCGCAACGCGATGCTGATGGGGGCGGAACGTAGAGGGTTCGATATGAAACAGCTAACTCAAATGCTTGGGGAAACCAAACAAGTCTGCTACAATGCCCAGCAGCACTCAGTGCACCTCATCTATTGGACTCGGGAAGCTGCTAACAAATGGGCGGATGTTTACAAGTCGATTACGTTCCGAAACCGGAGATTCTTACTGGTCAATGTTCACCCGGCAGAAATTACTGAAGACGGATCAGCAGCAGAACAAGCTGCTCGTGTATGGGGACGACAAGTGGGGCGAGATGGAGTCCTCAATGCACGCCAACACGACCGGTACAAGATCAAACTGTTGAATGTCTCCAGATTTATCGACGAGCCGGGACTTGATGCATTCCTGAGGTCTAAGTTCACAGAAGAATTTACGACATTCCAAGAACCGAGCTGGGGAAATCAAGCTTGCCAGACGGGAGTATGGGAAATTTACTTTCGATCATCCGGTTGCCCTGAGTTTCTGGACGGAATAAGATTCATTAACTGGATGGGAACGAAAATCCTGGTTCATCATGCAGGCATTAATCCAGCTCCGCCATGTTACAACTGTGGAAGACCGGGTCATACAGTTGTCCAATGTCGAGCATCATCTGATCAATGGAAAAGCCGAGGGAGCTGTATTAGTGTCACGGCCAATGACATAAAGACGCTGGAAAAAGACCCCGCGACAGTGACGAGCTTTGAAGAGCTCGAGAAAATGTGGGAGGAATTACAAATTAAGAAGAGCAGGTATGATTCAGCACGGGGGAAAGAAAACTCAACTGAAATTGATGGAGGGGAGGAACAGAATATAGCGCAGCCGGCTACAGAGCAGGAGAAGGAGGAGAATAATTGGTTCTCCCCGCCGACAAGAGGAAGACGTCGCACGACACATCGACAAACGAGCAGCGTCATCTCGCAGGCAAGCGGCAGAGAAGAAACGGACGGAATCGAATCGAGCAAGCCTAAAAACACGGGCCTAAGAAGTGCGGACGGATCACAGAGTGATAATGACGAATCTAAATCATCAGATACTGCCAAGTTGGAACCCCGGAATATAACTAGGCCGAAAGCATTGTCGAAGCAGCAACGGCTAATAATTATAGATTGGTTAGTTATTTAAACCATAAAAAATATCAGTTATTTATCAGTTATTTATCAGTTATTTATAGGCCAATCGAGTTTTAAACCATTAGAAATTCTGTCGGCTCCTGAGGCAAAAGCTTAGCAACTAGCAGTGTGCAGCACACTGTGCTGAGTTACGCCACTTTCGCACTTGTTACTGACAAAACCTGCGAGGCTTTCGTTGTCACGGACTCTGCGTGAAAAACACCATGGTCTTTCAGACTTGCGTGTCCGAAAGACAGTACAAAATCTTCCCGTTCTCCGGCAAACACCCGTCGCCGCAGCAGATTGATGGGATGGCCCGTTCACTTGCTTGTCGAGCCATCTTCACCTCGATTATCCTCGCTGGCATCCCTCAGTGTGAACTGTTGAACTTCTCCATGCGTGCTGCTGCTGAAACTCTACTCAAGATTGATGCTGACATCGACAAGTTTCCAAATTCCAGCGACACAGTCCCATCCACCGAACAGAATGTGCTCTGGCATTGAGCACAAATCCGATAGCGCCAATGCTGCCGCAAGCGTTTCTTGTTCCAGCAGTTCATCATGAGTTATCTCCCGAAGTAGCGCATCGTTAGCATTGTCGCTCGTTCTTAGGATACGGCAGGTTCATGCTGGCTTACTAAAAGTAACTTTTAAAATCATAAAAGACCAAATAAAACTAATTTAACTAACCGATTAGTTTTTTAAAACGAAAATTCATAAAAAAACCATTCTATACTAATAATGGAAGCTATTGGAAGGAAAAACCCCAGACCAGCGTGGGAGAATACTAAGCAGCTTCAATATTTGGATACTATAGACCTCAACCTCTCGGATAAAATGGGGCAAAGGATCCTGGAAAGCTGCGGATTACATCCGATTACAACACCCGGCACTGGAAATTGTCAGTATTACGCCATTTCAATGGCGTTACTGGATGAGAACTTTTCCACGACTTCCGGAACCACAGCAATCGAACACTTGACCGCGAAATTGAAGAAGGGACTACAACTCGCTTTGAGCCATGGGTTTGATGAGGAAGTACACCACCTGGAGAGAATGAAATATCTCACGCAATGGCAGGTAATTGATGGTAAAGTGTCAGAGGAAGAATCCAAGACAATGCTGCTAGAGCACATGGAAGACATTTGCTCCTCAAGTTCGAAGAAGACGTCGTTCATAGCGGACCGGTTATGGGGGTCCGACTTAACGCTAAGAATGGCAGCTAAACTACTCCAACGCCCAATCTTTGTGGTGGTAGCACAAGGATCGGATAAACCTAGTTTCCAAGTGTTTGAGCCCAGTGTAGTGAAGAACAAGGAGTTCACGTTGGAAACCGCAAAAGAGTACAACTTCGACGGAACCACACCCGAACTATGGGTAAACAGGTTGCAAGAGGAATGTGAAAGCCCACGCGGACGGGAACATTTGCCTATTGTATTAACATTTGGCGGAAAGCATTACACGTGGCTAAAATTTGGGAAAGTTACCGAATCGGAGAAGGCCATTGATGATGATGAACATGGCATGGAATATGAAGACGATGGTGATGATAACCTAGAAGATCAACCCCCACTTGGAAGCCAGGAATGTAAAACGGACGAATTCGCAGAGGTTAGGCTTCCAAAAGCGTTTATGGGGTCCAATGCTACTGGGGAAGATCCTTCTGTCAGAAGGAAGGAGAATGAAGAACGAGTCAGGGAACGCTTAACCTCAATATCGCAGCAGGAAGAGTTGGTTAATCAGGGCCGTGAAGAATTACAAGCACCCATTGTTCACGGGGGAGCGAGGCAGAAAGAGTTCCTGGATTTTTCAACAGTAGGGGGACATGGGTTGGCACCAGCAATACAGAAAGTGCTTCTTGGATTGGACTGGAATGATAGGCCACAGGTCGAGACGGTACAAACTATGACGGGAGCTAACGTGGAAACACTCAAGAACTGGCAAGTACAGCTACGAGAGACGGAAGCACCAAGCACAACGACCCCAGAGGAAAGCGATGCGGACATGGGGGAATCAGAGGGCTCGGAGTGGGAACCAACATTGGAGGAGCAGAATCGTCCTGTACCTCCTGACCCGCCGAATATCGTTGAATCAAAACAGCCAGTGTTGACAACAACACGTTTTTCGGTTCATGGAAAAACAACAGCAGCCAGTCGGAAAGCTGAACAAAACCAGCGTGAATTCTGGAACAAGTTCGCCGAAGAATGGAAAAACGTAAGTAGTCTCAATTTCCCGGTGATACCAGCGGACAATAGCACATGGAACAATGCTGTGAAAGCGCATCCACAAAAATTACTCCAAGCCCTCCAGCATGTAGATTCGCCTGAGTTTATTCTACGGTCGATTAACGCTCATATCTTGCAGGAGTGGACTAGGAAGATCCGAATTGACTGTCTGATTGAGGGGCTAAAGGAGCTCAGCGAGCTGCAACAAGATCCAACAGCAAAAGAAAAATTACAAGCGGATATGGCATACGTACAGGAGGAACGTGACGAAATGGTCAACGATACTTATATACATGACCGTGACTATTGGATACAACTACGCAAGTTCGAACCAGATCGGGTAGAGCTGCTGAAACTATGCCGAAAGGTGCAAGCTGCACACCTGGCTCGGCTGATAGTTGCAGCTTATGCGTATGCACCAGAATTGGCAATAATGACAGGATCGACGATTGCTGTAGATTCACGAGGTCCAACCAGGGTGAAGATTCTACTGCACGTACTACAGCAAGACAAGGAACTGCAGAAAGCATTCTACGGGAACGACTCCGATGGGAATATAGCAGCCTTAGAAGTGAAAATTGCCAGCCGGTTACTGAGCTCCCAGGGGCAATCAGTGGCTATGGAAGACTAGTATGGTATCACAACATACAGTCACAGATGCTACGGCTAATCCAGAATTGTATGCAGACTTGCATAACATTGCAAGGCTGTTCTACACTCCGGAGCGGGCCAAGAAACGCATCAAACAACGAGCAGAACTACAAATTATTTCGCAAAATTTACAAGGATTTAAGAAAAAACGCCGAGAGAAATGGCTCCGAGCATGGAAACAAAGAACGGATGTTTCACCGGCAGACATCATATTTGTACAAGATACACATTTGAAAACAAGGAAAGAGGTGGAGGAGATGGAGACAACTTGGGAACAAACGTGGGGAATAAAGAATCAAGAAAACCCGATCAGCTACTGGACGACAACGGAAAATAGGTCTGGTGGAGTGGGAATCTTACTACATCCTAGACTAGCAGCCCGGGTTCAGCCATGGTCGAAATCAAGCTGGACAGATCGACGAATGGCAGTCAAACTTGACGAATGGAAATTAATCAACATATATGCTCCAGCAGACCCACGATGGAAAAAGAACTTTTTTGGTGAACTTTACGAATGGTTAGCCACCGATCAGCCAACTATATTGGGTGGAGATTTTAATGCCGTCCTATCTCCTGCACAAGATAGACTGGTAGATGGCAAACCAAGTACCGCAGCGTGTGAAAGCCAAGAATTAAAGAAAATTGTGGAGGACTTCGAGTTATTGGATGCAACCACATTGAACACACATGCTGACGAAGACAGTATTCCGGATCCGTTAACCCACTTTACGTATTGGCGAAAACGATCCGCAAGTCGAATTGACCACTTTTACGTAGACAATGAAGCAGCAGAATTCACGCAATGGGTAGAAGCCAGAGACCCAGCGTGTTACTCGGACCATCAAGAATTACGAATGTGGATGACGACTCACTGGGGCCCAATCAAAAAGACAAAAACGCGAACGACATATCCATTTAATTCTCCAAGAATGGACTGGGTTCGTAAGAAAATTCAACAGAGGATAAAGAAGCTGGAGAGAGAATTTATGAAGCAACCCTGCCCGGCACGAGCCTGGGATTCCTTTGCAAACCAACTTTCCTTGGCGATTGGAGAGGTGGCAAGAATGGACCGTGAGCACTCCTCGAATTACTACGCGCAACTGAGGGCTAGCCAAAAAGCGAAAGTTGACTCTCGAGTAGAACTACAGCGTGAAAATCAACAACAACGAGAACGCCAAGGCAGACGAGCGTTTGGAAACACGTTACAACCAACCATTGCCAACCTGAAAAGATTTTACAAGAAACACGCGGACTGGAAGAGAGATCAGCACATTTCTAGAATCGATGCATCTCCAGGGCACTTTTATTCGGAGAAAATGTCCACAGCGGAGCGTATGGCTAGTGAATGGAATGACATTTTAGGGTCCTCACACGCTACCATCGATCCAGCAAAAATCCCGGAGCGTTTAAGTCAATTTCATGAAGTTCCAGCACGGAATAAATTGAAACCTGAGCACCAGAAGGCCATGACCAAGCCAATTACGATAGCCGAAGTAACAGAAGCTATTGACCAACTCCCCAGAGATAAATCAGGTGGATCCTCTCGCTTATCGCACGACTTTTTCAAAGATTTCAAAGATGAACTGGCGGAGAGTCTCGTGGAGGTTTACACAGACATCCAGAACGGGGCAGCAGCACCAGAATCATTTCTCGATACAGTGATAGTGCCACTTCGGAAGAAAGGTGACTCGAATAATGCTATGGATTATAGACCCATCTCGTTGGTAAACACAGAGTACAAGATTCTGGGTAGAATCTATGCGAACCGGATTCACGAATTCTTACCAAGACTGATAAGTTCAGGCCAACAAGGGTTCGTACGGGGTAGACTCATGACAAGGAGCATCACAATGGTACAAGCGCTTTTAAGTCAATGCGTAACGGATCCGAACCTGGACTGGATGGATTCACCAGCAATACTGTGTTTGGACTTGCGAAAAGCGTATGACACATTAAGCCGAGATTTCATGGCCGCAGCTCTGAATCAGTATGGATTCCCGCAGCAGTTTTTGGACATTTTTCACAGTTTGCATAATGGAACGAAGACTAGCTATTTGGTAAATGGTGAGGAATCGACTAAATGGACGATCAATTCTGGAATACGTCAAGGATGCCCCTTAGCACCATTGTTGTTTGTACTTGCGGTTGATTTCCTTGGAAGAGCAATAGAGGCCCATCCCCAGATACAAGGACAGGAGATACCTCGATCGGGAGGGTTGAGGCACGTTTTCAACGGTTTTGTGGATGACAGCACTGTTTTCCTGTCGGCAACACGACAACCGGAGCCGCTCAACCAAATATTGAAAACTTTTGGTGAGCTATCAGGGCTCATTGTTCAACCTAACAAAAGCGTTCTTATACCGTTGAACACGGCCCATAATCAGCGGCAGTGTCATGGCTACACAGTGTTAGGAAACGATGAAACAACAAGAATTTTGGGATATCATGTGGGAGTGAATGATACAACCAACATTAACTGGGAAATTCGTCTACAAAATGTGAAGAAACGACTGCAGATAGCAACCCAAGTGACGAATTCGGTGAAGCAACGAGTGATCCTCTTCAATACGATTGTTCTACCGGCCATTCTCTTTACAGGACAGCAAATTCCAATAACTCCGGAAATTCTACGGCAGTTAGAAAACTACAAAAAACTTTCATCTGGAAAGGAACAACAGCAGAAGTTCAAGCTCGGCACAGACTTCCGCCAGCTCTTGTATTTGCAGCCGAAGAACATGGAGGATTGGGACTGCAAAATATTGAGCTAGCACTACAGGCTACACGAATGAATCAAGCTGAATATTGGATGCAGTGTGGACCAGACAATTACATGGCGGCATGGCATTCGTTAGCGCATCCTAGTCAAGGTTTGGCACCTGACTGCTGCACGTTTACACCAACATCACAAGATCATGTTAAAGCCTGCCGACGCAAGCGGAACAACAATACTAGGGCACCAACGGCTCAGGAGTTAGGCCGGTTGGAAGTGTGGGCAGACCAAACAGACAGACTTCAGCTACATCCGGCACCAAATACGCCAAACAGAGTGCATCAGGCTACGGACAGCCTAATCTGCTATTGGCATCAGAGTGGAGCTTTACAGTGTGCATTACCGATACCGACGGAAGGAAATACTACCATGGATTCAGCAGAGTTTCTGCGAGCGGCAAATTGGTACAACAATTCTTGTATCGTAAATCGCTACGGACGGCCACTTCAGACAAAAGATTACCCACTGATTCAACCATGCTCACTGCTTCATTTGCAAATATCCCGTGTTGGGCCTGGAGAATTTCTACTGAACCCACCGTTGGCCTATAGGCCATTCAAACTGCAGCATTATAACCAAATTCGAAGATGGTGCGCAAGTATCTTTGCCAGTTTACCGGATACACTATGGAGCCAAAAAGGTTTCAAGGTAACACCATGGAATGTTCCAAAACTGACAATACAGTATCATTGGTCAACAACATGGCATCACGAGGTCGCAGCATTTGGCCCTCCCGGAAACCGCGTTGAGGCCTTCAAATTTCAGCAAAACACGGACGGCTGGACGTGGAGTATGGTAGATCGGGACGGGGATACGTGTTTCGATAAAGACTATGAAACACTTCGATATACTGAACGGGTAGAAGGACTGGCGTTCAAGGCAACTCCCTTCTTACATGCAACGCCATGGCAAGCGCCTCCAAAGACACTGGCTAAGAATTTACGGAAGACGATCCGGAAAGCTAGATCCAGAAGAATTCGAAAGCAACCAAAATACTCTGTGCAACCGGTGATTGATAAGATGGTTAAAGCGGCGACAAGTCATCCACTGGCGAAGGCTAGTCAAACCCAAAGTGTTAAGCAGATATGGCTTCATGACGGAATTCTAACCGACTACCAGCGCTGGACGATGTACCGAATATGTACGAGAACGCTCAACCTGTTCCATGCTGGGTGGCCCGAAGACCGTAAATGTTCATACAAGGAATGTGACGAGCATCAGGAAACCATTGAGCATATACTCTGGGACTGCACCAGGGCAGAGCATGTTTGGTCTCGATGGATACCCCACTGGTTAGGCCACTATCCAACCGACACTGAACTAAAGCAACTTATGCCACAGATAGCAGCACGGAAAGCACCACCGATAACACCGGACTTCAGAAGAGCAGCGATGAAAACAACTGGAGAGTGGACAGAGGAGCAGGAAGAAGCAATGCAGGTGCTATGGACGATATGGACCACGTGCACCCAATGCATACTCTGGCGGATCAGGAACAAGGAGATTTTTGATAAACATCACATTCACAGGGAGGCAGCGGCGGAATTCGCCTGGATAGCGGCAGATTTTCAAACTCAGGCAGTGATTCAGGCTTGGTTGTCATCAGCTCCAACAAGAAAAAAGGGATTTCGATTGGACCAATGTTACAGCGTGTTTAGAGAAGAGCAGCCCCAAGCCAGTCCAACATTTGTGCAAACTTGGACAGTACAGATTCACTCTGTGGCGAAATCCGAAGGAGCAAGAGGAGCGTGGATTTTAATCAGCCCTGATCGACAACGAGATACTCCTGAAATCGTCGCAGTAGGTATCCATGAAGACAAGTCGCCTACAGTAACAAACGAACTGGTTAACAGCATGCTACTGGCGGCAATTTGCAAAATTCGTGAAAGAGCAATCCCGTCCACAGTTCAAGTAGTTGTTCAAGGATCAACTCCAGTCAGGCGCAGGCCAAACTATCAGCAGGTATTCGAAGGGACCAATTCTCACTTATGGGAAACAACCAGGGTGAGGTCGCTATCAGCAGTAACTAAACTTCTCAAGCTCTCAGCGGATGGCAGAATACCGATCGGCACATTCACGTTTAGCAGTCTACCAGAACGGCTGCGAGAATGGCTAAGCAGCAAATGTATCCGGAAAGACAGCCCAAATTGGCCTCCAGATAGCACGAATATCAGGCAAAGCCTAGAAAAATCTAAAGGAAATCTATAGTTAGAGAATAACAAAATAGAACTCCTATTCACCACCGACAAAACCATAGGTACCGTTTGTAGCCTAAGTAAAACAAAATAAACTGATAAAACGAAGTTACTTACCGGCCGTCTTTTGACGTTTCATCTACGAAGACAAGTTGATCAGGTCCACTATAAAACGGTAGCAGACGGTTGATATATTCTTGTCGTTCTCTAGGGACACTCTCCTTCGCACGTTTTGTCAGGACCTTGCGCGTTAATCCCAGATCGAACCGTAACGCACGGCAAATTGTTGAATCTGTCAGGCTGATCGAAGCTCCGAATTGAAGTTGTAGCTCCTTTCGAAGCTCTTCAAAGTAGAAACAGGGGTGAGCGTTGACATACTCTCGCACGAATGAGCACACATGATCCGGCCACCTTGACGATCGATTTCTTGTTTTCTCGGCTAATACGTTCCCAGTCCGCTTAAAGTCGTGATACCAACGACTTAAGCTGCGCTCTGAAACACCTAAAACACAAGCAACTGTAGCAACGTCAATGTTATAGACGTACAGTAGAACTACGCCGCGCCACTTGATATCAACGGAATACATGGCTTTCGTCGCTAATCAAAATCTACACTGACTATCGCGTCGGTTTTGACGCAAACTGCTGGATGGCAGAGGATTCACCGCCATAGTGGAGTTGAATTGATAAGAGTGAGACTTAAAAGCCGAATCTACTCCTAATTTTTAAAACGAACCCTTCTTTTGTTTCTGAGCTTTGATTGGTTATATTTACGGAGGCGTGATATCTATCTGGTTGTCACCTGCTAATCCTTAGTTTGCTATACCTAGCCCTTGCAATTACAGATAGTTGTTTTGATCCGTTTAGCCAAAATATATGCATAACACAATAACTACTATTTTTACAGGAGTATTTACGAATTATTAGGAAGAGGGTTAGGGTACAGAATTATAATCGCACCACCAAGGGGCCATTTTTGGCGAAAAAAACTTGTGTCTAAGAACCATTGGAGGGGAATGATGGGGAATTTTAACAGAAAAGCGCGGTAGTGACCCCTTTCGAATGTATTAACAGTCACTAAACCGAGGAGTCATTTTTATGCTCTGTATGAAGAGTCGCTTTGTATCAGGCCCCAAAGGATTGCATTGTTCAATGAATTTTTAGGAACGTTTTGTGATCACGGTTTTACGGCGTGTACCCATGCGACCAGTTACGCTGATACCGATTAACATCGACGGGCTGTCATATTTAGTCATAAAGGACATCAAAACAGAGTAACTGAGATGGATACAGAGCCGTAATAATTATGTAAAAAGTTATGGCTACACGTTCAGAATGCACTGTTTTTCTGTACTGAAATAGAATAAAGGGTCGGAAGTGTAGTCGCAAGCAGCGATTTCCGTTCGCTCTGCCGGTCGATCGTAAGTAAGCGGGATCAGGCGAGTCTCCGCAAGATTGCTCAGGCGTAAAAGGCCGCTAGAAGGTAATGCAGGCCGAGCGTAAACACAACGGCTCCCAGTCGGTAAGCTCATTTTATCATAATGCATTGGTGGATGACCTACTAAGATTATTATTGTGACAGGAGCCTGTGCGACAAGGAGACGGGATATAGACCATTAGTCTCTGTGCGTACATGCACACTTCGTGCTTTTATTGAAAGTGCATCCAAGGTATTTGAGGCATCCGTGAAGCTAAGTAAGCCGCTGAGGTCGCTTTGTAGCTCAATTGCGAGTCTCTTGTCTCGCTCTACCTATTGTGTCCTACCTCAAGACGTTCTGGACCGATCTGCCCGTGTACGAGCGCGTGGTGGCCGTCCTGGTGATCATCATCTGCCGTGTCGCCGGCTGCTACGTCATGATCTACGCCGGCAAGAACCTCTTCAACCCGGACACGGAGACCTCCGTGTTCCCGTTCTGCTCCGTGGAGACGAGATGGAGCCGAACTTCGTCCGGAACGCCACGACGTCCAACTAAAGCGTAGGAACCCCCACGATAGTGCATAACCCAACAAGACTTCTAAGAAGCTAATACTGCGAATCGTTTCTTATTCGGAGTTGAAGTTGGTTTATTAATTTATTTAACTTTCAGATTTGCTACTGTCACTTTGGATTTCGCTGTATCGAGTCATAATGGATTTCCTGGATTCTATTCGTGGGGCCGTTCTCAGACAAAAGGAAGAGGAAGCTGTCAACTTATTCTCAAGCGTACGAGACTGCGTGAATTCATCACAAGGACGCGCCCTGCAGTTGATATCTGTGTGACGTTGAGAATGTGTTGTCTTCACGTGGAGCGTCTTAAAGGTACTAACGCTACTCGCGTAGTCTTGGTCGACGGGAGGAGATGTGTGGAAGTCAACACAGCCTTGAACGCAGTTGATGGTATATACCATCAAGACAAACGCGATGTGGTGCAGGTGACTGTCTGGGATTCAAAGATACCGAACGCTTTTGCTAGCGATTCAAACATAGTGTTTCACGTTGGAGCAATGTACATTTTTCATCAAGTCGAGTATGTCGGATTGTACGATGGCATCGCGAAGGGCAGTATTCAGTACGAGTACGGTAATTTGGATAAGATCAGAGAGATTGCACCTCCCCTTAAGAAGCGCACGTATTGGTGAGAGTCTTATCGTAGCTTCAAGAACCAACTTGACCGACAGCAGCAGCGTGATGGCGGGGACGATGAAGACTTAGGGGAGCGACCAGACCATGTTGATGGTAGCAATGGTTAAATGGTATTCTTCGTATCAATTTTTTAATGACATGTCAAAGAAATACTATGCCCTTAATTAACACTAATTGAAGCTATGTAGACGTGTATAAGAAAGTAAGCGCAATGATAGCATGGCATTGTAGCTATGAAACTTTGGGAGAATTTAAAAAAAGATAACTGGAATGCGTGCAAGATTTGGAGGCTAATGACTTCTTCGGATACGTTCGTTAGGGAATCAGCAAATGGATATGGAAGGCTAATGACGTTTTCGGATACGCTCGCTGATAAACCAGCTAATCGATTTGTTGAAGATGCAATAGCGGAATCAATGGCTAAACGAAGTAGTATAGGATCTCTTGATTGTTCAATAATTAGAAAGCGTGCATTGTTTGGAGGCTAATGATTATGAATTGAACTTTATTTTAAAAAAGTAGGAATGAACCGTACAAACGAATTCGGTAAATTAGAGACGTCAACATACATGCTGTGTGCGAATAGACACAATGAATATGTACTAGATTTTATACACAAGTTTGCCTGCATGCAGTGCAAGTTTTCGTCAATTTTAGATAAACCGTCTGTAGAACTATACTCACCTTAAATCAAAACAATTTTTCATTCCTATGAATAATTGTGTTCGTAGTGCTTTAAAAATCGTAAGAGCAATCACAGCACGCGAAGAACACGCAGTAAGTTCCCATGCCTCAAATACTGACCGCATTGCCAGCGTCAGTTTCACCACCCTGCTCTAATGCAACAAAGCCATTCTACAGTTAGTTGACGTAGCCGCTTACATGATGATCTTCAAAGAATAAGCGGCGAGTACGTACTTGTTGGAGCTGGTGGCGCAGACACAACATAGGCGCGCTGGGATGAGGCGACGTTATTCTGGACTTGAGATACCGGTAGCATTACATGCTGAACTTGAGAGACTGCAGTAGCACCACCTAAACTTCCTGGTGCAACCACCACAGAGGCCGGCATCATAGACTGTTGCTGAGCCGTGCATAACGGCAATGATGCCCCAATCTGTAGCGGAACTAGCATGTAGATCATTTGAGAAGACTGCACCAAAGGAGAATCGTGGCACAGGCAAGGCGAATGTTCACGATGCGTCGAAACCTCCCCGCCTAGGGCAGAACCTGCATTCTCGTCTTCACGGATTGATTGCCCTGATGATTTTTGCTTAACACCTTCGACAGCACTTGGTCGCTGAGCGTTGCTCACCGCAGGTACATCCAGCTCGACATGCTCCACAACTACGTCATCACGGCTTGTGCTTGAACAGGAATCTTCAATCGAAGCCGTAGATGCAGGGGTTGATCCCTTTTTTTGGTGCTCAAAGACGTAGAACTCTGGATCTTCCGCTTTTTGATTGCCGTAGTTTTCTTCTTTGTTTCCTTCTTCTTGCCATCCTTCTTGGTAGTTTTCCGGTAGCGATTACGCTGCATAGTATTCTGGTGATCGCGATGTTCAGCGCAGAGCCAGTGGCGTTCTCCATTCCTCTTGAATGCCCTCTTGTTGCGACAATAACCAGGATACTTGCATTGGTCTGAACTGAGGCTTCTTTCTGGCTGTGAGCCCCTAGCTGGGACCTTCTTCGGCATTTGGCACAGCTAAGATCTTGACAGCATAACATAGCGTGAGTGCTGTCGTATCAGGACGTTCACCGCACCGGCAGTACACACTTACCTCCTCTGTAGCGACGCAACTGGCAGCAACAAGGTCCTGTCAACTGTAGCTTATCAAAATGGAAAAAAAGTGTGTTGTGCTTCAACCTATGTATTTGCATATGATGCTTGGGGGGGGGCGGTGCCCAAAAAAAATTTACAATAAATTTTTCGGCATTGGCCCCTTAGCAACCGTGGCGACCAATCGCCGTGAGGATGCTGCCGTACTAGTACTACAAATATTAACAAGAACCTTCGGTCCAAAATGACAGAGGAGCTAGCATATATGACCGTGGCTAATATTTGCAAAATATTAGCCAATGACATTCTTTAATTATTGAATATGAGCAAATAGAATTTGTTAGGGTTAGGTGTTTGCGTTCCGACACATTCCGACGAATATTTGTCGGAATCACTGGTCAAATACTAATATGTAGATACAATTTTTAAGATTAACAAATAGTTTTGAAATATCCTGGCGGTTTGTACAACTAGGCATTATCCTACAGTAGGCTACACGTAGCACGCAACTCTTTGTTTGCCAAAAACATCTCAAAAAGCACGCGACACGTAATGAGCCTAACTGCGTTCGTGCCTACGAATACCCAGAAGGCTCGCACCACCGCAATAGCCGCCTTCAAGCGAATGTTAGATGAGGAGAATATTAGCATGGACTTTGTTCAAGCTAGTATCCTTTTGGATACATCTGGCAAGCGATTGGCAGCGACCATGGATCGCTTTGGCTTCTATCTCGTCACAGCTGACGGTAAGAAAGGTAAGCTTGCGCGAAATACTGCGACTTCTTATCATAGAAATGTAAAACTGTGGCTTTACGATCAGTACCCTCATCTACGTGTACCTACTGAATTGATCTTGCTTAAGCAAGGCAAGACATTGGACAAGCATTGCTTGAAACGAGAAAAGGGTGGCTTGATTAATAAGGCTCCTCCTTGTACTAAGGAGGATTTACGGTCACTTATCCGTTATGTATACAGCACGGCTCGTGTACATGCCGACTACCAAGATGCAGCACTAGCTTGCTTGATGTGGCACTGTTTTGGCCGCTCATCGGACCTAGCCTACATACAGAAGCAACACGTGTCCGTTTCAGCGGACGGAACCTTTTACCTTCGCCTTCTTCGCGTCAAAACGTCGGAGGAGCAGGGGCTTACCCTGATTCCGGACAAGAAAGATTTCTTGACTTGCCCGCTGCATGCTATGGCGGTTGCCTTGGCGACGCAGGAAGCACCAAGCGTGGCGCTGCTGGACCAGCTACCTGATCTTGTCTCCGAAGAAGACGTGCCGCTGGATACGGGGGTGCCGCTTCAAACGTTGCTGGATGCCGAACCAACCGCGCTGTCAGTCAGTGTTGTTCCGACGTCTTCTCCTAGCATCCCCGTTGGCACTGCACATCGGTCACTTCCTCGTCCGCCTGACGCTCCAACTGAATCCACAACGCGCTCCAGAGATACGAAGAGAGGCGAAGATGGCGTACAGCCGTACGTGAATCGGCTGTTGAAACGTGTCGCCGAGCCTGCAGGCACCACCTCTGCCTTGACATCGCATTCATTCCGGCGTGGAGGAGCGCAGCACGCGAATGGAGACGATCATCTTGCTGCACAGTGGATTTTTGATCGCGGTGCCTGGGATATGACGAAGACGAACAAGGCCTTCGCCTACATCACTAAAACAGCGCGGGAGGACAGAAAGGTCGCCAGGGTTTTGAGCGGCTGGGGGGGCTGACGAGAAACCGACAACCCTAGATGTGGCAGCACTCGATCATGCTAGCCAGGAGCGCCTAGGTTGCTTGCAGCGTTTCCTGTTCAGCTCCTGCTCTGGTCTCAAAGAACAACGACTAAACGTCGCTACAAAGGTACTTGGCGTTCTTACAGCGTACCTGATTCGGTCCTATTCACAGTTAAAGGACCTGGCGCCTACGGCTCCTATCGTTGCACGCATGGAAGGGTGCTTAGAAGCTGCAGGCATCCCAATAGCCGACTTGCTCCAATGGTCGGTGGCTTTACACAACGAGGCTTCTCAACCTGACCAAGAAGAACAAGAAGAACAAGATACAGGTAAACACGTATGCCCAAGCAAGGATCACCTTCTCGCTGTAATTCAGGAACTTATCACGTCGAACAAAGCACTAGCTGCGCGCTTAACAATTCTCGAGGCAGCCCAGACGAAGCCTACAAACAACAAAAGAAGCACCGAAGATACACAAACCGCGGTAGCATTAGAGCAAGGTCCCAAGCCCAAACGCAGAAAAAAAAACAAACAACCCACCTTGCCGCCGCGTGGTATGAGTGGTACACACGGGTGCCTCGCGTCTGGGACTCCGCCGACCGCCAGAAGAAATCGGAATCTCGGCATGTTGTTGCCTTCGAGAAGCTGGTTTTGGACGGAGGCTTCCAACTCGATACCATGACTGAGAATTACAGAGATCATGTCCTCGAGACTGGACGCCGATGAGAAGAAGCATTGCTAGCATTCCTAAAGGAGCGAGGCATCAATGCAAAAGGAGCCAGCAGCGTCCTCCGTGCGATGCGCCCTCTACATAAGGCTGGTGTCTTGAACGAACGTATCTCTGCGTACAAGCGCCTCTTAGCCTTCGGAAGCATCAAGGATCCTGCACCTGTCGATACTCAGGATATACTATCAGTAGTAGATAATGTATAAACAGTAGTAGCGCAATTACCCAGTGCCAATACGAAACTCACGTTGTCGAGTTAGGCTGAAATACAGCTTGTCGAGTTAGGTCGAAACCCACCTTGTCGGGTTAGGCCAAAAGACAGCTTGTCGAGTTAGGCCGAAATAGTTGATGACAACGACGCCCCTAAACGCTTAGCATTTGTGGACGAATGATTGAACACCACTCGACCACAGATTTGATACTACGGTATTTAGCCAATTAAAACGTGCCATGTAAAAAACCAATGTTTTATTTGAACCAATTAAAAAATGCCATCTGTCGAGTTGGCCCGAAATACGGCATTTCGGAATTTGATGAGATGACGGGCGGTGGAAATCACTCAAACGCTGTCAAGATCGAAGTACTGCTGCATTGCGAGGAGAAGGGTTGGGATGCCTCGGAGGGGTCGGCAACTGGGCATTCAGCGCACGACATTGCATGGATGGATGGAAAGTAAAGACGACATTTTCTCCTCAACATTTGATCCATCTGCGAAACGCACAAAACGCTCCGGAGCTGCTCCACCAACACTTTCTTACGATACTACTATAGTTAAGTGCTTGAAGCAGAAGGTGGAAAATGGCCAAGAAGTTTACCGAAGGGATATAATTGCCGAGGCTATCCTGACAATCCCAGGATTCAGTGAGCGTGGGTCGGCAGCTCAAGGATCCTGGGTAACTCGGTTCATTAACCGTCACGATCTCAGCAACATTATATCCGGCCTCATAGCGGAGAAAAAAAGAAAGGTGGTGGTAGTAAATCAAACACCAACAAAAAGACCAAGCCACCTGTGCCGAGTTCACCCGAAACACCAAAGCCACCTGTGTCGAGTTCACCCGAAACACCAAAGCCGCCTGCCCGAAAAAACCAAGCCGCCTGTGTCGAGTTCACCCGAAACACCCAAGTCGCCTGTGTCGAGTTCACCCGAAAAAACCAAGGCTCAAGTCATTTTTCTGGATAATGAGCTGAGTGAAGACTTCGTTCCAAGCGATTTTGGAGATGAAGCGATACCACAAGCCAGTATTATACGCGAAATTCAATCGCCATGTTTCGTCCCTGTTAAAAGCAGCACGCGTCTGAAAATTACAGACCATGACGTCGAAACAATTCAGGGTGAGAATTGGCTAAATGATGTAGTCCTCACATCTACTTGAGGTCTAATCTCCCTACATATGGAAGGACTTATGTCATGGATGCGAATCTGTTTGGGCACATTTTTTTTGGAGTTCAAAATGCACAAGAGAAACATCTCGGCCGCTCACCAGAAATGTTGTATGCTTACAGCAACATTTCCGTACGAAAAGTATGACCGGGTGATAATTCCCGTGTGCATGGGATTTCATTGGACCTTCGCAATCGTTCAAAATCCAGTACTAACTACCAAGAATCTGCGAAAATGCATGATTCACGTCGACTCCCTTGGTGTTTCGAAGATCGAAACAGTCAAGAAAGTAGTGGGCGGGTATTTTGATGAAGAACTGAAGAAAAAGTATCCAAGTACAATCGCACCCGATTTCGTCGTCCGAGGAATTTGCACCAAGCCTACCCAAAAGAACTCGCCTGACTGTGGAATATATATGCTCTACTTTATCAAGCGGGCATATGAAGCATTCATGCAAGACAACACGCAACTTCTAAGGGATATTGAGAAGATTTGTACTGCTCCGAGATCAGCGCGCTTTAACGCCAACATGCTGAGAAAGGATATTATACAACAGCTCACAGAGTCGAATTAAGTTGTATTTCAAAAACAGCGATACATTCGTTACACGTTAGAAAAATGCACAATAAAACGCACTTTGCTGCTACCATTTGCGCCAATATTCGCTGCTACGCGGCTCCTACCGCACACCACGGCTCGACCCATACCCCACGGCCCCTTGCACACACGACCGCCGCCGCTGCTCTGCTACTGTGCACCGCCCTTAATCACTGCTGCACCGCACGCCCCATTGCACTGCGCTTTACTACTCACCACCTCTTCCACGACACGCTGCTCAAAGCCGCTGCCGTTCTTCATGTCTCTCCGCTGCACGCTTGCCAGCTCCCTATCCTGCCGCGTCGCATTCTACAGCTCACCACCACTGCCACGCCTTACGTTCTTCTCTGCTGCACGTCACCATCTCTCCACCGCACGTGCACTCCGTGGCACGGCTTCTCCTTCCCTGCGCTAAAACTTGAACACATTCTTCCTTCACAGACCCCCATCCCGTAGTGTAATGGCGACGGCGGGTATTGATCCCGCTCCTCAGGGCAAGCCCTGCGCTCATCCTTTGAGCTTCGGCGTCGAAATTGTGGCGGAGGGGGGGGGGGGGGTCACTAGCTCCGTGCGGTTAAGCCTCAAAAAGAAGAATGATGACGAATGATGTTTATCGGAATACTTGGCCGCCGTTTATTGGCTAATTTAAAAACCTAAACGAGGTTAAATGTTTGCCATTCTGTCATTGGCTAGTTATAAAACCTAAATGTGATTTAATAAGATAATTCAATGCCACTAAATTGTCACTGAATTAAATACAACTCAAATAAAGGCCTCCCATCAGGTGATCTGGTCTCACTTATGAATTTGCAGGCTGTAGCGTACGTGGCTCTTAGCCCATAATAAAGGTAAATAACAAAAACACGTTTTTCTCGGCCTACAGGCCTCTATAGGCCATTTCCTTGCGGCTGTGAGCACGCTTTCGAGGACTGACAGAGCTTTCTGAGCCAATGAAAAGTTTCGAACTTAAACGAAACACAGATGTATGCTTTTTGATGATGTTTATTATGTTTTAAGGTTTTGTGCTGTCTATCGCCCAACTGTCGGAAAATGTTGGGATGTCGGAACCGTTGCGATATGGTATAATATCCACTCTATTCCAACCGATAGAAATATGTCAATATATGAATATTTAAAAAAGTGGTGGGTCAACCAATAAAAGTAGGCTATTTTGGTATTTTCGGCCAATCATTTCGATATGTGAAAAGTCTCAATGTTCCCACCAATCCAACCATATATTGTTGGAATGTTTTGAAAATATGTCATATGCAATACAAAAGTCAATACAAATGCAAATTCCAAAAATATCCTAAAGTTTCTGACCCCGCTACCGGTGGTTACATTTTCACAGGGAGAAACTTTCTGAAGAGCACAACCATGTCGATCGCGTCTTTAGCCCCCGCCAACAGCAAGAAGGCACGGGTGACGGCTCTACATTCCTTTACGGCGTTTGTGGAAGCTGAGAACATGACACTTGACAAAACACACGAGCTGATAGGTGACGACAAAACAGGTAGAGTACTACGAATTATACTAGACAAGTATGCGTTTTCGTTAGCTAGATCGACGAACAAGACCCTATCGACCAATACGTGTCTAGCCTACTTCGGAAATGTAAAGAATTGGCTGCTAGATACGTATCCAATACAAGGGGCTATAGTAAAGCCTCAGCTGCAGAAGGTTCTTACAGGACTCGGAAAGTTCTGCAACAGTCGTGAGAATGGAGCCTTTGAAAAAAAGGCTCCCCCATGCTCCAAGCGTGACCTGGAAAATAAATATTGTTCGGTTGCTGTATACGTCTGACGCAGTGGACAGCATCTACGTAGATGCATCTCTCGTGGTAATGATGTGGTATTTGTATGGCCGTAGCTCTGACGCTGAGCAACTCGAAAAACAGCAACTCACGATACTACCTGGTGAGTAATAAGCATACGTTTGTGTCGGTAATTAATTATGACATGATTCTTATTTTTTATGTGTTAGGTGGTGTTCTTTTCCTACGACTCAAACGGGCGAAGACAGCTCTTTTTCAAGGCATTTCCTTGTTCAAAGACCCCAACTGCTTCTTAACATGCCCGTTATTTACCTTAGCCGCAGCCCTCGCCGTGCAGACAGCTCCATCTAAACGCTTTTACCCACAATTTCTTACTGCAAGACGAAATGGATCAAATAAAAGCGAGATAGAAGAACTGAGCCTTATTGAGCTGCTGGAAGCTGACGAAAGAGCCGATCATTTACAAAACACGCAGAAGTCTTCAACCAAAAGCGCGGTTCCTGGTGCACAAGCATACGTAAACCAGTTGTTAATTAGAGTCAAACAAACAGCACAAGAGAGACAAGTCGTGCTTACTTCTGGCCTTACCTCGCACTCCTTCCGTCGTGGTGGGGCCATGCATGCGAATGACGGTAGACTGGCCGAGAACTGGATAATCGAGCGCTGGGGATGGCAGTTAGATCGCGTCAACAAAGCGTTTGGGTACATGTTGGGAACAACACAAGCCGACCAGAGCGTAGCGCGCGTACTGAGCGGGTGGGATCCAAAAGAAGGTGCTCGAATCCCGTCGCTGCATGGTCTTGATTCTCCTTGTTTGGACCGCGCCTTGCAACTCCAAGCACGACTATTTGCTAGCTCTACAGCCTTTGCTGATTCAGCTCTCAATCTTGATGAAGCCGTAGCCGAGTGTTTGGGAGCAACGCTGTTAATGCACTACCCCGACTTGCTGATGCTGACAGAGCGCTGCACACTTGTGGTTAAGATGCGCGAAGCAATGGCAGCACAGGCTGTTGGTGAGGCTGAAGTTTTAGCCTGGAGTGCCACGATTCGGCGTAACTTCAATCCAGCTCCTTCCGAGCCAATCACCGATTGTAGCTGCGATACAGCAGCGGTATTGGAGGTCGTGAAGCGTCAGTCTCAACAGATAGAGCTTCTCCTGTTACAAAACAAGCGACTGGAAGAGCGACAGTTAGCGATGGACGCGCAATTACGTACCCAGTTAGGTGTACCAGCTTCACTTGAGAATTCCGAGAGACTCGATCCTTCAACTGCACCAACTGACCGGCAGAATCAGTCAACCGTTCGCCCCAAAACAAAAGGGCTCGCAATCACTGGCTTCAGTCTAGTTCGAGTGGTTTACTGCGGATCCGCGAGTATACGCGTCGAGATCTGTTAAAAAGACCACGCTATACGAGTTTAGACACGCCGTAGGGTACATGATGCTCTTCTTACCGATGGGTTTCGCGCTCGACGAAACCTCCACAGCGTTCAAAACCGAAGTGCTCAACTTTGGAGAGCAGGCGCAGGCAAACACGCTTGAATTCTTGAAAGCCAATGGCTCGTCGGCGCTTGCTGTAGGTACGGTGCTCAAAGCCCTCCGAAAGCTTCACAAATCAGGAAAACAGGACACGTTTTTATCGCAGTTCCGCGAACGCATTAACGCGGGGAGTATTGTAGACCCTACACCCGCTGCTGCTCTTCCAGCTTTCATCCGTACCCAGCGCACATAATCTGTTAAATACAAAAAACACGATAGCAAAATCCACAGTTAAGCAAAGACGATGACCGGTTTTGAACCGGCCTACAGCAAAAGCTGTTCCTCCACCGAGAGGCATCGTCGCGGGGTTAGAATACAATTCTAGCTCTTATTTCCAGCGCTCACCACGATACTCCAAGCACTTGGAGCTCCAAGCCACGAGCCCAGCAGTCACGAGCACGCGTCCAACCACCCGCACAAACCCAGCCACCACCACGAGACCAGCCACCAGCAAGAGTCCAGCCACCACCACGAGACCAGCCACCAGCACGCGTCCAGCCACCAGCAAGAGTCCAGCCACCAGCAAGAGTCCAGCCACCACCACGAGGCAAGCCACCACCACGAGACCAGCCACCAGCAAGAGTCCAGCCACCAGCATGCGTCCAGCAACCAGCAAGAGTCCAGCCACCAGCCACCAGCAAGAGTCCAGCCACCAGCCACCAGCAAGAGTCCAGCCACCAGCACGCGTCCACCAGCAAGAGTCCAGCCACCAGCCACGAGTTCAGCCACCAACCGCCACGAGGCAAATGGACGTTTGGCTCTCCTCTTTTGTCACTATTTATATGTCACAAAAATGAATTTGTATTAAACCGGTTCCGGTTGGAACCGGTCCGACTCAGTTGGAATTTTGACGGTATGGATACAAGGTCAGATAGCACGGGGGCGTGATATTGATGCTGTCATTGTGGTCGGCGGCGACTTCAACACGTACCCTGACCCATCGCTGGATCGGCACGGCGCCGGTGTCCGAGCGGGATCAGCTGACCGTATGAGCAGCTTTGCGGAGTGGACCCAGTCACATGGTGGTAAATCCCCACCTATCCTCAAGCGCAAGCAAATGATTTTCCTTCCGAAGGCGACTGCAATTGACCCTACATTGGACAATACAAAGTGGCTGCCACCGTGGCGCCCTATTACGGTCCAGTCTGCACTTGCAAGCCGGTTATTCTTGGTAATTAAACGCTACATTGAGCCCGGAATACCAATTAGTATTATGCAGCACGAATTTCAGAGAGACCGAACGGTGATTGATGCATCCCTACTTGTCACGCTTCTGACAGAAAGATCAAAGGTACTGAAGGAGCCTTTGATTATGGTCTCAAAAGACTGTTTGAAATGCTTCGATCGCATCCCGCGATGGTGTATGGATCTTATCTACAGAGGCATCGGTGTCCCAGAAGCACCAAGAAACCTCATGATTGATCTTCTCGGCTCAGGAACGATCGATGTTCGCACTGCTTTTGGTTGGCTCTCAACAGGGGCTCGAGAATTTGGAATTGACCAAGGCTCGATACTATCGATTCTACACATTTCGTGTTACATGGACTGTTTACAAGCTCGATTAGCAAAATGTCGTGACCCGATTAGCATCCAGCATCACCAGGCTGGGGAGGGTATTACAATTGGTAGTACTCTGTTTGTTGATGATCAACTGGATATTACCACGTCAGCATTAGGAATCCAGGAGAGGGCACTGGTGACGAATGTGTTTACTGGTAAGACTGGTACTGGTGAGGTTTTTGGAGCTTCGAAGTCATTCATGATGTACCTGACTCACGATGATGAGCACTATCCAGCTGTTGAGTTAAACGACGGCATGGGTGTACCTCGTGCAGTCAAAGTTGTGGCCCCAGGAAAAGGATTTAAACACCTGGGCATATTCCAGGGGGGAGAGGATCTCTAGCAAGGGACAGTCTCACCTGTATGGCTACAGATGAAGGAAGAAGCAGAACGCATTCAGCGCCAACACCTATCGCTTCTGCAGTTCCGATACATAGTAAACTGCGTTTGGGTACCGAGGTTACGCTACCGAATGGTACTAGGTGGGGCCGTACGAGCTGCAGGGTTCGTCGATACATTTATCCGCCTAGTGGCACGGACTGTGCTGCGCCTTCCGCATTCTACACCTAGATCCACAGGGTTAGAGGAGCCCACTATCTTCAAGGTGTAGGCTCCGTCAAATCTTGGGGAGCCAGGTGAAAGATAGCGTAGGGCTCCATCCGGTTAAGTCCGAGAGTACAGAGCCCAACGCTGGGCTCTCTTTGGGGCTCTTGTTCAAGGCTCCTGTGGCGCTTGTGTTAAGTTATTCGGGCTCCCTTCTACGATACTTGATTGGATAGTTTTCGAGGATGCTTTGTAGAATCTAGATCCCAAGTCGACTCAACACATCGCGAAGCCACGTTGAAATGTGGCCGAGTCTCTTCCAGCGGCTACAGGATATACGCGCGCTAAGAAGGAATGACGGCGACACTGGTGACGCTCCACCTCCAGACTCCGGAAGGCATATTGTGGCCCCCGTAGAGCTCCACAAAGCGGCTTAACACCAACCCTACCTCGGCCGCAGATACTCGAAGCCACTCCGGCCAACAATTGCTCGACACGAGAGCCAAGTGGCGAGAATGGTGAGGAAGGCCTTGCACGCAATGATGGTGCGCTGCCTGCGCCAGTCGCACCAACGGGTGCGGTGAACTCAAGCGCAGTAGATGGATACATTGACGGTGACGTATCAAATATAAAGCCACCCGCTGCGGTGACTAACGCAATCGCAGCCTTTCCTGAAGTACCAGGGCTTGTACTGAAGCCTCCTGCGGAAAAGGAGATGTCCTATATATACAAATGGGGCGTCCGAGTGGAAGTTGTCGAGGGTGGAGTCCCTGTACGCCACTGGATATGCCTTGCAGACGACATGTGCAGGCGAAATGGAACAAATTTTACGTTGTCCTGTGATCGCACATCTTAGCCTGGAAATCACCTAGCAGTGGCTCACAGGGTCGTGTCGGTGAGGACGAAAGCACAGCTTGGCGAGAAACGTAAACGGGAAGACGAAATCCAGCATTTACGCTCGTCATCTTTGTTTAGGACTAATCCCCGCCGATTCGCCTTACTTATGGAGACTCTTCGCATTATCAACAATAACCTTCCATTTAGATTTGGAGAGTACCGAGAATCCCGTATTGTCGAAGCCCTGTTGAAGAAAGAAGACGTGCAGATCATCATAAACGCAGCCAAGGTCACACGAGCAATTATCGAGCTCTATTCATCCACAAGAATCGAGATTATGAGCGTGTTGGGGGACAGCAAACTCGGATCGTTTGGTAACTACGTCATAATGAGTGATTTCTGGATGTGCAAAATCACCCACAAGAAGTACATGGGCGTTCGTGTTTATTTCGTTGACTCTAACTGGGAGTTCCGGTCTATTCTTCTTGGGGTACGCAGATTTTCGCCAAGTTATGAAGATCGTGAGACGGGGATCCAAGGCCCTTACAAAGCTTGGACGCTTCAACTACTTGGGATTTTGGATTGACTCCTAGTGGTTTCTTCGGCGAAACTAGCGACAGTGGTCCCGATGTCAAAAACCTGCTAAAACGTGTGCTGAGACTAAAATGGGAATGGTGCATGGCACACATGGCCCATGCTGCTACCAAAGAAGCCTGTGGAATGAATGGGGACGCTCACAAATCTCGCAATCCTGGTATGACGGAGCTAATTGCCCGCATTAAGAAAACCATTTTCGACGTTCAGCCTATTGAAAAAACTGGGGATCTATTTGCTGCACTTTGTCGGACCCAGACACGCACGTCTACTACCCAGCTACTAAGTTACGCGGCGAATCGGTTTTTGAGCATTACCGGCTCCATCCACCGAATATTAGTGAAGTGGGGTGCACTTGTCGATTGGTACGACGAACGCTCGCCGACAGCGCATATCTCCCCCATCGTTTAGACTGAAAAACCATCGTAGGGATATTGAGCAAATTTTATCGCTTCTCGAACCAATTTCAAGGCTCAAGAGGCACTGTCAGGCTGAGCGTCCAAATCAAGTTGAAGTACTCATGGAATTGTATCCGATCCGTCTTGATACATTGAATTTGGCAGAGCCCTTGCTAGATTATCGATATAAACCTGATTCTCTTAAGTGGATTGCAGTGGACGACCTGACAGAGCTTGCTGCACAAACAAGACAGTTATTGCGCAGCGCTTTTAATTCCAGGTTTTTCTGCCGCTATACAAGTGAAGATTATCTCGATGAAGGAGCTTTTGTCTTCGAAATGCAGCACAAGCTGCACCCTGAGTTTTAAAACCCCGAGAAATCCCTCAACGCGGTTGTAAAACTGTTGTACAAGGAACAAGAAATGTCGGACGATGCAACAACGGTGTTCGTTAGCTCCGTAAATGAGGCAGTCAAGACGAGACTTCGGGTATTAATGGGGAAGCTTGTAGTCCCTGCTGGTAGCAATATGGTGCGGCATCAGCAGTCTATTGACGCCGACTCAGCACCCATCAGCGGTATTCGAGCACGTTTTGGAAGTCGTGCTACCCAACACCCACTTCATATTCAACCTGATCGAGTTAGCCAGGAGCTTCGTAACTGGGAGATCGATCAGACCGAGATGAGAGCCAATGAAAGCGTACTTGATTTCTGGATGCGAATGGAGCACAATGGTGACTACAATATACTGCCGAGGGTGGTGAAGGTTTTGTTTGCCTTACCCTCGTCATCCACCCAGATTGAGAGAGACTTTAGCGTGTGTGGAGAGATGGTTACATCACAACGTGCAAGCCTTTCAAACGAAAATGTCGACATGTGTGCCTTTTTTTTTCTTAATCGAAACGAAGCGTTTGTGGACATTGCACAGTGTGAATCTATCCCGGACGATGAACTAGAAAGTCACATTCCACAGTGCGTGAGCTACGTAATGGAGGCTACGCCGCGTGATGACGAAGATGATATGATTCTCGACTTATTTTCTCAAGCGAGCGTTGACGAAGATGATACAGCGACGTGATTCTACTTTTGCAACATTAGTTGCCTACCCGACAAGTGATAACCACAAGCTCCGCGTTGCCTGGACGTATTCCACACAGCAGGCGCCACGTAAGCGTCCGTATAGCACCCCAGGAAGAAGTGCAGCGGCATGTGAGACCGAACCTCGGCCATTGTCAAGGAGAAGAACGAGTTCGAAGGCTCCGCGACGTGGAAGAACTCGCATCCGAGAGGGATTTCACGTTTCTGGAAGAAGTGGTCGATATTTCTAAGCGACTGCGAGGCACCGGCTTCATCTACCAGACACTGGAGTAGAATACTTTCACACTCAATTGAGCCCGCCTTTGAAGAACTGACAACACTGTGCGTGAAGTGGCTCTCACAGAATTCGATTGCTGCATTCGCTGTAGGGTAAAAACTCTCATCACTCGCAACGTCGTTCTTTAGTAGCAAGTTGCAGGGCATTCGCGAAGACGATGGAGGTACCTCGCGATGTGCAGTATTTCTTCGGGATCAAGCACGCCACTCGTGCTGCCGTCGCGTCCATCCAAGAAACGTGCGTGAAGTCTATGGCGACGTACCCCGTTGGCTCAGCATTCGCGTTCGGAGCAGGAGAACTACCCAGACACCGTACGGTCATACCGCGAGGATTTGTGGGCGGTAAGAGACTTTCGTTAGCTGCATCGCTCGTCTTGCGGGAGTAAACGCCCTTCTGAACGCTCTCGAGCATCGGCACGGCCGAAGGAATCCTCTGAACTCGAAGTGGGCGATGGCATCTCGCTTTCTGGAAATGACAGTACGTTTCTCGCGCTGCACCTCATGATGACACTCTAAACGGGTGTCTACAACAGGAACTTGCACTAAGAAATTCAGAACAGCCAATCCAACCTCAATGAGCATCCCTACATCAAGAGAACGAGAGCCAAACCACCGCCCACTCACGCAAGCACATCTTTCAGTAGGCGAGCACTAGCCTTTGAAGCATGAGGTCCATAACCACGAAGAAGAGTGTTGCAGCCAGGAAGAATCGAGGCACGTATTTCATGACGGACACGGGGACGGTCACAATACAAACCTCAGCCAGAATCACACAGACGACCACAATACGTGAGCTGGTCTGGGAACAACAGATTAAGATCGTCTAGCCGAAGATGAACGAGCCCATTTAGCCTCCGAGCAGTCCACTATCGACATTGGGCCATTCGACGGACATGAGTTCGTGGTTGATGAGAATACAGCCCATGTCGATCTCAATAGCTACGACGTCGAGCCTGGACGAAATGGCGACGATGAAGACCATCCCGAGCCACGTGACAACCTGCTTCGGGCCACTTCCCAATGAACGAGAGAGAAGTCGAAGAGGCTGAAGTGATCCGTGATAGAAGCAGTTTTCCACACTGGATCAACCGAGCCATTCTCACGAGCGTCTTTAAGCGAGATTCGACCGGTTGCCAGCACGAGGAAGACGAGAACCGGCATGATCATGATGGCAGTTGTCAGTGCAAAAGGGCTCTTAAAGTTTTAATAAACCAACAGCAACGTGGCTCCACCCAGGAAACCTGTGGAGCAGAGTAAGAGTCGTCGAACATGTGCAGCATAAAGGCGAAGACGTTAACCACCAGCCCCGTAGTGAATGTAAGGCGAGCGTACAGAGAGAAGACGCCGATGAAGACCAAGTATCTTCCGACCACTGGAATGAGCAAGTACGAAACGAGAGCTGCCAGCTTTGAAACGACCAAATAGAACCAGACAGAAGCCCAATGAAGCGGTGGCAAATCCAACGGTGACGATGGTAGTGGCCACTTTGGCTTCTGGAGCCATGTCGTCCCCAGTGAATTGCCGATAGACAATGACACTAAGGAAGATGAGGCCGGCGTCCTGCGCGTGGCTGATAGCGAACGGGATGGAGCTTAAGTGAGCTGGTGAACGGCACTGGTGAAGATGACGAACTTGGACAGCACCGGCATGAAGTTGGCGAACGTGTGGTGGCTGAAGATGATCACGGCGTATTCGTGTATGGTGGGGATGGCTGGGGTGGCATTGACGATGCCGTACAGTAGGGAGTTAGGAAGCTTCTCAATCCAGCAGAAACTACATGACAAGGTGAAGGTGTTGGCAGTATCTTTGCGTCTACTGCAAGGAGATCGTCAATTGTGTCTTGGTGATCTCTGTGAGCAAAAGGGAGCCTTTTTACAGAGCTATGCGAGCGCAATTGGATTTGGAGACGTTGGTGCTGCAGATTTCATCGGAGACCGTGGTCGCATACAGGATCTGGAAGTGCTGGTGTAGCTTATCAAAGAGCGTCAAGAGTAACAGGACGCGCTCCTCCGAGTCTCTGCGTCTGTGTTAGCGCATCTCATCCATAAAACAGGAGCTGGACGCTCTTGAGAACCTATCGATGCCGTCACCAACTTATGACGTTGGTTCTGTCGAGCCTGACAGGAGAAATGCAGGCAGGAGACGATGCAAAGCCCAGCAGCTCGGACCCCACGATACTAGAACGCGAAGGATCGGTATCCCCAATAATTGCTCCACCAACTCCAAACAGGAGCTCTACGAGACAGCATAACATCCGTGGTGGAGACGTCGGAATGGACCTTGAGGTGAATATTTTGCGTCGGAAGGACATTGCACTCGGCGCAGAGGTGAACCGCTATAAGGAGGTTGTGGCTCAGCCGATGGAGTAAGTCCACGCTTTGAAAATGCCAAGACGGCGAAGCCGAAGCAGTACCAACAGTTCTTTCATCTTGAGCCCACGAGAAATGTACTTGTTGGTTGCGTCTCGGCGTGAACTTGATGCTATGAAGGCCAAACTGAAGAAGAAACACATGAAATACAGCTCGCCCGGGAGTCGTCAACCCATGCTACAACCTCGTCCTGACGAAAACTGTTGCAGGTTAGACGATAGTGAGGTACAGGGCCAAAGCATTAACGTGGCAGTAGTCGATGTCATGGCTTAACACATAAAGTATATTCAAAATGTATACCAACCGTATAACGATCAGTGTCGTCATTAGCTACCACTCACCTGGTCCTTGTAAAGAGCATCGTATCGACGAGCCGCCAACTCTGATCGATGTTTAACAGCTTTCTGGGCTTGGTCAATCGTGCGTTTGACCTTCGTAGAATGATGCGGAGCCGGAATATGTTCTTTCTGGGGTCGGGACTGTACAGGACCTGATTTACCTGGAGGTTTTGTGGCGTTTACTCTCGGTGCAACCTGGAGAACACGACGTAGTTCCGCTTGAACATATTGCTCCATTCGATCAACTCGCTCATCCTGTACGCGCTTATTTTCTTTCACCAAATCATGTACGTGCTTCTCAATGCCGCGAGCAATAGAACGTTTCGGCGGCACAATCCTGACAGGAACATCCTTATCCATTTGTTTCTCGAGTCCATCCAGACGTGCCTTCATTTCTTGAACTTTTGTACCGAGTTCACTGCGCGTGCGTTCAAGTTTCTCTTCAACTGCGTGAGTGGCTTCCATTTGACGATCCAACTCAATTGTCCGTTCTTCGTGGGCTTTTTGTAGGATGTCACAGATTCGGTTTTCCATACGTAGTTCCGTTGCTGCTGATTCATCATGCACTTGCTGACGTACGGAGTCGCTCATCTTGTTTTCTAATTTATCGAAGGTGTTCGCCATCTCCTTGCTAAGCTGAGAGTGAGCGCTCTGTACAAGGTGGCTGACTTTATTCTCCATCTTCTCTTCCTGGTTAGCCACGTACTCAGACACCAGCTTTTGAACCCGCCGTATCGTCAATCTACCGGTGGTAACACCACCACGCTCCTCCAACTGCGCAATACAGTTCTCCACGATATTTGTAGTCATTTGCTGGAACTTCATGTCGATTTTCTCTTGCATTCCGTCCAACATTTCCTCCATTCGACCTTTCTGATTTTCATCAGTGGTGGTCTGTGGTCGCAGTAGCACATCATTAATCCTCTGAGCCAATGAACTATGAGCATTTGTGATTGCCATACTCATTTCTCTCTCCACCCGCTCTATTTTCGCAGCTTGAGCAGTTATAGCGTTCTTCATCTCCAATGTTTCACGGTCCGCGGCTCCCCTCACAGATTGCAACTATTCCTGGATAAACAAACGTGAAGAATCGTTGGCAGCTGCCTGGGCATGTGCAACAACTTGCAGTTCTTGTTGAAGAGCTATTTTGGTGTCTTGCAGGGCCTTTCCTATCTGACTGTTGGTGTGCAGCCAGTTCAGCCGTACTGCTTCGAGCATCGTGATGGATGGCAGTTAAGGTGGCTTGATACTCTTGCGCTTGTTGAGCTTGATTGTTTTGCAGTAAAGTAGTCTCTGCAACAAGGCGTTGCGTCTCGCTCCAGAAGTTGTCTACGATTCTCGATACTTGAGATTCAAGGCGGACATTTCGCACAGCGGTAGATGCAGGGACGACAGCCAGGAGCTCTTCATCATGCATCTCGGAAACAGCCCCCTCTGTTATGTCGGTAGTTCTAGAGCTGCAGCACGAGCTTGAGATCTTGTTAGGACCATGATCTCCCGCTTTGCTGGAAATCTGTGATTGGAACCTTGAAATTCGAACAAATCACGCGCACTTTAATTAACAGTGCTCCCGACCTTAACGTGGGCTCCTTCACTTAACCTATTTAACTCAGGATCCCGAGAGCCTGGGCTCCCCTAAGATTGGGCTCCCCCGAAGAGCCGAGGAGCCCGGCTCTCGTTCGGGTTCTTAGGAGGCTTGCATAGATCCGTGTATTATGATACATTGAATGGGCTCGGCTTACTCAGTTGCGAACTTGATGCTAATGTCACATTAGTAATGTGCATCGATTCCAGGAGGCACTGCGTATATTGAACACTCCAGACCTACCTGTCCATCATGCTCTCGTAGAAAGCCTTGAGATGTACCAGATTAACGCAGGGTTAACCGACAATCCACTCAGCATCCCCATCAAGCCTCCCGCCCAAGTTACGACATGGATAGCTCGTCTCATTCGATTCGCAGCTACACTTGACCCGTCCCTACAATGTGACTGTGACTGGGTCCATCCTCACGCTGCACGCTCGACACGGGCGAATGACCGTCCGCTGATGCCTGTCACCCAACGCGATCTACAGGGAACTCTAGTGGCAGTAAACTGGAATACGAAGTACAAGCTTCGGTTTGTCGACTGATTTTGGGACCCGGATACTATCTCGAGAACAACTACAGAAGAAAGGATTGTGGAAAGGTGTGAAGTCGTCGAAAGTTGACACTCTATACGACCACTGGAAAAATCAGCTTACCATAGTTGGAACGATGCAGTTACGTGATCCAGTCGGGTGTAGCAAGGTCCCACCAGGGGCTGTACGCTACCAAATGCGGATAGGTGTTGGAGACTGGGTAGTGGCAGTATCGCTAGATACGTCTACCCCCGAGCCTTCTATCCATCATTTTGAGCTCGGGCACCGAGATATTGGGGACGCAAGGTACACTGAGCTCGGTACAGTAATCCCTGTTAGGTGGTGGCGTGAGATTCGAAGAAACAGCGATATATGGTACGAGCGCAAACACCTTCGGGATGTAGACGAATTTGAAGCAGTTTGCGCACCAGTGACACCAACGCATCTCCCATCAAGACGGCACGGCCGCGAACGGATCATTCTATGGACGGACACAGTTGTGGATGGTGTTCATGGGGTTAATGAGAGAGGTGTCCTTGATGAAGCTCTCGCGCGCAGTCGACTTCGCTATGAGTCTACACTAGCTACTGGACAACCAATACAGCTAGCTACGGCGTGTACGGCCGACACCGCGGGGTACAATGGTGTACAGAGTGTGGAAAGTGGCATCACCCCAACTGTGTTCCGGTATGCAACCGTGGGTGCTATGAAGACCCTGTTAGCCATGTGCGTCAACGCTGTCTTCAATATACCTGGAACCCCAGTACTGGAGGTGTTGCTATACAAACTGGTGACGGCAGTGTTTTCACACGCGTGGACGATCGGGAATGATTCCTTCTCGATAACGCTCCAGTTAATAGCTGAGCCAGTAAAACTGCCTCCCATACAGACCAGCAACTCATGGTCCTGTTGGTGGATCGGAATCTGCGGCTTCCATCGACTCACTTGCGATACAACAAGGCCCCAGCCCGAATCAGAGGCATCGGACATCACTACTAACTGCTTGGTTGGGTCTGGGTATGATAACGTCGCCGAATGTGCCAACAATTCCTTTACTGCATCGAAACTTTCCAATTCCTCCAAAAGTCGAACTGCACCCCTGCTGCACCTCTCTTGGTCTTTCTAGTGCCGACCAAGGCTGCGTCGATACGTTTCTGTAATGGCCTTGCCACACGAGCGTAATCAACTAGACCTGCGCGCATCCAATTGGTGGCACAGAGGAATTGCTGAAGTTCGGCGGCGGTCGTTGGTGGTGGCATATCTCTTAAAGCCTAAATGCGACTTGGTTCATGGCCAATTCCATCCTTGTTGATGATGCGGCCACACCAGCGGACCTCCGTTTGAAACAAAGAGCACTTCTTTGGATTTAGGATAAACCCAAACTCGTCCAGCCTCTGCAGTACGGCATCAATAATTTCAACCAATTTATCAGCGCTTTCAGCAAAACCGAGGAGGTCATCGATCCATACGATGACAGACGTGTTCACCAAATCACCTAGAACCATTTCCACCGTCGATTGGAAGTGTAGAGCAGCGTCGGTACTTCCTTGTGGAACTCGAGTTGGCGTGAACACGCCACGGTCGGTCATGTACGAGAGAAATTCACGGCAGATTTCGTGTAATGGTAGCTGCCAGAAGCCCTTGAGGAAGTCAAACATCGCGTAGTACATCATTCCTCTACAGTGTTCCAACGCTACCTCAAGACTCGGCATCACACCAGCGATAGGCTCGGTAAGAGCATTTGTCGGTCTATAATCCACTGTTTGTCGGTAGTCATCAGTGCTGGGCTTTTTAACCGGTAAAGCTGGACAACACCAGCGGCTCTCACGGTTTTCATAAACCCACCCCAACTCGACAAGCTTCTTGTTGAAAGCATCGAGAAATTCTGATTTTTTCCGGGCTGTATTGGCGTACTTTGCACCGGTAGGGAGCTGCGCCGGGTTTTAGTCGGATTTTTAGAGGGGGAACTCGAGCTGGTGGATCATTACCAACCTCCAGTCTCCAGCCTCCAAAACGGTGTAGAATAGTGTACAGCCTGGACGTGGTGTATTCATCCACGACGCCACGGTCAATTGCGTCATGTACCAGAGTATCCACAACCTTCAGTACAACATCTTCCTCGGTTGGCTTACACGTAGGCATACCTTCTGGGTCACCAAAGGTTTCATCATCATCTCCACGTGTTGCAAGGTATTCCAATTGACGATCCACATTTATGCCAAGCTCAGCTATCAAGGTTTTGCCAACCAGAAACTCGTCCTCGTCGGACTCCACGATCAGGCACCGCTTCTGGTCTTGGCATCGGACTGGTCTCGCTGCTGTATTTAATGTGAGGATCACATCGATAGCGTGGGTCGATGTCAAAATCGTACCTCCAACTGCACGTGATTCAATTGGCTCACCCAACTTCACAAGGAGGATATTCTCATCAAGCTCGCAAAGACGATCAGCATGTTCTCGCGATATGATATTGTAGTCCGACCCACTATCAGCGCAGTAAGGCAGCTCAATAATTCCATTTAGCACGACTGTGGGCCGATCCTGCGCGCTCGTGGTTGAGGTGGTCTCCACACGCTTCGTACGGGACCGCTTATTTCCATTTCCAGTGAAGGTTTTCTTCTTACTCTTCTTATCAGCGAGAAGGGCTTCCTTTCCCGCCTCGTCAAGATCGGGGTATTCACTGAGCCAATGATCTTTTCCGCAGTGAAAACATCCCGTTCGTGGCTTGCTTTTCACCGTTGGAGTTGACGACGACTTCATTGCAAGGACAGTGCGGGGTAGGTCGTCACTATTACGCTTTTTCAAGCCTGATGACGGTTGGTCATTTTTCTGACGTGAGCCACGGTCAGTACCACCCTTGGGCTTTCCTCCATTGTTTTTCCAGCTTGATTGCTGCCTGCGTGTCGACAGTAATTGGTCCACCTTTGCTCCAGCGCCTTCTCTTTCACGAGGGCATACAGAGCATTCTCGTCGGATTTGCTTGTAGTGTCCACAAGCCGGAGGTGGCTATCCACTGCATCACGTAAGGCCGCAGGTGCTAAGTGCTTCTTCAGTACTCGGCATTTTTCCTTAATACCTGTTGCTGTAGCAAAGGTACTCGCCAAACCGTTCTCCAGAATGATCTTATCACACAGCATGAAATAGTTCAGGACACGGGCCTTGACGTCTCGTTGATCAAGGTCCATCTTCGACCTTGCATCAAAAATCGAGTCAATGTCAAGAATCACGTCATTCATGGCATTACCAATGACCTTGTCTAACTCGGACACAATCCTGTCCTCCGTGATCTCCTCTACGGTGGTTCCCCACTCAAACTTGCAGAGAGTCTTCAGGAGTTGCCGGTTGAACGAGTTCTTTACGCTCCGTAGAGCTTTCGACTTGTCTTCACCTGTGGTAGCACACCGAGCTTCGATTGCATCTTCATATTCCTGCCTTTCTCGTTTCCATTTGACAAGGGCAGGATGGGATATGTCGTTCACGTACGGGGGTACAATCGACGAGGATGACACCGGTATCGCTGTCGTAGCAGCCGTCGAAGCTTCGATGTCTCCAGGGGTCGAGTTTGCAGCCGTTTCAGTCGTCTCAGTCAACCTGGTACCTTGGTCAACCTGAGATTGGCGGCCGCTGCGAGTTCTCATTGTTCACACTTGAACTAAAGTTAACTTTGTGGCGTGTCAACAACAGTTTGGGAGCTGGAACTCCCGCGAAGACCAACTTGTATTGTTGATCAGATTGCAAAAGCAAAAGTGAGTTATCTAGTCTAACTTGCGGGCGCTCTCGCCTGCCACCTTGGCAGTCCAGGGAGAGCCGTCCTTAGAGCCTGCTCTAGCTGCGCTCAAGTGCAAGTCTAGCAGCAGCTGTGTCATTGAATATCCGCACGTGTCTTCTTATGATATGGCTGAACGCTGTTCATGCCAACATCATGATACTGTTCATGATGTGCTTCACTATACACTCCACGCGTGTTGGCTGCGGGTTGTAGGAGCTATTAGAAGATGTGGCTCTGCATGCCACCATCACAGTGGACCACAGTTCGCAACCAATTGGACCGTCGTGGACTTACTGTCTACGATGCCCCAATGGGATGGAAAAGGTACCCGACAATGACAAGGAGCAGTGTAACATGGTCGGAGGCGCTAATGCTAACCTCACACAGTGCTATCTCTCTCCATCGCGCCGTCTTCGATGGAATTTGGGCGACATTACGCGAGTACTGGAACAAAATCTGTGCCAAGAATGAGATAGCAGCACGGCGAGATCGTGATACGCTGTTACAAGATGTGAATGCTGTGATAAAAGCACGGAGGACACAGTGGAACCGCAAACAAGAAGCAGGCATTGAAAGGAAACTGGACGTTCGTAAGGACCAGTTAGCAGCCAGAGGCGCCACGTGGCACCGACGGAGAATGAGAAGACTTGCGGGAGACCGGGAGTGAGGAGATAGTCGAAGGGAGCATGCATTTTTTCATTTATGTGGGAACACAGTTCTCATCAGCGTTACTGACACGTAACTTGGGCGCTTATCGCGGGTACGTATCCGTAGGCGAAGATGCAGCTGAGCGCGTCTTCGGGTGTAAGTAGCCGACTAAACCGCAAAAAAATTAAAGGCGGGTGCTACAGCCCATGTTTTCTAAAAGGGATAGGGTAAGACACATATTCAAAACAAGTCATTTCTTTAAACATGATGAAACCCTAACAAAACCATGGACAAAACATGGATCAATAGGTTTTGGTTGGGATGGGTGTCACGGCTCAGATATCGCCCACAAATCCTTCGGGATGATATGAATCGAAGCTGTCAGAAGTGGAAGAATCGGCACTTTGAGCCCTAAAAGCACCGGCCCAGCGTTTCACAGGGAAGAATAGACCTACGAATGGCCCCGGAGTAAAAGCTGGGGGCCGTTAGTGTCTCTAAAACGCTGCTGGCGTCAATTTAGTTTGCGCGCTCCAGTGAGATTTGTGGGCTATTTCACCCCTTCCATTCTGAAAACATGGGCTGTAGATTTACCGAAAATTAAAATTTAATACGATTGATATGTCCTAGGGTCATTTAGTTACATGTACTGTTTTTGATTGGCTGGTCCGGTGTAAGGACGAAAGTGGTGCACACCGTCGAGATGGCTGCAACTTGTGCGCACGAGCAGCTTTGCCTTGACCCGTCGACCCACGCAGAAGAAGCAGGTTATACACGTCGGACCCGCCAGCAGCTTCTTGCAGCAACGCGATCTTCTGGACGAGCGCCCAAGTCCGTAGAAGGAGGGAGTTCTGACTCATCAACGTTTCCAGCTCCACTTGTGCTGCCAGGTGACGACTTGTCTTGGGACCCAAAGTACGACCCACAGAGCCTCAAGTCGTGGTTAAATGAGGGAGATAGAAACCCAGTGACGGACGAAAGGAAAACGATCTACGTTGCCCCCGTTCCTTCCGTTGCTGCGAGGGTCAAATATGTGGACAAGTGGGTTGAACCCAAGCTTTTAGATGGCGCAAGATCAATCGAAAGACCTGTTGTTGCAGATGTGGTGAGGTACCTCACTGCCTTCTACACTAACCTACCAGTGAAATTGCTGTCCAAGCCCAAGCTCCAATTCACCTCGTGGGATGATGATCAGCCAGCCAAGAAGCAGTCGAAAGTCTCCTACATCGCCCTCTCCGTCGGCTCTGAGGCCGTACGAATCCGTGCGCGTCCATCAAGTATTTTCACCCATCAGCTTAATTTGGAGGATATCCTCGATGCTGCGATGTCGATTCTCCCAACAGATGCTTACGCGTTGCTACTTCTAGTTGACCACGACTTGTACGAAGAGGAAGACAACGACTTCTGCTGTGGTCGTGCGTATGGTGGGAGTCGCGTGGCTGTCGTCTCTTCAGCTCGTTACAATCCATTGCTTGATGCAGTTCAACAAGTCGAAAGGGAACACGCCTGGCCTGCGCCGCATTGCCGGAAGTACGTCGACACCTGCGTTAAAAACAACGATAGTGGATCTCCACGTAAGAAGAAGAAGAAGACTTCCAGACAACTGGACAAGCATAAAGATCTACCAGACTATTCATCCTCTGCAATGGAAGCAGCCGTTCGAGCTTTCACATCGGCACCGGCCACCGCACAGTCAGAAGCTGCTTTGTGGCTTGCTCGAGTGTGCAGAACAGCATCGCACGAGCTTGGCCACTGCTTTGGCATGGATCACTGCGTCTACTACGCCTGCTCGATGCAAGGATCAGCGGGACTAAGTGAAGATGCTCGGCAGCCGCCATACCTGTGCCCTGTAGATCTCGCCAAGATTCAGATCGCAACTAGCGCAGACTTGACAGAACGTTACAAGGCGCTACTGGTGTTCTGCGAGAGCTTCGAAGATCAAGAACGGACGTTTTCCGCCTTTGCAGCTTGGCTAAGGCACAGGATCGAAGAAATATCGATTTCAACGTAAAAACAATTGGTTTTAAATAAAACCACCCAATGAAAAACAATAATTGGGTTTGAGCAATAATTCAAAAATACTGCAATATCGATATCAACGTAAAAACAATTGGTTTAAACCGAATAAAATCACTTCAACAAAGACAATAATTGTTTAACAATTCGCAATTACATTAATTTACCGGTATTGAATAATCTTTAGCATGCCTGTAGCGAAGCTGGTGCGCAATGGCGTGCTCATCGTGGGGTGGGCAGCCATGACCAAGGAGTATATTTTCGACATCAACTACGGTATGGGCGTCTCCATGACCCCTACGATCCCTGACGGCTCTTTTATCTTCGTGGAGCGTCTATCGCGGCGGTGGCGTAGCTGGCAGCGCGGGGACCTCGTGCAACTCCGTTCACCTACTCGACACATGGGCGAAACCATTACCAAGCGGATTTTGGCCCTGGTAAGCGATAGTTTAAACTACTGTAGTTGAAATTTACGAATATGCAATTGTGTCTAATAGTCCAACGTTGACAATGAATGTTGCAGGAAGGAGACGTGGTGGAGCTGCAGCCGCGCTTCGACGAGGAGCGTAGGGAAAAAATCACAATTCCAAAGGGCCACGTATGGGTGGAAGGAGATAACCCTACGTGCTCCGTGGACTCGAGACATTTTGGCGCTGTGCCTGCAGCGTTGCTGATCGGACGTCCCTTTTGGATTGTACGTAGCTTGGCAGAACACTTATCCGGTTGTTTCCTGAACTGACGTGTGTTGTTGTACGCAGATATAATGTACACAAAGGATGGTAGATCAAGATGCCACAGGTGAAGTCAATATCATGATCTTCATGAGAAGAGGGATGCATCTCATTCAAACACCCGGTGTCTGTTGCTTTTCGCTGAGTGCAGGTTTGTTTAGTAATTCTCCTGTAGCTGCTCCTTCTCAACCTGCTCCTTGAAGTATTTTCTATCGATTGCCTCATTGTAGCTTGTGTCATGAGCTTTCCGGTCTCTTTGCACCACAGTTAGCGCAGAAGTTGGCTTGCTCCGACGGATACGTAGCTTGGCACTGAAGACAGTTAGCTGGTCGTTTTGTCTCACACTTTGTAGATTTCGCTTCAGTTGCTTGTTTGTTCGCCTGCTGCTTCGCCTCGTAGATGGAATGGAAGTAATTCATGCGCTCAAGCTCCTCCCTCCCGTCCGCCAGCAGTGCACGTACACGATCCGGATCCTGCGTCCTCGCTTCATCGCGGAACTTCATCTGCACATACACCTTCATCATCTCGCGCTGCTCCCACTGCGGGCAGCGGCGCGCTGAGCGCAGACACTGCGCATACAGCTCCAGCACCGATCGCCTCAGCTTCGTTGTCATCCTCGACAATTAATTGTAGTAGCCAAATTAGCAACAATAATTCACAATTTTAGTAATATTCAGCCAATAGCATTCAATTAGTTAACATTATTAGCCAATCACAGATGGTGCGCAGATTCCGGTAGTCCAGACGCAGCAGAGCCGCCCGTTGTCTTCGATAGCACTAGGAACAGCATGAGCTCCCGTACGCTCAGTCACGCCCTCCGCGGCGGCCTCAGCGTCAACGTGCGTCGTCAGGCGTTGGCCACACGCGGTGGCCACGCGCACCGCCCTCCCCCACCGCCGTTCGCGCGCATCAAGGCGCCTGCACAGCCGCTGCACGAAGAAGCGGAGCTGGTGTGGAACGACGGCGTCGCCCCCGAGACGCTCATCGACTTCGATGCGCCGCACATCCCCAAGTACCAGGCGCTGAAGCACTGGCTGTGCGGCCTTGGCGCCTTCGCGACACTCATGGGCGTTGTGACATTGTACAACCCGGACTCGTGGCGACAGGCGGTGAGTGGGAGATCCACGTACTGCGGAACTAATGTAAACTAAATATTGCAATTGTGTCTTGTGTTATTGCAGTCGAAGCGCGGCAACCACTTGCCCGACCTCAAGTGGGAACTGGGCGAGGCCGACGAGCCTGAGGGAGAGATGGACGAGTAAAGATGCAGACAATTGCTGTTGGAAGGAAGGCAGACTTCGTTGGAGTTGTAGCAGGCGGATGGATGTTGTGCGTACTGCTATTTGTCTAGCGGCGTGCTGCAAGTTGGAGACAACACAAGCTCAGATAACAGCAGCACACAAATAACAGAATTTCAACACAGGTGCAGGGTTTTACGACGGTGGCGCATCCAAATCTAGGAAGCAGAAGAGAGGAGGCCCGAGGACAGCGAATGTGTTGTCACTTTTGTTTCTTTCAGGTCTCAATATGGCGCCTTGGACAGAGATGTAACTCTACTGCTCGGTGGACGACTGCGTGGGTTTCCGATTGGCAATGATAGAGTCGATAATGCCGAACTCCTGTGCCTCTCTGGGATCCATAAACAGGTCGCGGTCCATAGCCTGCTCGATCACCTTGATAGGCTTCCCCGTGTGAGACGCATACAGCCCGTTCAACCTGTACAAGGCAAGCCAACACCAGTAAGCACCCACCCTATCAATGTACCCGATCGAAGCCTCATACCTAGCACGGAGCTTGATGATCTCCTCGGCTTGGATAGCGATGTCACTCGCCATGCCTTGTGCTCCTCCTGACGGCTGGTGGATCATGATCTGCAACAACAAACTCACAACTCAGCACTTAATTAATCAAATGCTCAGTCTAAACCAGCAAAGAGGCTTACGCGGGCGTTCGGCAGGGCAGACCGACAGCCTGGAGCGCCTCCTGCCAACAACAGGGACCCCATAGAGGCAGCTTGACCCATGCAAAGCGTGTTGACCTTGGGTTGGATGTACTGCATCGTGTCGTAGATGGCCAGGCCAGAGCTTACGATTCCCCCCGGACTGTTGATGTACATGTAAATGTCCTTCTCGGGGTTCTCGGACTCGAGGAACAGCAGCTGCGCCGTCACGAGCGACGCCATGTCGTCATGCACAGGTCCATGGACGAATACGATGCGCTCCTTAAGCAGCCGCGAGTAGATGTCGAACACGCGTTCTCCACGTGGCGACTGCTCCAGGACCATAGGCACCAGCGAGTTCATGATGGAGTGGAAGCCCCGACGGGCTCCTGCCGTCTGCAGCAGCTTGGACGTTCGCGTCAGCATTGCGTCCAAGGTCTCTGCTTCAAGTGGAGCGGTATCAAATCTGCAGTAGCAAATGACAAAAGATGGTACTTAAAATACCGGTATCAAATCTGCAGTAGCAAATGACAAAAGATGTCCAACATCAAGATGATAAGCATGTAGTGATGCATTTGAGGTCGGCTTCGAGCAGTAGAATATCGCACGTTATGGAGCTATTCTATGTATGTCTGTATACCAATTTTGAAAACGAAGACAGTAGTGATGGCAAGAAACCAGTGCAGATTTCTCCATAATTATCAGCAGTCTATTTGGCAGGAACGACCTCGTCCAGTGCCTGATACATGAACTTGGCGAACGTGGGGTCCAGTAGCGCCTTCTCGAGTGCCTTCATCTTGTCCTGAGTGCTATCGATCTGTTTAGTAACAAACACAGTTAGCATCACTCATTGGTTTCAGCATCAAGATGGAGCTACAAGTATTCCAAACCTGTGTCAGAGCCTGCGTGATGGCTGGATTGGACAGCATCTCGTTGATACCGTCACATGTCCTGAGCACGTTCATCTGCTCGTCTGTGAGCTTTTCGGCAGGATCGGCGTCCTCTTCGTCCATGGCAGTGGCTGGTGCTAAAGCCGGTTGCGGAGGCTCCTGCGGTTTTTCAGGCGCTGGTGCAGGCTCACATGGCGTTTCCTTGTGTTTCTTGCAGCACACGAGACTGCAGTACGGCGCTCGGCACGTTGGGCACTTATACTTGGCCTCAGCAGCCTCGCACACCGCGCACAGCTGGGTCATCGTTCCAGAGCAGCAATGGAGCTGCTCGTCACAACATAAAATCATATATTTGTAATTGATAGTATTTATTTGTAATTTTAAATATATAGAACCCAAGCAGACCTTACAACTCTTATTGACTATATCTGATATTTTGACATTTCCTACAAACACGAAGTCATCGGATAACTAGTTTTGAAATATAGCAATATTTGCTTAATGAAGCTTTGGCATGCTTACGTTTTTCTCGCCGATTGCTCGGGAGTCCGTTATTGTGTGTATCGGCCGTTGCATAGGACGCCGCACCGCTCTCTCTATCGCTGCTCACTCGGTCATAACTAGATTCACATCGTCATCACGACGTCCACCAATCTCACCAGGATGCAGGAGCTCCAGTGCGTCGCGCAGAGCTACGCGTGGGGCAAATCTGGTCTCGAGAGCTCCGTCGCCCAGCTTAAAGTGTGTCATCACAGCTCTGTCAATTGGATTATTGTCGATACTCACTCCATTGCTGTGTGCAGGAGGCTGGAGATGAATCGTTCAAGGCGGATGCAGCTACTCCGTATGCGGAACTCTGGTAGGGGGTACATGGATACCTTTTTTGACAGGCATGGAGCTGTTGTTTAACATTCTACTGTTGTTTAACAGGATGGGAACGCACCCCAATGGCCCGTCCAAAGTTTTGCGTGAAGATGGCGACCCACAGCTTCTAAGCGATTGGATTTCCTCTCTGCGCGCCAATGAGACGGGGGATCTTCCATACTTGTTTAAGGTGCTGTCGGTGCGCAAGGCACTATCCATTCAGGCCCACCCGGACATCCCGCTAGCTCGTGAGCTGCACGCAAAGTTCCCGCAGATTTACAAGGACTCGAACCACAAGCCGGAGATGACTATCGCACTCACTCGCTTCGAGGCCTTGTACGTTAATTCGCTTTAGACCTGGTTAATTTGTCCCCGATTTGACAGCTTTTATCAACTCCAGGTGTCAATTCCGCGAGATAAGCGAGATTTCGACTTACCTACAGGCGGTTCCGGAACTCCGTGCGTTAGTTGATGCTGAAGGTTTGCAGTTTTACGAATATTGGCTTTGCGACAATTGATTACTGACGAACTGGTGTATTTTATCGCAGTGGCTCAGCGATTGATAACGCAGCAGAACGAAGCAGCTCTACGTGAGTTCTTCCGGTGCTTCGTCTACGCTGAATCTGGCAACGTCGTGACGCAGTTACGTGCTTTACGTGCGCGACTGGAGGTATCGCCCAGTTTGACTGCACTGGAGAAGCTCGTAATCCGACTGGACAACGAATACCCTGGTGATATCGGCTGCTTCTGCCCCTTCCTGCTTAATTACCTCACATTGGAGCCTGGTGAGGCCATGTTCCTGGACGCCAACGAGCCCCACGCGTATCTATCTGGCGACTGTGTGGAGTGCATGGCCTGTTCGGACAACGTCGTTCGTGCTGGCCTCACGCCCAAGTTTATCGACAAGGAGACGCTGCACTCGATGCTGACGTACAACACGGGCAAGCCGCACGTGTACAGGGGTGACCTCCAGAGCGACGGTGTTGCAAGGTTGTACAGCTCCCCAGTTCCGGAGTTCGAAGTGGAGGCAGTGGAGCTCAAGCCACGTCAGCGATATGCACTGCCAGCGCGAAAAGGAGATTCCATTGTGCTTGTCATCTCGGGCAGTGGCTCGACGGTAGAACCTTCCGGCACTGCTGACGGTCGAGTACTGTCCAAGGGCCATGTATTTTTCCTTCCCAAGGGTGAGATTCTTGAGATTCAAGGTGGAGAGAACGGTCTCTCAGCATTTCGCGCGTCTCCCAACGAAAGTTTGGCTTCTCGCAATGCTTAATTGAATCTGCTATGGTCCTATCGAAGGTACAACGGAGTTTTCTCCTTAGATGTTATACTAATGGAGAAAAAAGAAGAAAACTTCTCTTGCTCCTTACGCAGCTTGACGTGGGTACAGGTCGTCTCGAGTGAGCATGAGACTTTAGGCGACGTTCCGCATAACCCACTGCACTTCGGCAGGACCTTCGAGCTTTGGTACGCGTGCGAAACAAATATTGTCGTCTGCAGTCATTGGTGGCGTGTTTTGGAACTTTTCTTCTCTGTTGAATGCGCTTTGAATCTCAGGATCCTGCTCCTCGTTTTCACTCATAAACTCGTCGTCTGCATACTCGATCACTTCGGCGTCTGCATCTTCAAAGTCGTCACTGTACTGCGTTCCGCTCTGGTCGAAGAAGTCGGATGAACCATCGCTGTAAAAATTCTCCTCAGCTTCGTATTCGCTTAACGACGTGTCATCAGACGCATCGTCGTCATCACTATCTGCTTCCAGCTCCAGCTCACGCATCATGGAGCTTTCACTGAGTGATATCGCCCCTGTGCCTTCCGAACTAGCGTCGTCGAATGATAAGGTTGACAATTCCAGTACGTCTCCACTGTCCTGTAAATCTGCTAGTGGGTGACTTGGTCCTGTGGGGTTCAACCACTGGGAATCTTCATTGGCAGGCCTTCGAACTCGCCCAGCTCCTCTCGGTCGCGTTTTGGAGGAGGTTTCTTTCGGCCCGTAGTAAATCTGCAAGCTGTCTATACACTCGTCGCTGTACTCGGTCTGGAAATTCGGATTCATCATCTCCTCAGCCTCCGCGTGGAAGCGCGAGTCGTCATCGTCGTCGTCCTCTTCCCGGTCTTTACTGTTGCTTGTATCTCGCGCCCATGCGTCGTGGTTTTTAGCTCTTGGACGCTCCTTTTCTATCGTATTTGGATGTGGTTTCTCCTCTGTCACAAGCGGCTCTGGCGTGGTGCTTCGTTCCGGTAGACGGAAGCTTAGCTGTGATTCCTCAGTTATAGTCAAATCAAGTGCCTCCAGTTCATTGCAAACGTCTGCATCGTCCTCTTCTTCAGAGCTTTTAACGGGCATCCACAGGATTGGAGCTACTGGTGCCGCCTGGGAACCAGTTGGTTGACCTGATACTCGTAGCTTCCTCTTCTCCCCGGATGAACGACGTGCTGATAAATTCTTCGGGCGCAATCGACGTCTTCCTACCCCAGAAGCGGAGCCATGCTGCGGTCTACGAGCCACAGGGTTGACCACCGTCACCTTGAGCGAACCACCTGAAGCCATGAGCCCCTCCATGTGACGTCGAATGTACGGCATTGCAAAGATCTCCTCCATACTAGGCCTTCGTTCGGGGTCTTTATCTAGTAACTTACGCAGTAGATCAGAGACTTCTCGATCGTAGTGGGGAGGTAACGGGGCGAAGTCTTGTTGGACGATTTTTAGGATGAGAGTGAGGATGTTGGGGGCGTCGAAGGCGTGACGCAGTGCGAGCATCTCGTACAAAACGCACCCTAGAGACCACACGTCGCTCGCGTACGAGTAAGGTTTGCTCTCGCAGACCTCTGGACTCATGTAGTACGGCGTCCCCACTACGGTTTTGGCCTGATCTAAGGTCGAGTCCAGCGTCTTGGCGATACCGAAGTCTCCGAGCTTGACGACGTTTTCTGTCGTGAGGAAGACGTTGCTGGCCTTTAAGTCTCGATGGAGCACGCGTTGACCGTGTAGATACTTAATAGCCATCGCCATCTGAACGAACCAGTCCAGCACCTGACTGATAGGGAAATATCCTCTCGAATCCGCTCGATCGTTGTCTGGTGAGACGATAACTTCTCGGAGGGTCTGCTGCTGCTTAATCTTTCCAGCCAAGTCTCCACCGTCACAGTAGGCCATGACAATGTGCAGCACGTTGTCCACCACGAAGTTCTCCATGTACTCGACCACGTTCGGGTGTTTGAGCTTGGCCAGTAGCTCCACCTCGCGGAAGGACTGGTCTTTCTCCTTAGCGGATAACAACTCCATGGGGATCTTTTTAACTACGAAGCGGTCGTGCAAACAGGTCGGACCTCGCACTCGCACCAGGTGGGCTGAACCATAACTGCCTCGACCAATACACTTGATTTCCTCAAAGCGGTGCATTTGGGACTCAGCGTCTCCTTAAGATCGTCAGCAACTCTCGAAGACAACTGAGTATACGGTACGTGTTCCACGCAGAGAGCCAAGAGCCGGACGTCTCGGTGCACAGCGGAGATCTATCAAACTAGGTGCCGACTGCAGGAAGGTCGCCCGTTTCACAAGAGTGGACCACACCCAAATCTTAAGACTACAGTGTCTGCTGTACCTGCATGTTGCTACCAAGTTCATAGGCCACTCTGTACATCTTCCATACGGCATCTCTGTATTGATGGTACTTCAGTGACACCCCCTGCTTTTTTTTCTCTCTTGCTGTTGATGATGTGAAGGAAGGTGGTTGCCCTCTTGGCGGTGTCGGCTCCTGTATCGTTGCCTCACTCGCTTTGAAGGTTGTTTCCCTTAATTAATGCCCACCACCATGTCCGTGGTCATCGCCATGGCGAGCAGCAGCCGCCTCCTTCTCCTGCTGAGTGATCACAACGTTCATGCGCGTCAACTGTCCACACAAAACCACAAATGTGAGTCAACCGTACAGAAAACAACGCAAGCTGATACTCAGGCCTATCGTACCTCCTTCCTGTGGTGTAGGCACTCCAGATAGTCCTCAACCTGCTTGCCGCACTGGCCAGAGTACTCTGTGTCTTTCTGCTTGTGACAACGTGGGGTCACGATCAACAGACCTCGGTTAGAAAAACAATAGACACCATCACACATGGGAAATGACGGACACGTACGCTGCACTGCTCCACACTCTTCCAGAACTGGTAGCACCGGCCCTCACGGCCCTTGAATCCGAAGCCCGACGACATGCTGCTGCTGTATTCCTCCCTGGCAGATTTGGGCGGCTATCGAGGCTCAGCTGTACCTCCAAAACGGAGGGAATTTCAGCCAATCGGTATCGATTTTTCAAGTAATTCAGCTACAAGAATATGATTTGACAAAATGATTTTTTCTTTTCATCCAACCACTATATTTATCATTTTGACCAATGGTTCGGTATGATTATGCGCCAACGGCTGACAGTCTCTGACAGTCTCTGTTTGATTACAGCGAAGGAAAGTTGTCTCTTTCGCCCATCTATCTCCACTATAATTGTGCCGCATTGCCATGGGGTGCAAAGTCAGATTTACCACGAGTTGAGCAGCTCCGCCTTCCAGACATGCGTCTCAGTCGACCTTCGAGCTCCCGTGGAGCTTTGCTGGCGCTTCTCGTCTTCGCTGCCGTCGCCCAAGCCAAGGACGCGCCTTGCTCGTCGCCCGAGGAATGCTGCTCGCTTTGCGGAGATGACTCGGAACGCTGCGCTCGCGGTCCGTGCAGCATGAACATGATCACACGCACCTTCTTCAGCATCAGTGCACCCACCAACAACGTCGGCTTCTGGGACGTTGTCTTCTCCTTCTACGGCATGGTGCCGTACCTCGTGCCGATCGCGCTCGCGCTCGAGTTCATCTTCCATCGCCGCAGTTGGACGCGGCTGTTCGCCTTCCTCTTCATCCCCATTGTAGCCATCATCAACGCTGTCATTCTGGTCAAGAGTCTGGGCGAGTGCAGTGAGTGCGATCGTCCGTGCGGCAGCTGCGTCTCCAGCAATGGAATGCCCTCGGGTCACGCCACGAACGCCATCGGACTGTGTCTCTGGATGATCCTAGAGACGTTGCTGGGCGTCGGCAAACAGTCGACCGTGGTAACGAAGGTATCTACATGCGTGGGTCTCATCTTGCTCTTCGTACCTGTTCCGTACAGCCGCATGTACCTGGGAGACCACACGGACTTGCAGGTTGGCATCGGAAGCGCCGACGGGGTCGTGTTTGGTCTTGTCTACTTTTTCTTACTCCGCTATGTAGTGGGGAGACGCCTACCTGGTGCCACTGAGCGAATGAAACAGGGCCGACTCCAATTCCTGAAGATGCAAAACGACTTCTACGTCGTGGATGAAGATCGCTCAACCACGCTGGCGCCGCTCATGAACACCAGTAACCAATACGTCCGCTCTGAATCGATGGAGGACTCAATAAAGGCGTAATCGCAGTAAAATACACAGTCACAGACAGACGATTAACACGGCGCTGCAGTGAATGTAGTAAGTAAAGCATTTAACGTTTCGGCTCCATATCCCTGACATGATTCTCAAGAAATTGGATGAGGAGAGGAAATCCACATTGCATTCACGCCAAACTTAGGAAATCCACACGCCAACTTTACGTTGACGCCGATAAATGAGACATGCTCGCCATAATCGATTGAGCAAAAAGAATCACCAATCAGCGCACGCAGTGCCCAAATTACTCGATTGGGCAAGTTGGCAACTTCAATGAAGACCATTCTGGTTCGTCATGCTGAGCCATTTAACAGTGTACGCAGGTTGCGGTTTATATGAACGTGAAAGTTCACGTAGTGACTCTTGCAGGTCGCCTTGCTATTGTCTACAACTCAGTTGCACTGGATCACTCCCTCCACAGCTTTAGTATCGGTAGTTGCTGGACGTCTGATTAACGCATTGCCCAGAGGTTTTCCTGCAACTCTGTCGGTGGATTTGTATTCTCCATTGGTCTGGGCCCCAGACCAATGGAGAATACAAATCCACCGACAGAGTTGCAGGAAAACCTACCGGGAGCGGAATACCAAGGATTCGACGTCCGTCCAACTGGATCACGGTATTTGGAGCAACGATTTGAACTGGATTCAGCTGCACGAGTGGATTGACGCGAGCATCGTACAACTTGTATTCGGCATTCGCAAAATCGGGATCGAACTTCACACACAGCACATACTCAACGCCTGGCATCACAGCCCATATCGCTATCGCCTTGTGGTCGAGGTGTCCTTGCGCCATCCCCCACGGCTGAGAGACTCCAACTTCGACTTTAATCGTCCGAAAACCGTCAAATGTTGCAACGCCCGGAGGAAGTACGGATTCCGGTGTTGCTCGGTACGGTCCATAACTGATGTCTGGACACCATCGTCTCCCCTGAGAATTCTTCGCGGCTAAGTGTCCTTTAAGCCATAAACTGACATGTTGCTCTGCAAAGGAAGAACGCAACATAATCCTCGTGTGGAGCGTCGGCAAACTCGATGATGTGGATCTCGCAAGTGTCAGGAAACCATTCAAGGTAATTGAGTCGAACGATTGGATCCTCGCTGTCAGCAAGTACGTTCCACTCGTCTTCCGTTGCGTGGCACACACGCAATGTACCGGTCGGGGGTGGAGGCTGTGCCACTGCAGCTTCCAGAGCAGCGTTGATGCGATCGATGCTGGTGAGCAGAGGAATCGTTGACGCCGGTGTGACTGCGTCCGTCGCAGCGACAGCTTCATTGGGCGTAGCTGCTGGTGACGACTCGTCACTGACGAGTATGAGTCCCCGTCCCCAAAGAAAGAAACGCTCCTGTTTCTTTGCCGTCTTGTCCCAGAATGAGGATCAAGAATGTTCGTCTTGTCCGCTCATGGTCCGCTCAACCATCGGTAAATTATACCTGTAAGAGCAGACAGCGATGATGATGTACTGGTGTGTACGGAGTTTTCACTGAGTACATGTATGTTGATGTTCATGTTGTCAATATTTTATCCCCATCGTTCTGTCTATTAAGAGATAGTGTCCGCCTAAGATCCTAGCCACATATACTACCATACCTGCATGTATCTGTAGGGATCTCAACACAAGAACGCCATTTGCACTTGGTGTATCTGATGATTCCATTGCAGCGTTCGCAAACGAAAATGGGTCCTCATCTAACGGTAATCGACCCGTCTATGTCCAAATGGAGGTGCGTAATCATAACGGGCCAAAGATCAAGAAAAGGTGCAAGAGCCCTCTGACTTCCCAAGGTCTTCACTTGGCAATTTGCCACGAGATCGTCGCAGCTTTTTCCCCTTCGTCCATTATGGCGCCGTCACCCTCCGCCCGTTGGCTCCTTCTCCTCAGCGCAGTCGCTTTTCTCTCGTCTTTAGCCACAGCCAACACTGACAGTGACGACGACAGCGTCGACTACGTTCGCTGCACAACGTTCGCTCAATGCTGCGAGATGTGGGGCGAAGACTCCAAGCGTTGCGAGCGCGGACCGTGCACGGGCACGTGGATCATGCGCAAGTTCTTCTCGCTCAGCATGCCGCTGTACAGCGTCACGTTCTGGGAGGTTATCTGCACGGTCTACAGTATGGTGCCGTACCTGGTGCTCATCACTATCATTGTTGAGGCGCTGGTGCGTTCACGCTGCTACACGCGCCTGTTCGCTATCCTGTTGCCGATCATCCTCACGGTACTTAACACTGTGATCCTGGTGAAAGTCCTGGGCGAATGCGACGATTGTCCACGTCCTGCAGGCTCGTGTCTCGTCAGCAACGGACTGCCGTCGGGCCACGCCACGAACGCCATCGGATTGTGGATTTGGCTCGTCCTGGAAGCTATTGTGGGCGTCGGTCACCGCGTTCGCCGATGGTCACCACGTCGCAAGGCTGTTGTGGTCTTTTTCGCCACTCTAGTACTGACGCCCGTGCCTTACAGTCGCTACTTCCTCGGCGACCACACAGTACTACAGGTCGTGATTGGATCAGTGGATGGACTCGTGCTCGGAATCGCCTACTTCTTCTTCATCCGGTGGCAAGGCATGCACCGAGCAATTGACGCACTCGCACGTCTTGTATCGCGCTACGTGAAGTTGGAGATCAAGGACGACTTCTACCTGACCCCCAGCCAGATGACCACAACATCTGGGGACGACGCTACCATTGCGGACGACAGCAGTGAAAATGAGAGAACTGGAGCCAACACAGCCCACGGCGTGGACAAGGAGCTTCAAACACCGTACGTCCAGGCGTAAAGTACCCACAATAGAAAGTAGTGTACCTGTATCAAAAGAACAAGTTTCATATTTGAGCTCAAGCCTATTTAGAGACCAAGGCAAATTTAAGCTTCGATGACGGGAGGAAGGTCTAAGACGGGGAGCATGAAGACAGCCACCACCGAGAACGGTGACAATCCGGCAGGCGGAAACGTGGAGAACCTCAAGTTTGAGGACAACGAGCACACTGGAACGAACGACAGGGACAAACGCCGAAGACCCAACGCTTTCTCAATTGGATCTCGCGTTGAACGCGAGCTAGACGGACTGTGGTTTCCTGGTACAATTGTCGACGCTGAACCGGATAGCGACTGCTACGAAGTTGAGTATGATGACGACATGAACCGAGAAGGGGAGGTGTCAGCGAGTGAGCTGCGACTATTAGACCCCAATCGAACACTAGAGGTCCCAATGAAAAAGGAATTAACAGCACAACAGCGAGAAATGCTGCGGAAAGACTCAGTGCTAATGCAGACGCCGGACTACGACCCGAACAAGGCGCCAACTGTCGTACTGCATCATCAGGGTGAAACGAATGCAGGTAACGTTGTTGGTGGTGTGTGTTTTCTTTTCTCCTCTTCGTGTATTTCAGTTTCTAATCTGTCATTTCCTGTTATCAGCGGCGGGATATATCATCAACGGACTGGAGAACAACGTCGCCACTGGAAATGGGCTGCGTGGCATCCGGTGGCTTCGGGGAAACTCTTTTTGAACCATTTAGTAGGGGCGTCAGGGACTCGCTTCAACCTGCTGCTAATTGCTGTCAATTAACCCGAGCTCAAGCCGCAATGCGTTCTCGTAGCTCTCGAACGCTTCGTCCAGAAGAAACTCCTAGCAACATCACACAGGCAAAATACAATCAACCACATCGCTTCCGAATTGGTTCCATCCCCAAACTCACTCGCTTCTCTAGGTCTGCAGCTGTAGCAGATAGAAATTGAATCTCACGCTGGATACGCGCTTGCAGTGCCTGCACAGCCATTTTCCGCTCGTGGTGCTCGAAAGCAGCGTGCTTTATCCGTCGCTGGAATTCCCTTGCGGCCTTTGTGTTAGCCGTAACCTGTTGCGAAACCTCCGAGTGTTCGCGACGTCTCTGGCGGTAGGTCGCTGTGAGAGCAGAGCTCTCCTTGAAGACTTCAGCGAGCTTCGTCTCCGCTTTGACCGGGCTATCTTCAGGAGGTGTCTATGATGCAATCCATTAGCACGTCAATGTCAACAAGCACCAGAGATCCTCTCACGTTTTCCTTGCCGCGAATGCTGGACAGCTCGCTCGATTCCGATTCCAGTACGTCAGGGAAGGCTGTGGCATCTAGCGTTGAGGCTTGCAGTAGCCCCCCAAAGGCCGTTGACACGGCGCGTTCCAGCAGCTCTCGCGTCAACTGCTCTGACTCGTTCGCATCCGTCCGCACTTCACCCTGTTGGGAATGTCTCTGTGTCGGTCGTGGGAGTCGCATTTGCACTTCACTTCTTCCACGTTCGCTTTGACGCTGCCGATCCGTTCCTGATGTCCGTCGCGGCTGCGTGAGCCTCGTCGACGAGTTCCACGACCGCTTCGGCCGTTCCTGTTCGCCGCTCATACCTAAACAGTCGCTTGACCCAATCCTGCCACTATAAACACAATTCTTGGTCCATACTAACGTTTATTGCGTTAATTCCTTTCATTGCTGTTTTCCTGCCTTGACCCTTTAAATATTGACCCCCTCAACGCCAAATCTCGAGACGATCAGGTCGACGGTCGTTTCCACACCGCCAGCCAACCGCCAGTGAACGCGTTCAACTGCTGCGTGGCCTGCTGCATGGCGTCCAGATGTCGACTGAGCTCCTGCAGAGACGTCGTTGCCGCTGAAATAGCCGCCGCGCAGTTCTCGTATGATTCGATGCGGCGCTGCACCCCCGCCAAGTATTCTTCTTGGTCGCGCTCGTTCTCCTGCTGCTGCTTCGCCAAGCCACTTTCTGGCGAACTCGGCGCGCTACCAGCGTCCATCAGGCTCAAAATTGTGTAGGATCAAAAAGTGAATTTGGTGTTTTGGTCACCAATTGATGCATAAAAAAGGGTGTGATCTGATTATCTGAGTGAACTCTGGACAATTGCACTACCTGTCATGAATATTACACGCGAGCCTCGCTTTGCAAGAAGTATTCGTTACGCGAGATCTCCTGGCAAAGGTTGTACGTCCTCTCGACTCCGAACGACTGTCCAAATGAATGCAAAGAGTGTCAGTACGAGGTATTAAGCGTAGTGTCTACAGCTACGCACCGTAACGCCGATCTCGATCAGCAGGTACAAGTAGAGGAACACAAAAAGAGGAACACCCGGCCCATCCTCCACGTCAATGATCTTGTCTAGCAAGTACACCTTGATGACGAAGTAGGTGACCTCGCCCAGCGCAATGATATGGCAGACCAGACTCAACACCATCCCGTAGTGAAACTGCAAAAAAAAACAACCAAACCGTTCAATGTAAGTTAGGTACCAAACAAATTCAAAGACTGTACGTACGTGTCGAACTCGAGCCGGGTCGAGGTTCGCTGGGTTGGTGTCTCTCAGCGCCCAGTAGCCGTAGGCCATGACCCCAACGCCAATGAGCGAGTCCCACCAGACCTTGTACCACGTCACCGTGAAGCTAATGACGAGCATCCCCAGCAAAACCAGCGACAGCTGCTTGCACGACGGAGCAAACTCGAGCGTGTGCGGTGCCGTCACCGTCGGGTGCGTCGTCCTGCTGCCTCTCTTCTCCGCCATAGTCGGGGGTCCGTCTGCAATTTCGCAATGGGATATCTGCACATTTGCCACTCGGCGATCCCGACCACTGGCCGAAGATCCGCTTGGCAGTTAAGAGATCCTAAAGAGACGCAAGCAGGTTTGAAGGGTTTCGAGAGTGATTGGCTAAAATCAACATGGCTACATGAACGTCAGTTGAGCGGGGGAGCACATCTCATTGTTGTGCTAGAACTGCAATGGCTCTGTGGACAATGCTGTACGTAGCGGCAGGCTGGTCGTTGCTGGTGAGTTCCAAAGTGCATTGGGTAGTGTACATGGTCTCAAGTGGTATTCATTGTGTGGCAGTCGTTCGTGATCACTAAAGTCCGAGCTCCTGGCTTCCATGTGGACGGGAAACACGTCTTCATCACTGGCGGCAGCTCTGGAATTGGCCTGGCGATGGCCAAGAACTACGCGAAGGCTGGTGCCAAAGTCTCCATTGTCGCTCGTGATGCTGAAAAGCTGGAAAGGGCCAAGAAGGAGATTGAAGCGGTGCAAAAGCACGCAGATGCCCCAGTGTTCACTCAGTCCTGCGATGTCGTGGACTTAGAGGCAGTCAAGAAGGCTGTGCAAGCTGCAAATACCTTCCACAAGCGCAGTATGGACCACGTCATATGCAGTGCGGGGGCAGTGGAGCCTGGGTACTTCATGGAGCAAGACGTCGCAGGCTTCAAACGGTCGATGGACGTTAACTACTTCGGATGTCTGCACGTTGTCCACTCTGCATTGCCAGCTATGATTAAACAGCACGAAGAAGAAGGTGGGAGCGATGGAGGACAAATTGTGCTCGTGGGCTCTGGCTTCTCGCTCCTGGCCTGTATTGGCACTGCCCAGTACTCGTCGTCAAAGTACGCGCTGCGAGGACTCGCCGAGTCGCTGCGGAACGAGCTGAAGCTGTACGACATCCGTGTAAGCGTCTTTTACCCTGGCAATGTTGATACTCCTATGCTAGAGCACGAGCTAGCGCTCACTCCTCCAGAGACCAAGACGATCGAAGGAGTGAGCAGCCCTTTGTCATCTGAAGCTGCGGCTCAAACGCTCGTAGATGGCATCGCAAAGGGCCACTTCAGCATCACGACGGATCCGCTCGTTTACCTCCTGCGCATCTTGTCGAACGGAGTCACTCCGAGACACAACACGATACTGGAAGCTGCGACGCTGCCGCTGATCAATATCATCCAGTTTGGCTTCCTCGTCTTTATGGACGCGGTCGTGGAGTATTCGCGTTGGCAACGATCTAAGCAGCGCCAAACTGGGAAGAAAGAGCAGTAATTGTTAGTCTACGCACTACATGACAAGAGAAACACCACGGTTGTTCAAAAGAGAAGACGAAAGACCTCCTTCTCCTCTGCTTTTTTCTCTTTCTTCTTCTCTTCAGCTCCAATTCCACATGTCTATTCCGAGTTGCTAGCGTTGGCGAGAGCCTTCTTGACCTGAATCTCCGGCGACAGGTACCCACGCTTCTCATAGTTGCTGTAGTACTTGAGCTTCTTGGGGTTCGGACGTGCCAACTGCGGGATCGTCTCGAACTTGTGCGGCTTGAGCAGCGCGCGCAGACCCAAGCGGTTGTAGTAGACGGACGTGATGCTGCCACCTGCTGCCTCCACGGCCTTAATCGCCGACTCAGAGGCCTGCGAGACCTCGATGTCCAACTTGGACGAGAGGTGCTGACTGCCATTGCCCAGCAGCTTAATCCCGTGCTTAACGCGCGAGCAGGTCACGAGACCCGAGTCCACCAGCTCCTTCATGGTGATCTTGTTGCTGGCGTCCAGTCGGCCCATGTCCACGAACAGCTGCAGCTTGTCCAGGTTCACAGTCTCCATAGGCGTCGCGAACTTGTTGTTAAAGCCGCGCTTAGGCACGCGCTGGTACAGCGGCGTCTGGCCACCTTCGAACCCAGGGCCACGACCGGAGCCTCCACCCGAGCGCGCCTTCTGTCCCTTGTGTCCACGTCCGGAAGTCTTACCCTTTCCCGAGCCGATTCCGCGACCCAAACGCTTTCCACGCTTGTGCGCACCGTCATTGTCACGCAGGTTGTTAAGGCGCACACCTTCGAAGGCGGGGACAGCAGCAGAGCTGGCGAATGCCACACGGACACCGCGAGCGGCAGGCAGAGCCCGCTCCAGCGCCTTGAGACTCCACATACTAATAGCTAATCGAGGGAATGCACAGGAATCTGTGGCGAGGAGGTCAGTCGGAAATAAAAGAGTGATTGCACCACATCAAAATACACAACACTGAAAGAAACGACAACATGTTGGAGGATCCGACATGATGACGAGTGTATACAGGTGTATACTTCAGTACATGTCAGCGGATCTTACACTTGCCAAAACGATGGCTAAACCTTGCAACCTCGTAGGCATGACGCTGCTGGACGAATTACCGGACTTGCCGTTCGAGGCTAGTGACGACAGCTCCAGTTCGCTGCATGAATACTTCCGGGGGTCCTGGGGGCTCTTGTTTTCGCATCCGGACGACTTCACGCCCATCTGCACGACAGAACTGGGCGAGGTGGCACGACTGGAGAACGCTGGGGAGTTCGCCCGACGTAATGTCAAGCTGCTGGCGCTGTCGTGCAACGACGTGGAGAGCCACAAGCGCTGGATAGTCGACATTGAACACTTCTCCGGAGCCAAAGTGAACTACCCCATTGTGGCCGACCGTAGTCGCCGCATTGCAGCGCAACTGGGGATGTTGTCCCAGGACGATTTGGACCAGGAAGAGCTGCCTCTCACAGTTCGGACGCTGTTTGTATTGGACCCGCAGGTGCGAGTGCGGCTCATGCTCACGTACCCAACCAGTACGGGGCGGAACTTTGTGGAAGTGCTGCGAGTACTGGATTCACTACAACTCACAGACCAGAAGAACCTGTCCACACCTGTGAACTGGAAGCAAGGCGAGCGTGTATGCATCACTCCGCAGGTAACAGTAAATGAAGCAGCGGAAAGGTACCCGGACGTACATGTGGAGAAGTTACCATCCGACAAGGGATATCTACGTTTTACAAAGGAGTACAACTGAACTAACTGGAAATGCATTCGTTACGGAATAAAACTGACTGTGAAGACACTTGTTTAATGGTTCAGAAGCTGGTCGAACCCTCGCTGCAAGAAGTCTGCTAGCTGCGGGTTCGGCAGCTCCATATCCAACGTGCGGGTGGGTGTCACTAGAGATACGTAGCACTCGTACCGTGCAACATTACCAGAGCGCTTAAGCACCACCGTCTTCATACCACGCGCAACCTGGATGACGTCGCTCAGAACGACGCTCTGCTCAAGGCGCGCGTGTTTGCCTTTGCCCACTCGATCTGCCGGTTTCATGGCCTTCTGCCAAAACACTCGCTTGAAGCCGAGGTCAGTGAAAATGAGACGCGGGTGTGGCCGACCGCGACGACCATGCTTTACAGCTTCAAAGCCATCGAGTAGAAGCTCTTTGAACGCCGCCATGTCGACAGAAGCTGCAGCAGTCTCCAAGCTTGTAGTACTTGCACTGCTTTGAACACTACAGCTACTACTTCGAACGCTGGCTGATTCGCATATCACAACGGACTGGACGGACGACGTCACGGATTCTCTCGGTTCCATTAGACTTTTCAGTCTTCCCGACGGTGCCGGTAGCGGTCGCAGCATTGGAGCTGGGGGAGGAGGAGCAAATCCATTGTCAGTGGTGTGTCCGGGTTTTAAAACTGGTACCGGTAGCGCCGCCATGAGAGCCGATGAGAGCTGATTGTTATCCAGTGGAGTCTCAGCAACCACGCGCGGCTTCTTCTCGATTGAGCATGGTTTTCTCAGAGGCTGTAGTTTCTGTGGACTCTCGTGATGACTAGAGCTACTGGAGGTGTGGTCATCCTCCCAGTCGTACTGGTATTTCTGCATATCGTTATCGTCGTTCTCCTCCGACGTCTCGAGAATCGTCTCTGGTCGTTGGCGGAAAAGCTCCTTCGCATTGGATTTGTCAGTCTCCTGTGGCTGGTTGTTGCTTTCGTGGTTGTTGTTGTTATTACTGACCGTCTGTGACTTCATGACAAGCGAGTGGAGCAACGCCAACACGTCTTCCAGGATGGCAGCTGGAGGTTTTGAAGCATCCAGTCGATGCACTACGCCCGGACAACTAGCAAACAGCGCGTTTGTAGCCTCCCCAAACGTTCTATACGCCTCGAACCGTGGCGATAGTCGCTCACTGGTGTCATCGCGTCTTCTTGTGAGCCTTGCACGGACAACCAGATCACGTGGCAGGTCGTTCACAGAGTGGAAAATGGCGCCGGTCACTGGGTCAAAGCGACGACCGCTGATACGAGAGACACAGTCTTCTTCTGGGAGATCAAGAAGGATCACGACGGCAGGACAGAGGTGTGGCTTTGCTTTGAGGGCCTTCGCCTGGTCTGTTGTGCGTGGGAAGCTGTCTAGAACCCAACCGGTACAGCCGCGCTCAATGCAGCCTTCCACCTTGGCCTCCACCATGTCAAGCACTACGCGGTCCGGGACTAATTTGTTTCCTGCAATGCAGCGCTGAGCTCTACGACCGGCTGGCGTCTGCGCCTTCATATTCTCACGCAATAAATCTCCCGTGGCGACAAGCTCGAGGTTAAATTCGTGACAGAGAAGCTTGGCCAGCGTCGTTTTGCCCGATCCTGGGGGTCCATTGACGAAGAGCTGGAGCACCATTGAAGACACTGCGGCTGGTAGTACAGAGGAAGAAAAATGGAAAGCATTTGCATGATGAAGGTGGTCGGATGCGATAGGACGGAGAGTTGAAAATAAAAAAACATGGAGCCGGTAAACGCGCGTGACCAGCGAAGATAAATCGGGTCTTGCAACCGCTGCCACATGTAGACCACATAGCGTTCGACTGGCGAGACAACTTCAACGTGATCTCTGTTTGCACGTGTAGCCATCCTACTTTGACTTGTTGTGAAAGCCGCCAAGTATCAAAGGTAAGTGAAGCTACAAACTAGAAACGGTCTACCAGTTTCTGAAATTCATTCCTCTGGAGCAGTCCACAGCCACAGTCAACATGTAGCCGTGTCAACCGTACTCGCTTGCGAACTCACTGCGTGTAGCTGACTGTTTTCGAGTCAAGCCACTGTGACGCTATCTAGATGAAAGTACACTCATTCAGTGTCGTTATTTCGTGCCGTGACTGTGTGTATTGTAACTCCACTGCCAATGCTGGTGATCAAGAAAACGCGCCACTAAAACCACCCGAAGACGGCTGGTATAAAAACTACAGTGTATGCACTGGAATCACTGTCCTTGGCGAGTTTGGCATTTGCCACTTCTGGCGTTGCGTACATACTGCGCGACCAGGATCTTTTAGCTGTCATGGACTCCTTTGAGTCGGAAAGTATGGGGTCAAATCCCGAACTGGTTTTACGTATTACGTTGTTTATAAGTGCTCGTTCGTTGCTCGCTTTGTGGGTCATCTGGAGGATCTCGAATCGGAGTCAGTGATGTTCACACTGGAGTACTCAGCGTCGTTGTCGCGGAATGTATGGAATTGAATTGTCTGTGGTATACCTGTTAGTTCTGGTACGTCTTCCAGCTGCACACTACCAATGGTGATCTGTTTAGGGCATTTTCATTCGTGATGTTTGCGAGAATTTTACTGCGTAATTGCCAACTGAACGCGTTGTATCAACTCTGGAGATTGTCATTCAGACAAAGTTGATTGTGCATTGTCCAGACTTTCAGTTCCTCGTTTTGGTAAGCAGCTTTCGCTATAACATGCTTTCAATAACTCTGACCAAGTGCATTCCATTGATAATTTGTTTTCTTGACTGCGTATCCAACAAACTGTACTGAATGACCAGTGGTCATTGACCACTGCTGCCAGCCTGGAATCGTGTGGAGTCCACACTGTGGACCTGATTGCTGGCTCCACACTGATGATCAGCTTCCTGCATCACGAAAAAGACAAGGCGTGGTTGGTCATGTTGCTCAGACGAGCCTTTGGCTGCATAGGACGCCTAAGGCTGATCCGAGATGGTTGCGGTGGTGTGCGGCAGCTTCGCATTCCCGAATTTGCAGAGCATTTTTCACGAACTACCGTAAGTACATTAATATGTGGGGGTTAACACAGCACCAAGTGAACCAGCACGAGGCGACACTGGCGGTTGGTGCGTTGGGGGCGCTCTACGTGAGCTATAAGGTGCTTTCCACCATGTACAAAGCGAACGCGATGGCTCGTGCGTTCGACGCCCAAGGGCTTCACCGCCCAAAGTCGACGCTGCCGGTTCTCGGAAACACGCTCGACGTCATGTTCTACCAGAAGGAGCGGCTCTGGGATTGGATAGCGGAGCAGAGCAACCTCACGGAGGGGAAACCCTGGGTGCTCAGCATCCTCGGACGCCCCGACGCACTCATCGTGACGTCCCCCGAGGCGTGCGAGGACGTTTTCAAGACGCAGTTCGACAACTTCGGTCGAGGCACTGAGCTCCGTGACGTCATTTACGACATCTTCGGGGACGGGATCGCAGGCGTTGACGGGGAGGACTGGCAGCGCCAACGTCGGATTGCCAGCCATCTTTTCTCTATGAAGATGCTGCGAGATACGATGGACGCGGTTATTATGGAGAAGGTGACGAAGCTCAAGGAGGTGCTCGCCCAGTGCGCAAAAGAAGGCAAGGTGGTCCCTATGAAGTCGCTCTTTGGCAAGTACACGAGCGAGGTGTTTACCAAGATCGGCTTCGGCGTCGATCTCCACAGTTTGGACAGCGACCCATGCTCCGACTCGAACAACGCGTTCATCAACGCTGTCGACGTGTATGCAGAGGTGTTTGGCGCTCGAATCCAGTCACCGGCTTGGTTCTGGAAGCTTAAGCGTTTCCTGAGCATCGGGGATGAAGGAAGACTTAAGCAAAGTGCCAAAGTGGCGGAGGGGCTCACACAGGAAGTACTGGCCAAGTCCATGGAGATCCGTCGTCGTGACAGCAGCGAGGTGAAGCGAAAGGACTTACTGACACTCTTTGTAGAGAACAACACGGACATCGACCCCAAGGCCGTTCATGATACGCTAATGAGCTTCCTACTTGCTAGTAAGGATACGACGAGCTTCAGCTTGTCCTGGGTCCTCATCAACCTCAACCGTTCCCCTGCGGTGCTGGCCAAACTGCGTGACGAGATCCGGGAGAAGCTGCCGGAACTCATGACAGGCGAGATTGACGTCCCTACGATGGAGGACCTACAGAAGCTCCCGTACCTGGAAGCTGTGGTGAAGGAGAGTCTGCGTCTGCACATGGCGGCGACGAACCGCATGGCCAACGTGTCAACTTCACTGAGTGACGGCACCTTCGTACCCGAGGGCTGTGCCGTTATGATCCCGATTTACGCGGCTGCACGGGTGAAAAACGTGTGGGGCGAGGACGCAGCGGACTTCAAACCGGAGCGTTGGATCGACCCCGACACCGGGAAGGTCAAGCCGGTGTCCCCGTTCAAGTTCTTCACGTTCGCAGCCGGCCCTCGCCAGTGCCTGGGTATGCGCTTCGCCCTGCTGCAGATCCAAACGACGGTCGCCGTGCTCTTCAGCCGATTCGACCTCAAGACTCAGGAGAACCCGTTCGACCTCACGTACGATTTCGCCATCACATTGCCGGTCAAGGGCCCGCTCAACGTCACCGTGCGCGAGATCACACCTGCCGCTTTCTAACTAACTCTATCAATTTCATTTGCGTTTGTTCGTTCGGGTCCACTCGCCTCTGAATGCGCCTCCATCTGCCCAGGGAGAAGCTTTGGCCGCCAACTACCACATGCACAGACAACCGAGAGGGTGTCGGTTACCGACACCCTCGTAGCATTTCCAGCTAGATCATGTTGCAGACTGCAACTTACAGTCGGCCAACGCGGCTTCATGTTTCCCAGCGCGGCGTCGTTAGCTCCACGCAGCTGCAACTGGACCCTCGACAATTGCGAGAGCCTGGCGCCTTTTCTCCAGCCCGAAGCACTGCAGTTGAAGTGTGGAGACACGAGAGCCAATGAGCTCCATGAGCAGGTCCTCGCGTCGGTGCAAATCCGTAGTGGTCACTCCTTCGTGCCTCGATTAGATAAGGGAGACATGTGCTGCACCTCAGACGATCCGAAAGCGCCCCGAAGCGCTGGAGGTTCTAGGAAACGTTCTTGCTGATCCCTTGCGGTGGTGCGGGTACAGAGTACTAGTATTCACTTTGAAATTCTTCTCCAACCTCATAAGCCATGTGGGGAATCGCTCAGCACCAAGTGAACGAACGGCAGGCGGTTTTTGCTGTTGGAGCTCTCAGTGGCCTGTATCTGAGCTATAAGCTGCTGTCGGCAGTGTACAAGGAGATGAAGATCACCCGCGCACTGGACTCGCAAGGACTGTACCGTCCTAAGTCGACGCTTCCGATCCTGGGCAACACGCTGGACGTCATGTTCTTCCAGAAGGACCGACTGCAAGACTGGATGGCCGAGCAGAGCCAAATTACTGAGGGGAAACCCTGGGTGCTCAGTATCATTGGACGTCCGCAAACGCTCATCATCACGTCGCCCGAGGCCTGCGAAGATGTATTCAAAGCACAGTTCGACAACTTTGGACGGGGTGACGAGCTCGTGGATCTCCAGCACGACATCTTCGGAGAGGGAGTTGCTGGAGTAGATGGAGAGAAGTGGCTGAAGCAACGACGCATTGCCAGTCACATGTTCTCCATGAAGATGCTGCGAGACGTCATGGACGAGGTGATCATCGAGAAGTCCATCAAGCTTCGCGACGTCCTCGCCCAATGCGCGAAAGAAGGTCGCGTGGTGTCCATGAAGTCGCTCCTGGGGAAGTTTTCGAGCGATGTCTTCACCAAGATTGGCTTCGGCGTGGACCTGCACGGTCTCGATGGAGATATCAACGCGGAAATGGACCACCCGTTCATCGAGGCGGTCGACGGCTACGCAGAAGTCTTTGGTGCTCGTTTGCAGTCGCCCATGTGGTTCTGGAAGCTCAAGCGCTTCCTCAACATTGGCGACGAGCGTATGCTCAAGCGGTGCATCAAGGTGGCCACGGATCTGCTGAACGAAGTCATGCTCAAGTCCATGGCGAACAAAACGGCCGAGGACTGGAACACCAAGACAGACCTGCTCACGCTCTTTGTGGACTCGACCGGTAACACAGACTCGTCCGACCTGCGCGACGCTATGATGAACTTCTTCCTGGCCGGCAAGGAGACCACGAGCTTCAGTATGGCGTGGGTCATCGTGAACCTCAACCGCCACCCGCGTGTGTTGGCCAAACTGCGCCAGCAGATCCGTGAGAACCTGCCAGAGCTTATGACTGGCGAGATGCAGGTGCCGACCATGGAGGATCTACACAAGGTTCCGTACGTCGAGGCGGTGCTCAAGGAGAGTCTCCGGTTGTACATGACTGGTGTTCACCGCACCCCCTTCCGCTCCACGACGCTGCGTGAGGGCACGTTCGTCCCGTTCGGATCCTACGTGGTTATGTCGGTGTACGCCGCCGCGCGCGTCAAGAACGTGTGGGGAGAGGACGCCGCCGAGTACAATCCGGACCGCTGGATCGACGAGGAGACCGGCAAGGTCAAATTCGTCAACCCGTTCCAGTTCATCACGTTCGGCGGAGGCCCCCACCAGTGCTTAGGCATGCGCTTCGCCCTGCTGGAGATGCAGACCGTCATCGCTGTTCTGTTCAGCCGCTTCGACATCAAGACGGTCGAGGACCCGTTCAAGATCACGTACGATTACAGCGTCACGCTACCCGTCAAGGGCCCACTCGAGTGCACTATCCAAGAAGCGGTTGCCCCCGCCTACTAAGCGCGTAGCTAAGCTGCATATTCTTATCAACGATAATAATTTCCTTTCACCATTCGAGTCTCAACCAAAGGCGTCATCCGTTGGTGACCTGGGGCAGATGTTGAAGGACGTTTACCGCGGACCTCCACGACGGGATCAGCTGTGGGGTTCTCGCTCTCTGCTGGTAGTATCCTACAGAGTCTCCTCTCCTTGACATCAACCGATTCCGGCGGGCTGAACACATTGAGGAATTGACGTAATGTGGACGATCAGTCAGTACGCGGAGTTCGACAAGGCGGCGGCTGCCGTTGCGTTTGTGACGGCCGTGTACGTCGGGTGGAATGTGGCGTCGACAGTCGTGGAGAGACGCGCGGTGAACAAGGTGTTGGCTGACCAAGGGGTCTACGAGCCGCCGTCGCTTCCTGTGCTGGGCCACACGTTGGAGCTAGCTAGCAACAAGGAGCGTTTCCACGACTGGTTCTACGAGAAGAGTCTGGCTGCTGGAGGACGGCCGTGGGTCCTCCGAATCATCGGTCGACCACCGACTCTGGTACTGACGTCGCCTAAAGAGATCGAAGAAGTGTTCAAAACCCATGTGGACATCTTCGAAAAGGGTCCGGACATTCGTGACATTGGCCACGACTTCTTCGGGAACGGCATCGTCGGTGTAGACGGTGAGCAGTGGCGCCAACAGAGACGAATCGCCAGTCACTTGTTCTCCATGAATATGCTTCGAGACAAAATGGACGCTGTGGTGATCGAGAAAGCGCTGCAGCTCCGTGACGTCCTGGCGGAATGTGCTCGTCTGCATAAGCCTGTGAGTATGAAGTCGCTGGTCTCCAAGCTGTCGAGTGATGTGTTCACGAAAATTGGCTTTGGTGTGGACCTGGAGGGCTTGAGAGGCGACGTGGACGTGGAGATGGATCACCCGTTCATCAACGCGGTGGAGACTATGGGCTACGTCTTCCAATCTCGTTTACAGAGTCCTATGTGGCTGTGGCGATTTAAAAAGCGCTTTGGCTTGGCGGAGGAGGGCGAGCTGCGAAAAGCTCAAAAGATCGTGCACGACCTCGTGATGGAAATCATGAAGAAGTCCATCGCCGACAAGAATTCGTCGACGAGCTCCAAGGTGGAGAAGGACTTGATCACACTCTTCATGGAGACAATGGACAGCTCTGCGGACGTGATGGAGGTACGCGACGCCGTCATGAACTTCTTCCTGGCCGGCAAGGACACGACATCTTTCAGTATGTCCTGGATGATCGTCAATATGAATCGGTACCCACGTGTTCTTGACAAGATCAGAGCAGAGATCAATGCCAACCTACCGGAACTGGTCACAGGCGAGCTGGAAGCCCCGACCATGGCGGATTTACAGAAACTTCCGTACTTGGAAGCGGCTATGAGGGAGAGTCTTCGTCTGTACATGGCCACCGTCCACCGCGCACCGAACCAGTCCGTGACGCTGGACGGTGGTCTTCACGTTCCTTTCGGGACGCACGTGATTGTGCCTACGTACGCAATGGGACGGATGCCAACCGTGTGGGGTGAAGATGCTGGTGAATACCGCCCAGAGCGCTGGATCGATGAGAACGGCAACGTCATCAAGGTGTCACCGTTCAAGTTCTTCAGTTTCCTGGCTGGACCGCATCAATGTCTGGGCATGCGCTTCGCTCTGCTGGAGATGTTGACTGTGATGGCTGTGCTGTTCAGCCGCTTCGACATCAAGACGGTCGAGGATCCGTTCCAGATCACGTACGACTTCAGCGTGACGCTGCCTGTTAAGGGTCCGTTGATGGCCAACATCCACGATCGCTCGTCTTGGGCTGCTGCAAGTAGCTAAATAAGTGTTGTCAATGAATTACAACGTCTATATGAGCAAGACCCTAAGCCGTAGGATCATGAAATAGGTCATGATCATCATCAGATCAACTGAAAAAACTGTTTCTGGAAAGAAAATGGTCTTAGCTTAGGAATATAGCCGAGTGTCAAAGTCTGCAGCGGTACATGTGATACCTTACTGTTGCCTAGTTCGCCACCCGCCGCCAGTTAATCTGGCTGCTCAGTGACGCGTGTTCGCTGCCTGTTGGAAAGCGTATTGGCCGGCCTTGGCTGCAAGTTCCGGGTTTTTGCTCATGAAGTTGGCGGCCTCCTGACTGCCAGTGGTGTAGCCGGCTGTAGGGTCCGCGTCGGCGCTGAGCGACGACTTGAACTGCGGGTGACGGCACATTACCAGCAAGTTGATGAAGGCGTTGAAGCACATGAGGACACCGGCGATCGTAGCGAGTGCCGAGCCGATACCGAAGTCCAAGAAGCCAATAAAGAAGATGAAGGCTGCGCGGCCCTTGTAGCTGTAGAGGAAGCCAAAGTTGGAGCGGATGGCCGACTCCATGCGTGAGAGGCGGCACTCGAAGAGCAGGAAGAGGATGCCGAACATGATGACGTAGATGGACACGAGCGTGCCCGTGACGTTGAGCGTGATGAAGGACGTGATGCCCACGATGCCGGCGATGATCTGCAGGATGGAGCAGGCCACGTTGCCCAGCCGCATGTAGCGCAGAAGCTTGGGGAGTTCCATCTTGTTCACGTCGTTCACCTTCTGGATGAAGTTGCGCTTGGGTGGAGCGGCGGGCGCCATGTCTCCGCCCACGCTGTCCGTGTTGATGGTCACGCTCGTGGTGTTCATCATGGCTGCGTGTCGAGTCTGCGGGAGGTGACGGGGTTAGCGAGGTCGGCGGCCTATTCTCGACTGCGTGGAAGGATCGAAACGCTGGAGGTCGGCGAGTAGCTAAAGTTAGCGACGGCCGAGGACAGGAATGGATTCGACTGCCGCTCAGTATGCAAGGGAGAGAAGGTTTATTTTAATTGAGGGAAAGGTACAGTGTACCGATGTTTTCAAAAGAGTGACAGTTTAATTATTATGAATAGGGATAGGTGCGTACTTAATTAGTGATGGGCGGACTGGCTATTCGCTAAGTTCGATGGATACACACTTGCGGTGCCGCTTGCGTTGAACTCCTGGCAGCTCCCAGTCACAATGTTTTGAGACTCAAATGGTGACACGACGTGGTTAAGAACCAGAGAGGATGTGGTCGCTGCGCTGCTACATGGTGCAATTTTGTGTGCGGCGCCGGTTGCAGCTACCCGATATTACAACTTGTAATTTACAAGTACAGCAGCGCCAAATTTTGGAAGCGATATGTACAACAGAAATGGACATGCGAGGATTGAGCTACTTCGATCGATGCCTCCGAATATGGTGCGAGTGCTATCGTTCTTCTTCGCCAGGTGTGCGAGCTGGTCGGGCACCTCATCAAGTGAGACGGTGGCGCTTTGGTGTCGTCTCGCCAGTGATGTACAAGTGGCGGCGTCTCGCCAGGATAATCCGCTGCTGCGTCCGCGACACGAGCTTTCAGTTGCAGACAATCCGGCTTTTACAGCATGTACGGTGTCTTGCGCCGGCGATTCTTATGCCGGGGCTCGGATTGGTAGGTTTCTCCGCTTTCCCATCACAATGATCAACCATGCTGCCCATGTGGTTTCCTGGACTCGACTGCCCTATTGCGCTTTGTATAATGGATAGCCGCCAGCGTTTCATCACTCTGTTTGCTGTGCGGAAGCGAATTGGCCGAGCATTTCGCAAAGAAACCCGTCCTGGTCTCGTAGTCATCGATAGGTCAGCTCGGTTCATTGCGTACAGGTCTCTGCGCTCGAACAGGTCCCTAGCTACCGTAAAGCGGAGCGATATTTATCTCCAGCACCCGACAGGTTTCATCGTGAGGCCACTGCAAAATGGCGAACATCACAGACCACACGTGCGCCTTTGGACTCGCCCAGACAGACGACGGATGTGTACGAACACTCGCGTCCTACGACCCAAGCGCGTATCACACGGTGCAGGCCATCTACTTGGCTCTCGGCGGCATCAGCGTAGCAGCCAGCGTTATCCTCTACGTGCGATCAGTGAAGCACGAGGGTGCTCTCCTGCAACAGTACAGCTTCCTGTTTTGCTGCTACGGTGCAGTGACGATGGTTATTCGAGGCGCCGACCCGCTGAGCTACGGCTACGTCATCCCACGTCCAATTAGCGCCTTCCTCGCCGACACCTGCACCGCTGCCCTCTACTCCGTGTAGTAAGTCCTGTGTGTTTCCTTGGTCGCTTTTCCTATCAGGCTGCTAACCAGAGTGAATTGTTGTTTCCTTCAACAGCATCATGGCTTTAGGTTACTGGGCAACTATCATTCAACGCGGTGCCGCCGTGACGGACAAACCGCCTCACCTTGTCTGTCTTGAAAGCATCGCCATTGCTGTGGTCTGGACATTTCAGGTTCTGTACGACATGTGCCTCTTCCTGTCCAAGGGCTTCAATCCCCAGGGTCTCGTGTACATGCAGCTCACCGTGAGCGCGTGCATGCTGGGAATCATCAGTACGGTCTTCCTCATCTACGGTCTGCGCGTCTTGAGCCGTTTGCAGCAGTATGAGCGGCAGCTGAAGCTACGAATGCCAAGCATGCAGTCCGATCGCATGATGTCGAACCGTTCATTTGACCTGAACATGAGCGATGACGAGGACGGCACGCCCGTCATGCGGGATCGTAAAGTGCGCCCTCGCCCCCAGGAAGGCCACGCCTCCAAGATCAAGAAGATCCTGTTCGTGGTGGAGACGTGCTCGCTCGTTGTCGTGGCTGCTCAGATGTATATGGCCATTGACCGCACGAGCGACACCCCCGTGGAGCTGTCCTGTGCCAATGGCCACCTGTGCGACACCGTCAAGTGCTCCGTGAACCTGCTCCACATCTTCCAGGTAGGCTTCCTCACTTCCAGTCGAAACAGTCTGTAGTCCACCCTGTCTAACTCTTGCTGTGCTTGTACAGATCATGTGCATTTGGGTCATCCTCTGGACGTTCCGCAAGATTCAAAAGAAAGCAGTCGTCCCGCGGCCGCATGGCGTCGTCTAAGTTGGGAGCAGGAACAGCTGATAAAGATGACTCGGGTCTGAGTCACGAATGTATCTGTAGCGTGTGCACTACATTAACAAATGAAGCGTCTCAAGTCTGTTGTCTGTGCGCGTACTTGAGGCAGCGCCTTGCTCAACTCGGCACTTGAGTGGGACTAGGTATCCAGGTTGTTTTTTGAAGCTCCACCTTTTGTCGAAGTGACATCAAGTCTCAATGGAGACGAAGGAATCCGCAGGATAAATGGCGGTCGCTCAATGTCCAGCACTTTAGAAAACGCTTCGGCCTCCACGATGACGATGCTGGGGCTCAACATCACGGACGCCACATGCAGCTACGGACTTGCGCAGACGGCGTCGGGCTGCGTCCGGACTCTGGCGTCCTACGACAGCAGCGCGTACCTGCACTTCCAGATCGGCTACTGCGTCGTAGGCTCGGTCACGCTCATCATGAGCGCAGTCATGTACTACCGAGCAGACAAGTACGACGGTTCACCGTTGCAATTGTACTCGTTCCTGCTCTGCTGCTACGCGTCTCTGACGATGATCATCCGTGGCGCGGACCCGGCCAGCTACGGGCACATCGTACCACGCCCGATCGGCGCTTTCCTCTCGGACTCTTGTACAGCTTCTCTTTACTCCGTGTAGTACGTAGTGCACTGTGTTGTGGTAACTACTATTTTGCGTTGTCTAACTGCCTTTGCTTCATGCTTTTGCAGTGTCATTGCGCTGGGGTACTGGGCCACCATTATTCAGCGAGGAGCGGCCGTGATTCACAAACCAGCACACCTCAAGTGTCTCGAATACTCAACGATTGCTTTTGTCTGGGCGTTCTACATCGCTTACGACATGTCCCTCTTCGCGTTCAAGGGCTTCATTCCACCTATTCTCAACTATGTGCAGCTAGGGGCTCTCCCCAAGCAGAGCTCCGTTTTTCGGAGCACTGCTTTTTAAAGAATGAAAAACAAAAAGCACTTTATTTAAAAGTAGATACAGGTACTCTTACTCCTCCTGCTGTGGGTGCCGCTGCACAGCCTGTACGAGTCCGCACATGAACTCACCGGGAGAGGACCTCGTAGGAAAAAACCACGACCTCCACATGTACTCATCGATGTAGCCATCCAGGTACTTCTTACTGCAGCCGCGCATCGCCTTGATGTGACGTTTGATATGCATTTCCCACAACCCCTCAATTGTGTTCGTATGCGTACCTGAGACAGGGTCCACAAAATTGAGCGTGTGATTCACCCAACTGTGCTCGTAGTGCATACTCGCCAACGTGCGGTTGTTGGCGAGCGTGTGCACTTGTGAACCCCGCTCAGACACGTAGGAAGCAAACATATCGGAGTGAATCCGAGTCCTAGTAGTAATAACCACATTTAGTAATAACATTTAGGAAATAGAGGTTTACGGTACTCACCGAGGTCTGATAAATATCTTGATAATAGGTAGCAGAGTGGCCTTCGTGCGCTTGTCATACACGATGCGGCCGAACCACCGCCCTGTCGTTCTGCCGACACCTCCAAAGAGCCAAAATTCTTGGTAGGTGCGACCGCGACCGTACTTTGACTTTTTCTTTAGGCTTGTTTCATCTATCTCGACAATGTGCCCTTCTCCTCCAATCTATACAGTAAACATACAAAATTAGAGCAAAAACAGTTAAACAGCATAACAGCAAATTTACCTTGAACTCGCCACTCAACAGCTCTTTGGAGCAGAGGACGCGGCAGGCAGCGTACCACGCAGACACGGTATTCTCGCTGACCTTGGCCATGTGCGCTGCCTGGGGCTGGGGTGCTCGCATGCACCACGCAAACATCAGCCGTAACGCCTGGGAAAGCGCGAGCTTCATCTTCGAGAACCAAGAGTTCACGAAGATGCTAAGCTGCTCTTGCTTCCCATCGGCGTGGCGGGTCTTCCTGCAGCACCGCCAGTATCGCTTCAGTGCGTTCAGCCGCATGGGCTGAGCGCACTGAGGGCAGAGCATCGACCGCTCCAGCAGCCCCACCTCCATGGCCCACGCGACGGCCTTGGACTCGTCGGTGGTCGCCTCCATGACGGCGCTGAAGTCGAAACGGTGGAGCTGCTGGAGGTTGTAGTTGTGGGCCATGGCTGGCAGATTCCTGAATGAGGGTAAACTGTATCTGAGAGTAGCCTAATAAACGGACTTGATAAATCTTTATATTAGAAGTTTGTATATGAAGCCCAACTTGTGGCGTGCGCAATGCGCGCGAAAACGGAGCTACCACGTACTCTAGGCGCGAACACAGAAGCAAAGTGTATCTTGGTGTACACCACGTTAAATACTGACAATATGTACTTTGAGCAAAAAAACACTTTTTGTTTTGCGTTTCTTGATAAAACGGAGCTTTGCTTTGGGAGAGCCCAGCTAGGGCTCAGTGCTGGTGTTTTGGCCATCATCGCTCTGACATTCCTCATCTATGGACTTCGAGTGATGACGCGCTTGCAGGAGTATGAACGACAACTCAAGCTGCATTTACCCAGCTTAGATTCCGACTATATGTTGTCGAACCATTCGTTCGATCTAAACATGAGCGACAACGAAGACGAGACGCCAGTGGCACAGGAGCGTCGGTTTGCTCCTCGTCGTCCGCAGGAAGGGCACACAGCCAAGATCAAACGAATTCTGCTTGTAGCTGAGGTGGTGTCGATCGTCGTCATTGCTGGACAAATGTACATGGTTGCTCAAGTGTCCGATTCACCAGTTGAGCTCTCCTGCGCCAATGGGGTGTTGTGTAGTACAGTCAAGGCCAAGTGGAGTCTGCTGCACATTTTCCAAGTAGTGTGCGTGTGGGCTATGCTGTATGTATTCCGAGACGTTCAAAAGAAGAACATCGTTCCACATCCGAGGGGAAGTGCAGGATACTAATTTACAACTTTCCCCGTCACCTTCAATTCGACTACTGATACGGTACATTCGAACTTCGACTTGCTTGCCTTTACTTACCTTTTGCTCTCTAGATCCAACTGAATCCCTCTTCGTTGCTCATGGCTCCTGTCAATCCAGCCTAGCGACCAACAATTACAGCAGCACGTTTCGTTGTTTTTCGTGTGACAGCAACACGTTGATGAATGCCATCCAGAAAAGCACATATTGCAAAGTCTGCAGAAGCAAAACCCGATGAGTTTCGCGGGGGGAGTTATCGGATCCCGTCGTCCAGCTGTCCCGGTCCGCGGATACACTTGGTCGCTTTCGTTGGCGGTGACTTCTTGAGAAGCTACGTTGGTGGCTTGACCTCGCCCTTACCGGGTGCTGGGTGGATCTTTTGCGGTGGCGACGGTCTCAGTTGCCGAATCCGCGTCAACCGATCGGAACTTGTAGGCGCCCAGCAGCAGAATGATGTTGGGAATGAATATCACCGCCTCCACTTGTGACTTTGGACTCGCTCAGACGTCGATGGGCTGCGAGCGCTCGCTGGCGTCGTACGATCAGAACGGGTATCTTACCTTGCAGTTCGTCTACTGCGTCGTGGGCGTTTTGACCGAGATCGCGAGTGCGATAATGTACTGGAGGGCAGTCAAACACGACGGCTCACCTGTGCAGCAATATTCTTTCATGCTCTGTAGCTACGCGTCACTGACAATGATCATCAGAGGCGCCGACCCAAGCAGTTATGGCCACATTATTCCACGTCCTATCGGGGCGTTTCTGACAGACTCATGCACTGCTGCGTTGTACTCCGTGTAGTAAGTATTGAGCAACCGTGAGGTGGTAATACATGTACAGGACTAACTCGTGTTTCAGCATTCTTGCTCTAGGATATTGGGCACTCGTTATCCAGCACGGTGCAGCGTTGATGGGAAGACCAACGTACTTGAAGTGCATGGAGGCTACAGCGATCACCATTGTATGGGCGTTCTACGTCGTTTACAACATGTCCCTCTTCGCCTTCAAAGGCTTCCAACCAGCAGTGCTCAACTACATCCAGCTATCTGTTAGTGCGTGTGTATTGGCTGTCGTGGCCCTGGCGTTCCTCTTCTATGGACTACGGGTGTTGTCACGCCTCCGGGCGTACGAACAGGAGATCAAGCTGAGGATGTCTACGTTGGTTTGCGAGCGGATGGCGCCGAACCAGTCCTTCAGCTTGGTGCTGAGCGACGACGAAGAGGGTGTCCCGGTCGTGACGGAGCCCAGGTACGCGCGACGCCGGCCGAACGAAGGTCATTCGAACAAGATCAAGAAAATCCTCCTGGTAGCGGAGGCGATCTCCGTCATCGTCATTGCCGGCCAGCTCTATATGGCCATGACGAATGTCACGAACACACCAGTGGAGCTTTCGTGTGCCAACGGAGAGCTCTGCAACTCGATTAAACCCAAGTGGAGTCTACTGCACATGCTCCAGGTAATATGCGTCTGGATCATATTGTGGGTCTTCCGCGGGGTCCAGAAGAAGGCTGTCATTCCTCAACCATGAGGATCTGTATAGCATAGCAGACCGAAGGTTGGAATGAACGTATATGAACGTAACATGTCAGTTCATTGAACTGTTCAACTGAGTTCAACGGTTGCTCCGATCAGATTGTTTATGAGACCGAAAATGCCCGTCCTTACTTGATCCACCTTGTATCCTGGCGGTCTCACGGGAACTCCCAGACCTGCACTTCAATTCAGGAGCAGCGAGTGTGCATGGGGCTCAACGTCACGGACACGACGTGCTGGTACGGTTTGGCACAGACAGAGGACGGGTGCGTGCAATCGCTCGCGTCGTACAACCCGGACGCCTACCTGCGTAGTCAGGCCATCTACTGCGTCCTGGGGGCAGTGAGTGTCGTCGCCAGCGGTGTCATGTACTGGCGGGCTGTCAAGTACGACGGTTCTCCGCTGCAAAACTACTGCTTCATCGTCTGTGTCTACGCGTCCGTCACCGTTATCATACGCGGTGCCGACCCGAACAGCTACGGCCACATCATTCCACGCCCGATCATGGGTTGGTTGGCAGATTCCTGCACTGCAGCGCTGTATTCCGTGTAGTACGTCATAATTGCTTCGGTTTGTGTTGGAAGTGACTAACTGCTCCTCCCTGCACAGTATTCTGGCGCTTGGTTACTGGGCTCTGATCATCCAACGAGGAGCTGCTGTCGTGGAGAAACCGGCAAAGCTGCGGTGCTTAGAATCGTCGGCAATTGCCTTTATCTGGACATTCTACACCGCCTATGACATGTCCCTCTTCGCCTTCAAAGGCTTTCAACCGCTCTGGATGGTCTACATGCAACTGGTTATGAGTGCGTGCATCCTTGGAGCCATCAGCACGACGTTCCTGGTCTACGGTCTACGGGTTTTATCCAGACTTCAAGCGTACGAACGCGAGGGGAAACTAAGGCTCTCCAGCGCAATGTGTGAACGGATGTTGCCCAACGAGTCGTTCAACTTGGCTCTTATAGGCGATGACACTGGAATCCCCATTGTCCCCGAACCGAGGTTTGCACGCCGTCAACCGAAACAAGGCCATGCCATGAAGATCAAGAAGATCCTCCTTGTCGCCGAGTCAGTGTCTCTGGTGGTAATGGCCGGTCAGCTCTACATGGCTGTACTTCGAGCTTCGAACACGCCGGTGGAGCTCTCCTGTGCGAATGGCACACACTGTGATACTGTCAAGTCGAGTGTAAGTCTGTTGCATCTCTTTCAGTGCGCGTGCGTATGGGTATTACTCTGGACATTTCGAGGGGTGAAGAAGAGGAGCGCCGTCCCGCGTCCGATCGTATGAACTGAAGTAGCGGGTGTTTGTTTTGGTAAATGGAAGTTGAGTTTTATCGGTGCACGTACTTGCGCGTAGTGTTGCTTCGAGTTTCTGACAAGTGCCCAAGAGGACAGTTGTAGACGAAAACATTGGCACGCAACTCGCATCGAAAGTCTTGAGCTTCTGGCTGACGTGTGATCGAGGACAAGTTACAACAAATTACCAAGCAACCGAGAAAACAGTTGACACGATCCACGGCGGATACATGCCGGTCGTCTCGAAAGGGACACTTGGGCGGCCATGCGTTCTGCATCAGATGGACAAGACGAACATTTCAGCCTTTTGCTACAATCGCTGGCGTTGTGCCTTATTGCTGCAATTCACAAGGCCAACATGTACACTTGCAGCTCCAGTATGAGCAAAAGCAAAGGTACACCAAGTTTTGATGGTAGAAACCGAGAGCCGAAGAGTTCCGCTCTACGAATAGACAAGGTGAGGGCGATCGACGAGTCACCGCGACTACCGTCGAACAAATCTCTCGCATGTGCTTTTTCATGCCACGCCCCGCATACGGCTGTGCACCAGTTCAAGCTCGGCTGTCAAAGATGTGAGTCGGTCCGTTAACAGCTGGAGTCGCGTAGCGAAGCAACTCCGCTCTTTGGATGGGGTCTCGAGTGTTCCCAGCTGTCGAGACTCTGCTGTTCACTTTGCAATCTCCGCCGGCGAGCTGAAGGCGACCAGCGATGTCGAATATCACGGATGCCACGTGCGACTACGGCCTAGCGCAGACAGAGGACGGATGTGTACGCACGCTGTCGTCGTACAACCCGGACGCGTATCTCCACGTGCAGCTTATTTATCTCGTTTTAGGTGGCGTCACGACGATCGCCAGTGGAGTCATGTACATCCGGTCACTCAAACACGAGGCCTCCAAACTTCAGCAGTACAACTTTTTATTCTGCTGCTATGCAGCGTTGACAATGGTATTAACCGGCGCAGACCCGAAAAGCTACGGCCACATGATACCTCGACCCATTAGCAGCTTCCTGTCCGACTCGCTCACCGCCGCGCTTTACTCTGTGTAGTGAGTTTTTCGTCTACAATTTATCTAGTCGGCCGTACACCGTTTTTGCTAACGTTGTTGATGTTTATCTGCAGCATCTTGACACTCGGGTACTGGGCTACAATTATCCAAAAGGGAGCAGCTATGGGCGATCGACCAGCTCAACTCATCTGTTTGGAGAGTATCGCCATCGCAGTCGTATGGGCCTTCTACATCCTCTACAACATTTGCCTCTTCCTGTCCAAGGGCTTCAATCGCCAAGGGCTCACGTATCTCCATTTAATGTGGAGTGCCATCATGTTGGGGATCATTAGCACAGTCTTCCTCATCTATGGCCTTCGCGTTCTCTCGCGACTACAGGCCTTCGAACGCGAGAAGAAGCTGCAGGTGCCCACTATGACGGACCGCGTGATGAACCACTCGTACAACATGGGGAGTCTCAGTGACGACGAGGACGGCGTTCCAGTGGTGCAGGAGCCCAAGTTTGCCAACCGTGGGAGGCCGAAGGACGGTCATTCCACCAAGATCCGCAAGATTTTGTACGTCACGGAGACGGTATCGCTCGTTGTTATCGGCGCTCAAATGTACATGGCGGTGACCCACACAGCAAACGAGTCGGACGAGCTCCAATGTGCGAATGGCATTGGCTGCGACACTATAAAGGCTCACCTCAGCTACCTCAACATCCTGCAGGTCATTTGTGTGTGGGTTGTGCTGTGGGCCTTCCGTACAATCAAAAAGAAAGAGGTGATCCCTCAGCCTCAGGCAACAGGGGCGTATTCCATGGCATAAGTTAGAGTTCCTTGTTAGTTTTGTGTATTAGTTGTCGTATCAAGTCCCAAATCAAGAAGAGTAAAGGAGACAGAAGTTCTCACCAACTTTTTACGTTTGTTGTACGACTACCGGAGCGAATCTATTGCGCTTGCTCGTTTTTGATCAACTTCGACCACCTTGGCAACTCCTGTCAGTATGAATGGATGATAGTGCTACAGTCCCTTCCTCTACAATAGATATCGGACCTGTTACTGCAGTCGGTGGTCGAGTTGTTGCCGTGGATTCACCTCCTCTCTCTCTGTAGCTCACCGCGATGAGTTGATCCTCCTACGGTCATTCGCAAACTTTCACTGCCTCACAATGCTGAATATCACGGACGCAACGTGTTGGTACGGCCTCGCCCAGACAGATGAGGGCTGTATACGTACGCTGGCATCTTACAATCCGAACAGCTACCAAGCCTCTCAAATCGGCTACTGCGTTGTTGGAGTTGTGAGCTTCGTGGCAAGTGTTTTCATGACCACTTTGGCCTTCAAACACGACGGATCGAAGCTGCAGCGCCACAACTTCCTCTTTTGCAGCTACGCTTCGCTAACGATAATCATCAGGGGCATCGACCCGTCCAGTTACGGCCACGTCATTCCTCGTCCTGTCAGCTCTTTCCTGAGTGATTCGTGTACTGCTGCGCTGTATTCGTGCTAGTACGTGTACATGTACCAGAACTTGTAGACTGCCTGGTAGTGTTTTCTCACTGACGCTTACTTCTGCAGTGTATTGGCTCTGGGTTATTGGGCTCTCATCATTCAGCAAGGAGCTGGGGTGGTGAACAAACCAACGCGGTTGAAATGCTTGGAAAGTTCCGTTATCACCTTCATCTGGGCGTTCTACATCGTCTACGACATGCTGCTCTTCGCGTACAAAGGCTTCAACGCCACAGGGCTTTCGTACCTTCAATTAACGGTCAGTGCTGTGGTGCTTGGAGTCATTTGCACCGTTTTCCTCGTGTACGGACTGCGAGTTTTAGCTCGCTTGCAAGATTTCGAGAACCAGAAGAAGAGTCAAATGCCCAATGCATTGTCCGAGCGTATGATGAACCGCTCGTTCAATATGGAAACCTTAAGCGATGACGAAGATGGCGTTCCGATTGTTCACGAGCCAAAGTACATCCGAAGTCGTCCGGAGAGTGGACACGCCACCAAGATCAAGAAAATCCTCTTCGTGGCTGTGAGTCTTTCGCTCATTGTCATCGCTGGGCAGATGTACATGGCGGTTGTGCGTACATTGAGCACACCCAAAGAGCTCTCGTGTGCCAATGGAAAAGGGTGCGAGGCAGTCAAATCCAGCATCAATGTGCTGCATGTGCTGCAAGTTGTCTGCATCTGGGTTATCTTGTGGACGTTTCGAGGCATCCAGAGGAAAGAAGTGCGGCCTCAGCCCTTTTCAACAGTATAGATCCCCTTCAAGCGAACGAAAGCTGGGTAAATAGAACAGAATAGGCAACACATACTTCGTCTTTGGACCACCAGATAATGCTCTAGGTTTGGCGTGGAATACGGAACTCGGAGCCGTACAAGTGTTCCAGATATAACGTTCGTCTTGCTGGACAGAGAACGCGAAAATCTGCAAATGGGCAGCTCAGCAGCGGAAACACATAGTACCGGGGGATGAGAAGCAACTTGGCATATCGATCTATCTGCAAACACTTGGCGCACGCGTGCCAGCAACTGGACGGATGGGTACCTAGCATTTCGACGCCATTGGCCTCCGACTCGGCGAACACGAAGACATCGACGTAAAAGCCGTAGGTTTTGTCCACAAGGCGAGCGGGGATATTCCAATCGCGATCTCGAGATACATGGATGTTGCTGTCGTATACTTGAAGCTCGTATCCCTCTGGAACGACCCACCGACTATCTCGAAGTAGCTCGTAGCCTTCCATCGTCATCCCAAAGTCGGCGTCATCGTCCCAAGGAATGACAGATTGCGTCCGGAACTGTCCCAGTAAAGTGCCGCTGTCGACCCAATAGTCCACGTCGCGCTTACCCAGCATTGAACTGAAGATGCGCACGAGCTCTGTGATGGATTCTGTGCGCTTACGAGCAGTTACACAGGCTTCAGGGCGGTAATAATGGGCATCGATGTGGCCTTCGAGCTCAACGCACCAAAAACTGCGAAGTCCTAACGGTAGACCACCCACCAGCGCATGATTGGACTCAGCAAGGACAGAGAGAAGCCAGTAGCACAATACTGATACGAGTACGGACGCTAATACAGCCGCAGGCCATCGAGAAGCTTGCAAGTAGCGCCATGTAGGTCGCCAAAGACCGTATTGGAGCTTGATACTGAACATTGCAATCTTCTGTCAATCTCGCCACGCGATTGGTCGTGACGTCGTGTCCGTCGGCGTCGAAAGGTACGTACCGATACTGTGGTACATGCGTGCCTCTACTTCTTATTCGTCAATATTCATCTATAAATATATTATTGGATGAAAAGCTACGTTTAATGGACGCTTGTGTCAAATCCTCGAGGTGCGGAAGGCGCTGGCTCCGACGAGCCCATTCCCGAGCTTGTGCTGCAGCCGAGAAGGTCGCAGTCATGTCGGCGACGCGTCTGGTAAACAGATGCACAGGGCGTAAGCTTCGTCTGCTGTGTCTGCATGGGATGTACCAGGACGCGGCCACATTTTCAGGCAAGACGAAGCCTTTGCGCGGTACAAACGGCGACGTGGACTTTGTCTTCCTGGACGGACCTTTCACCATTGTGCCGCCAATTCTGGCGCGTCAGAGCAAGCGACCAAGCAGCTCGGGTGCTGCCACTAGTAAGCCGAAGCGTGTACGCTGTGCCAAGAAGAAGACCGAGTTCCGCGCGTGGTGGAGACCGTTGGGCATCCACCAGGACGATCCCAGCAATTTGGACGATGACAGAGACGTACTATTGACGTTCTTGCGTGAGAAGCTGGACGAGATTGGAGACATCGATGGAGTCGTCGGTTTCTCACAGGGAGCGAGCCTTGCGGCGTGGATGTGCTCGGAACAGGTAAGATTGCAGCATTGATTCAGTTGGCGTTGAGATTTGCAACTGACGTACAGTACGTTGATTCTTGATAGGCTCGTGCTGAATTGCAGTGGTCTCCGAAGTTGGCTGTGCTGGTCGGTAGCTACTTGGGCTCTCCACAGTACTCATTGGACTCTGGTATTATCCCGGACATTGCTTCGCTGCACGTCTTCGGCTCGAATGACTACGTGATCCCTGCAGCGAAGAGCCAGCAAGTTGTGGACATATTTAAGCAACAAGAGGTGCGACATTTGTTGCACTTTACGTGTGTGACGTGTTGAAGACTAACTGAGCATTGTGATTCCTCTGCAGACTGTCAAGAACCGCGTGTTGACTTCCGTGCACACTCAGGGTCATGTGATCCCTAAGTGTGATTCGTCCCGGGAGCTATTCGAGTCGTTTTTGACACTTCAGCAGCTGAAATTGCTCGGCAGCTCCAGCATTTCGTCAGAAGATCTGACCCATTCGGAGGCTTCGGCGTCCCAGCGGGTTTGCGCGCTGTAATGGAACAGCCAGCAAATGTAGCCATCTGCATAATTTCATCCAATGGCACGTCTTCGTATCTGTTCGTTTCTTTCCACCAATGAAATGGCGTTCCGTCAAAGCCACGAATATTTCAAAAAAATCGCTCGCATACTGAGTCTCAGTCTAAAAGACGGCGGGAAGGAAGCAAGCCAAGAAACCGAGAGCAGAAGCGCTTCATCATGTCGGCCGAGGACGTCGCGAAGGCCTTCGTGCAGCACTACTATACCACGTTCGACACGAACCGAGCGGGTCTCGCCAGCCTCTACGTACGTTACTGTCTTCTACCATTTAAGGAATTAATTTTACTCATTTTCTTAACGAAATTATGATATTTTTCTAGCAAGATGTATCCAACATGAGCTGGGAGGGCCAAATGTCCACGGGACAACAAGCTATCATGGCCAAGCTGCAGGGTCTGCCGGCTGTGCGTCACGAGTTCCCTACAGTGGACATCCAGCCGTCCACGTCTGGCAACGCCATGATCATCTTCGTGCAGGGCAAGATCCAGATCGAGGAGAACAACCCCATCCAGTACACGCAGGTGTTTCAGCTCGTGGCCCATCAGCCTGGCCAGTACTACATCCACAACGACGTCTTCCGTCTGCAGTACGGATAAGCAACTAGTTAGTTCCGAGTCGACGGAGTGGCCATTTTTCCCAGTCAACGTCCTGTGATGTAAAGGAGGTTGGCTGTTAAGTTGGAGAGATGGAAGCTCAAGAAAGCTCGACGTGAAGTGAATTTTTTCAGGGGGTGTGCTACATGTTGCACTTTGAGCTACGTGGATGGAAAAGCGTAGGGAAAACAGTGAATAGATTCTCTGCCCTCGATGTACAAGTGTTGACAAGATTGAAACTGTCTGGAGTTGCGATCATTCGTTATGATTGGCATGCGCAATTACTTCGTTGCAACGTATATTTAGTTGGGGAGCATCCAGCTCTAGGTTCTCCCCACAAGTGAAGACGGAAGATGAACTCTGCCGGTCCTCAGCCATCGGGTGCTCCCAGTGTAAGCGGTTGATCGTGTTTCTTTGGTTGATATGCGCTCTAATTACTGCTTCACTTTTAGCCTTCTCGTGTGACGCTGATGGAGCGCCAAGCACTGGAAAAGGGAGACGTGTCGATGCTCGCAACTCTCCGTGTACGTCATCTACGGTTGTCAATAGTTTTTACTTCTTGTGACCGTCAATTTCTCGTCACTTACAGATCGGAGAGCTTGACAAATTGGTCGCTGCGATGCGACAGAAGCAGGCGATCACGCAGGCCGCGATGGAGCACTATGAGAGCGAAATCGGCCACATCGACCGTGAGGTTGCCAACATTATGGCTCGATACACACCCATGTGCAAGCGACTCGAAGCTCGTCGTCAAGAAAGAAGCGACTTACAGCGTCATTTGGACGTTGCTACGAAGGAGTTTGGGGACGTTCTGAGCGCCGCCAAGAAGCGACTCCGTGCCAGTTCCCACGAACACGTACAGCATATCCGTCAAGAAGCGTCGAGGGAGCTTGCCAGTACCCGTGGGTACTCTTTAGGCCGCAACAGCACTGTTTACCAGAAATCTCGGCCCTAGTTTGGTGGAATAATCCCTAGTGATATTTACTGCATTAACTCTTACTTGCACTTCTCATGGTGTGGAAGCTTTTCCACCGTCTTCTTCATCATCGTCCACCTCCTTGGATTCTTTCGACTCTGCAAGGTTTGCAAGGGACGAAGCTCGTGTCGATGGGAACTCTCCAGTATTCTCTGCATTGGCATGGAGGCCGCTGGAGCCCACGAGGACTGGCGCGGAATCTTGGTTGAGCTTCTTGAAGTTGACGATCTTCTGGAAGATGAACTCCAAAACGTGCTTGGCATCGCTGCGCTCGGGGTCCAAACGCGGCAGAATGCCCAGAATGTCCGCACTTTCACGTACGTAGTACTCTAGATCGTCGTCCGAGCACTTGTTCGTGAGCTGTGCAAGTCTTAACGACTCACTAGCGAAGTGTTCGTCCAGATCGAATTGATCCAAAGCCGGTGGAGGAGCTTCACGGAGAGCTGGAGGGAAAACGGCAGACTTGAGGGGCGGAAGTGGACACTCGAATTGAGGCGGGATGAGAGTGAGAGGTTCGTGTTTCACCCCAAGTTCACGGTACAGATTTACAGCTTCAGGGATGAGTGACGTGTCGAATTTGAAAAGCGAATCGTCGAACAGCCTTGTAAAGTCCTTGGGAAGTTCCTCGCTCTCTTGCATGCAGGACCGTAAGCGATCGCTAAGCGCTTGTGTATCTGGCAGTCGGACGTATTCATTCAGATCTGGGTCTTCTGCGTCCTGGTGGTCTAATCTGATCGTTTTGTCCTTCAGCAGCCAGCGGAAAATAATCTCCTGAAGCTTTGTGTTCTCTTCCTTGTCGATCCATTCGTCTACGAAACACTGCGCAGATCCAAACACCATCAGTCGTCCAGATTTTGATGCCGGCGCTGCGACGCCACCTTCCTGCCACGCAGCCACCACTGGTCGGTTGACAGGATATGAAATAAATCCCGAAGAGAGCAACGGAGCTGCTGGCTTCTTCACTGTCAACGTTGCACCGTATGGGTAGACAAATGTAAGACCCTTTTGGTCCTTTTCAAGCGCTCCACCTGGTCCTGTAGCTTTTGGAATCGCATCGCGTCCCGAAACTAACATATCTTTCCGACCGTACAGCTCGTTGACCTAAAGTGGCGCATCTAGCGTTAGACTTCTTACATTTGAGTTCCCATTTGCACAGACATCGTGTTACCATTCGCGCGAGTTCCCTGTTCACGACACCGCTTGAAATCAGAACTTCTTTCGGATGGTGATACTTGTGGTAAACTGTCCGGATAACCGCGTCCGGGTTCACGAAGATGCCGAAGCTGTCCGCAACAAAACGCTTCAGTATCGTCATCTATCCCTACTGTTAATCGCTTCACGCTCACTCTTTCAGCCAGCCATTGAGGTTGGTGTCGAACGTCTGCTCTCCCCCCTCGCCCAGCATGAGTAAAATACTACCTCCACCGTTCAAAAAGTCCTTTAACGTCGCGAATTCCGTGGAGCTAAAGCGTTCCCTCACCCCAGCAAAAACCAGCACACTGGCGTCCTTTATCCGGTCCCGGGACAAGTCGTCCTTGTTCACGTCCACTCGACACAGCGGTTTGAGCTTCCGTGCGAGCTTCTTAAGGCCGCTGGTCGGGTAAAACTGCTCCTTTTTAGACGCATCGAACAACACAGTAGCGGACTTGGCCGTCGCTGTGCTCTTGTCGCCCCGGGCATCGTCCTGGCCGTCCATGGCGAAGTGTCCGATCCTAAAAGGTCGCGTCCGTCGAGCAGATCCGTTAAAAATTGTGTCATGTGGTCTATTTGGACTATTTATAGTCTGAAAAAGATCCCTGATTTTTGCTTCACGGCCAGTCAAAGACTCGGAACAGGGGGAGAAGGAGGAGGACTCGAACGAATATGGTAAGGAGACGAAGCGCTGTAGATCGCAAAGGAACAGGCTACAAGCTGACAATGTGCATGACATACAGGCGGAGTTCCGACAGGCCAAGCACACCATCATTCTGGTGCAGTACACGCGCGACCCGAACTCGCGCACGTATCTGGACTTTGAGTCGGTGAACGGAGGCATGGACGGTGTGGTTAAGATGTACGAGGCCAAGCTGAAGCAGCTGAACCCGAACATGAAGAACATCACGTACGACATCCAGGACCTGTACACGTACATTGACTCGCTCACGGACCTCAGCGCGCTCGTATTGGATCTCGAGACCAGGACGTACCTGCCCTGCGGCAAGGAGTGGATCAAGAAGAAGGTCTTCCAGGTGCTCAAGAACCAGGCCGGTTAAGCTACTAGGCAATAAAGAAGGCAACGAGGATCTGTTGCTGCTAATATCACAAGTCTGCACATACTGGGAGTTGAATTCTCGATGTGTTAATTAGCCTGTCGGAGCTGGTGTCTGGACGCTTGGAAGAGGTAGTAGAATTGCACGACCACTAGACCATTGAGAAGAACTTGGAGGAACACATTTGGGCCGTCACGAACTGCTGAAGTTACTTTAGAGACGAGAACCAGAGCCACTAACGCACACAGTAGAGCTAGAGCCACTTGGGTCAACACGTCCATTGTGCTGCGTAAGATCGCAACGAGTTGCAATTGTTTCAGTACGTTAAATTAAGAATCTGGAACAGTTGTTTTTTTAAAACCTCTCTGAAAGCACCAGCTAGCGAAGTGAAAGATGTCCCAGCAGGAAGCAGACGCGGCTCCGGCCCTCGATATGATTAAGCTCATCAGGTAGATCTATCACTGGCGCTGTTATTCTACCTATTCCGAGCGTGTAACTCGCTCTGTAGGTTTAGTAATGGCCATTACAAGTGCTGACTTAGCTTTTTTTGTGCCGTTATTTTTGCTACGGCACAGCGCTGAGGGCCACGAGATCTACATTAGTAGGAAATGCGCCTTGGTATCGGGTACCATACGTGCCATGCTGAGTGGTGCGTGCTGTTGGGATATTAAATGCCTGCAGTGAAATAACTCACTGATCTCTCTATTATTGCAGGCCAGTTCACGGAGAGCAAAGGCGAGATCACGTTCCCGGACATCAGTGCCCCTATTTTGGAGAAGGTGTCCCAGTACATGTACTACAAGACGCAATACTCGGACAGCACGTCGCGGCTTCCTGAGTTCGCCATTGAGCCGGAAATCGCTATGGAGTTGCTCATGGCAGCCAACTACCTCGACTGCTAGTGCCCCACAACCATTAACCATCGAGCCAAGACCATCTCGAGTCTAATACATATCTTCAGCTTCCGTATCTTTGAGTTCCAGGGCTATTCTCAGGCAGACTCTTCAGCCGATGTTGCTTGTTAAACAGCGACGTCGCGCAAGGCTTGTCCTGCAGCAGACAATCTGCTTCCAAGCGTGGTTCGGCTTCCTCTTCTACCCGATCTCGAGCTTGCTTCTACGTGATAAGGTACGACGTGACTAGGGAAGCTACGACGATAATAATGTTGAAGCTGACATATCTTTGTGTGAAAGCTGGCTGCACGCCAGTACAGTTCGCCGTTGTCGCGTGCACTACCAATATGCTGCTTAGTTGTGCTGATCCCGGCAGCTGTGGCTCGCTATTACTTGGGAACGCGTGGGAACTTGCGCTCGCAAGTGTTTCCGCTCACTGCCTTCATGTTCTTGTCAGCTTGTCCGCTCTTCCCTGGTTTGATCTACTTAAGCCTTTTCGCAGAGCATCGTCTTCCATTTGATGTTGCAGCTGGAATCTTTTTCATACTGCTACTCGCAGCAGAGACATGGGCGGGGTTACTCGTATTACGTGAATTGCTCCGACAAGAGGCTGCTCGCTTCCTCAGAATGCGCGAGTTTAGCGATACCACCAAAGAGGACGACGAGCGGACTAGGTTCTTGCGTGGAGAAGATAAGGATACCCTTTAAGAAAATCGTCTTTGGATCAAATACAGATCGGTTTCGCAGTGCCTTTTCAAGCTCATTATACTTTACGAGAAGATCCACGTGCGAGTTACCACTATGTCGGCACTGCGGAGCATGGAGACAACACACAAGAGCACTGTAAGCGCAGTTGTGGATTATATTTTAACGAAGTTTTTCATTCTCTTTACTTTTGTGGTTCGACAGACGGTATTACGGTGCAAGGTGGCAATTGTTGGAGATGCGACGGTGGGTAAGACGGCTCTGCTGCAGGTCCTCAAGAGTAGTGGACATGAGTATCCGAAAAATTACGTCATGGTGAGAGGTTTGCGCTTGGTAGTTTATGAAAATTGCTGCTAATCACTTTTTTCAGACGTCGGACGTGGAGCTGTCGACAAAAAGCATCGCGATCCCGGATACGAACGTCGTTGTGGAGCTCTACCTCTTTGACTGTGCTGGCCAGAGTATTTTCAACCAGCTCGACTTTGGAACTGTTCATGTAAGTTTTCGTTAAAGTTTTGCTGAAATATTGAGAACTAATTGTCGTATGATTCTCAGTACAAGGGAGCGTCGATCGCCCTCGTGGTGTTTGATGTGAACAACAAAGAGTCCTTCAAGTCTTGCAGCAAATGGTATCAGGACGTTCGCGATGCATCTCCGAACCATAACATCCCTGGTACGTTGGCCGTTTAGTATCAAATTCAGTGTTTTATACTGTATGAATTCAGGCGTGCTACTAGCCAACAAGACGGACCTCCGCTACAACAACCGCGACGCAATCTCCACCAAGGAGGCTGAGGAATTCGCAGAGAGAAACGATCTCAAGTACTTTGAATGTTCCGCAGTGAGTATTTTTCACCCAAAGCAACAGATAATGTCCACAATTTGCTCATGACTTTGGTATCCAGCAACAAAACGCAGGTGTTGAGGCAGCTTTCACGTACATTGCGGACTGGTTTTACAAGAAATACCAAGCAGCGACCCAGCGAGCGTAAGATAACCTGAGAGGCTTGGCTTTCACTTTAAATCCTCTCAATGCCCTTCATTCGACCTCAAACTAGCGGATATTGTCAATCTTCATGTGCATTCATTGATCTGCACCTTCGATCCCCTATCCAGCAGTCACTACACAGACAGCGCCTCCGCAATGTTGCTGTAACGCCCGCTATCTTTCCCCGCGAGGTAGTCCGGGTCGTTAGCCACACGCTGCCGCAGCATTTCCTTGAACTTGTTCTCAAAGACCTTCGTCATCCCAGTCTGTGCGAGTTGCGAGACTAAGTCATCCCTTAGCTGCTGCCACTGCTGGTTGTGCTCCAGTTGGGACGATCGCACTGCTTCGTTCAACATGTTGGCGAGCATCGTGTCCACCTTCAAGTACACGCTAGGCAACACCGATGGCGTCGCTCTGTAGGGCCGACTGTGTGGTTTAACGAGGGTCTTAGCCGAACTGGCGACTCGCAGCTTAGTCGCGTCCTTGTCGATGGTGGTGAGCCAGTCTTCCTGCTCGTTGCTGGGCACATGACGCTTCACCAGCTCCTGCCACGACACTGGAGCTTGCTGCAGAGAGTTGGCCCCACCTGGAAACATTGGGTTGGCGCCTGCATTGCCACCAAACATTTGGGACATCATAGGCATCATTTGGGACATCATTTGGCTCAGATCGGGCATGGCCGGAGGTGCCGCGTTGGGCGTTGACACAGCGCCACGAGACCACGAAGCTGGTACAGCAGGGGCCACAGGAACAGCTGGCTGTGCGAACTCTTCCTCCTCCATCTCCATGAGCATGTCGTCCGCCAAGCTGTCCAGCATCTCATCGTCCGAGAGGGACATGTTGTCCAGGATGTCGTCGCTCATATTCGCTGTTGTCAAAATCAAAAGTGAAAATTTAGAGCGTTTTCTACGATTTAAGAGCATATTTCACATCTTACGAGCAGAAAGCACTGTATTGGGGTTGCTACATGTAGCTTTTTGACGACTTCAACTACTTCTTGCCACCCTTCTTGGCGGCCTTCACGGGCTCGTCGATGACGATGATCTGATCCTCATGCACGCCGAACATCTCCGGTAGAACCTCCAGCAGCTCCGTCACACAGTCACCTTGCAACTGGATCTGTTGCTGGCCCTGGTCCGTCTTGGACAGCGACGAGCTGCAGGCGAACTTCTTGCCCATGCTCTTGCAGGCGTCCTTAATGTTGACGCCCTCAAAGTCCTCCAGGCCTGTGACGAAGGTGAGGCGCTTCCGGCCCTTGCGCGAGCTCTTGGAGATGGTAACCATGCAGTTCTCCTTCCGCTTGGCAGCTTCTTCGATCTTGTTTTTCTTTTTCTTCTTGACGGTTTTACCTTCCACCTCAAGAGTAATACCCTCCACACCGTTGGCGATCTGCTGTTCCACATCCAGTAGGTCAGCCACAGTACGGTTGTACTTGGTGAGCACCAGATCAGGACAGTGCTCGGCCAGCCACGGCTTGCACTCGTTGAACATGGGGCCGTACTCGCAGTACTCGGGCGGGAACGTGTCAATGGGACAGTAAACGACCTGACGCAGCTTGGGTTGGCCGTCATCTTCCTCTGCCTCCTCTTCTTCATCCTCGTCATCTTGCGCGTCCTCTTCGTCATCGGAGTCGCCTGGCTCCGGGCCGTATTTCTTCACCAGCGCGTCAAAGAGCTTGGACTCTTTGCCCTTGTACTTGGCCAGCACCTGAGGAACATCATCGAGTTTCTCCGGGTTGTACTTCTGGTAGAAGGCCAGCAGCCGCTGGTAGTTAAAGTCCTTCTCTTCACCAGCAGGCGCCTCCTCTTCGTCTTTGTCTTCTTCTTCCTTCTCAGACTCAACAGCGTCGAACGTCTCGTCCTCCGTTGGCTCGGGCCCGTATTTCTTCACGAGCGCAGAGAACAGCTGCGTCTCGCGCCCTTTGAACCGCTCCAAGACGCCGTCGATCTCGTGCAGCTTATCGGCGTTGTACTTCTGGTAGAAGCGCGTGAGACGCTCGCGGTGCGGCGACATGGTGCTGATCTCTTGCTGCTTCGCCACCCGTTGTAGGATTACCTTGGAAATTCGATAAAAATGGTATTACTATCGCAATAACGAGGTGAACAACCGTAAACCGCATATAATCAATAAACTGCTGTACACAAATTTAGTTTCAATAAAATTTAGTACTGAAGTAACCTTTATAAATGCATACCCGTCTAGAACGGATATTATCTTTGTGTCAGAGCGTGGCAGCAATTGACGACATCTGATTGGCTTGTAGAGTTGGGCTGTCATTCAATAGGTCCTTATGATTGGCCAAAACTTGACTGATATCTTCAATTCGAGACGGATGTTCCGCCCATACTTCCAGACAAGACTTCGCATTTAGAGTAGCTGCTCCCTGCATACAACTGGAATATCGTCGCTTCCAGTTCATCTCATCGAGTGACGGTTATTGCTTCAAGTAGAGAAGCCTTTTGCGCTCAATTGTGTACCCTGTTTCCTCTGTATAACCTCCTGTAACGTTGCCAATTCCGACGACTTTGAGCGAAATTGATACACAGAGGCGAAAGATGCTGTGGAAAAGCTCCGATCTCGAGAGTTTGGACTATGGTGCGGTCTGCAGCAACGTGTTAATGCAAAATATGATCTAATCACTGTGACTTCTTTGGTGGTAGACCTTTTCGAGAGTGTTGTGAACAAGTCGGGCATGGGCTACAAGTACCGCAACGGCCAGGAGAAGAACCGACTTATCTACGCTCGTTGGTTCCTCACTCTTGTCACGGGCATCATCACTGCGCTTGTGGCGGTGTTCATGCTCTACTTCACTACGTTGCTCATGTCTATCAAGCAGCATCTGCTTGAGTACACCATCGAGCACGAACTGGCCAAGCACGTGCTCTTCGGGACCACGTTCTGGAGCATCGTGGCATTTAATCTGGGCCTGGTGGCAATTGCAGCAACAGTCACATCGTTTGGGGAGCCGGTAGCTGCTGGATCAGGTACGTTGTGGTTGTGCACTCGATGGAAAAGTGGTCGTCTTAACTCGGTTCTTCCCTTTCAGGAATTTCGGAGGTCAAAACGACTCTGAACGGCATGAAAATCCCGCGAATGTTGCGTTTACGAACCTTCTTTTGTAAAATTATCGGCACCGTTTGCTCCGTTGCTGGTGGTTTGCCAGTTGGAAAAGAAGGCCCAATGATTCACAGGTTTGTACTATATTGACGTACTTTGAATCAGTAAATGACTTGGCTTGTAGTGGTGCAATTGTTGCAGCGGGTCTTTCTCAAGGGAAATCCTCGACGCTTGGATACGATACGAGGTAAGGAGCACCGATAGAAAAGCTTGCATAACAATCTCTAAAATCAGTGTAGTTTTTCCTATTTTGCAGGTTTCCGAAATGACAGAGAGAAGCGCGATTTCGTGGCTTGTGGAGCTGCTGCAGGTGTTGCATCGGCGTTCGGAGCCCCAATTGGTGGAGTTCTTTTTGTCTTGGAAGAAGGAGCTTCTTTCTGGAACCAGACCCTTACCTGGAGAACGTTATTTTGTGCTATGGCAGCAACGTTCACGTTGGCATTTTTCCTATCTGGGATGAACAATAATTTATCGTGGGGGACACTTGGAAGCCACACAGGCAGCTTCAGCTTCGGACCATTTACTTCCAGCACGTACCAGATCTGGGAGGTCCCTCTATTCGTTCTCATGGGAATAGGGGGTGGCTTACAAGGAGCTTTATTCAACGGTCTTAATACTCGTCTGGCGAAGATTCGTTCTCGATGGGTGCGCACGCGTGGTGTAGCGTGGATGGAAGCTTTGTTGCTGTCTGTATTGATTTCCTCTCTGCTCTTCTCGACGCCATTTCTGCTTGGGAAGTGCCACGACCTTCCTCAAGCACGAGACGATGTGATTCATCTAGCAGATGTGGCTGGTGCTGCAGCTCCGAGTAAAGCCTTTGTGTTTGGCATGGAAATGCTGAAAAAGAATGGCTCCGCTTGTATTTGCGAGAGCTGCACGAGCGTTTCAATGGATGGAGCCGAGTGTTTCCAAGCCGAAGAGACTGTTCAGTACCCGTACAAGAAGGAGCTGGTGCGGTTCTACTGCCCCCAAGGCCAATACAACGATCTAGCGTCTCTGATGCTAACAGGAGGAGAAACAGCTATCAAGCACCTCTTTCACGCTCCTCCGGACTCTTTCGATGTGCGCAACCTCGTGGTTTTCTGGATCATGATGCAATTGTTGGCCTGCATCACCTACGGACTCAAGATCCCCAGCGGATTGTTCGTACCAGCTTTGCTTATTGGCGCTGCGTATGGTCGGCTGTGGACTCGAGTGATCAACTACTTCACTGGCCTGCAGCACATGAAAACTGTCGACCCTCGGACGTACGGACTGGTGGGGAGCTTGGCAATGTTAGGCGGAGTGACGCGAATGACCATCTCGCTCACTGTCATCATCCTTGAGTGCACGGGCAACATCGAGTTTGGTCTTCCGCTCATCCTTACGTCGTTCTTCGCTCGCTGGGTGGGCAACTACTTCAACGAAGGAATTTACGACATCCACATCCACCTGCGTCACGTGCCGTTTCTGGACTGGAACCCGCCACTTCGAGGCGCTTTCCTGCGTGTCAAGCACATCATGACGGCCAACCCGAAGACGCTGCGCACGGTGGAGCGCGCTGGTGTGATCTTCGACCTCCTTGTAAGTACGAAACACAACGCATTTCCTGTCATCGTGGAAGATCCGACGTTCGGTAGTCGCTTCTTCGCTGGCGTTATACTACGGAAGCAGCTCAATGTTCTACTAAGCCACAACGACTTCAGCGTTGACAAGCCCAAACCTTTCAACCGTCAACCGCATCCTGCTTCGTATCAACCGGACGTGACACCAACTGGAACCCTTCGACATCGCCGCCCGAGGGATCTAGAAGCGAATGACACGCCTCGCGTCGAGGATAAACTGCTCGAGTCGCCTCTGGCGAGCAATTACTGCTTGTCCTACCACGACATGGAGGCGCATTACCCGCGATATCCGATCCCGACTCCAATGCATCAAGATTTCCGAGCTGCAGCACATGCTGGTCGCATCGCTGGCGATGAATTGTACACGCTGTCAGAGGAAGACCGAGCGCTATGGGTGGATCTGACGCCCTACATGAACCAGACGCCGTACTTGATCCAAAAAGAAGCGCCGTTCGTCCGCGCCTACCGTCTCTTCCGAAGTGCTGGACTGCGCCATCTCGTGGTCGTGAATCGCCACAATAATGTACGCGGGATCATCACTCGACGTGAGCTGGAAGAAGAACACTGTACGCGCTGCTTCCGTCTCGCCAAAAACATTGACACGGACGACGTGTACCCCCTCTCCAATGCGCCTCCAGTTGGCTTCTTCCGCAAGTTACGCCGTAAAGTATCGCGCACAGAGCAAGTCAAGCGAGCACTGAGCAATTCGGTGCCTAATGTGCGTGATAATGAAGAGGAAGATGACGCTGAGCTACTTCCCCGCTAAAGTAGGAAAACCTTTTTCAATAGACTTTGAAGTACAGTATACACTTCAACTCTACCACATGTATACATATTTCTAGCTACATGTATACTAATAGTGACAGCATGGTTCGCAAGAAGACTTCGACTACTTCAGCGACTGCAAACCCACCTGGTCCCAATGCTCCGGAAGTGTCGACATCCGGTCAGGTGTCGTTCAAGGAGATGCAACGGCTGCATGCTATGCGGATGGAGCTGTTCGGCTTCGGGGGCTGGCTGGCGTCTGCTCTCTTCTACGGTGCGATCGAGAAGGTTTTCATTGTGAAGGAATTAATTTAACTCTTGAGACTGTTGCTTACAGTGCTGTTCTTGATGTGGGCGTACGTGCCCGAGGCAACGTTGGAAGCCTATGGGTTCACCTATTTCCCTTCCAAACATTGGGCGGTGGCTGTGCCAGCTATGATTGTCGTGACGTACTTGTTCTCCTTGGTGCTTTACAAGGCCGTTAACTTACTGTCCACGCCGGAACTTGGATCATACGCTACTATCGTTGACACCCACACAGTGCCGCTGCCCGAAGGCACCACGTGCTTTGAAGATGATACGGAGGCTACCCCTGGTATTGGAGATATCTCCATCTTTGAAGTTAACCGGCACCTGTTCTCGGACAAACAGCTCAAAGAGGAGTAGACAGCGGCAAAACGAGATAGAAGTTGATCCTATGTGCTTTGACGATTGCTTTATCTTGGATATGACACACCAAGGCGCCATCTACTAGCTACCTAGACGCATCTACAAGCCCATGGCGTACTTCATGATTTGGTTCTTCAGCGGCTCAACAGCGTTGAGCGTGCCCATACCCACGTTGCGTGCCACAGAGACTGCGTCCGGAGTGGGACCGAACATCCGCTTGAAGCCATCCATAGCCAGCTGCATGGTGATGTTTGCCTTCATACGCTCGTCCTCGTACTGTTGCAGGAAGTATTCGCTCGAGAGGTTCTCGCCGCTCTTCACGCCCTCAATAAGGAGGTTGCTCAGGGCGTTCACGTCACCCAGACCAAGGTTCAGGCCCTGACCGGCAAGCGGGTGGATCGTGTGCGCAGAGTCGCCCACAAGAGCGAGACCGGGCTTGATGTACTTGGTGGCGTGCTTCAACTTGAGCGGGAAGGCGAAGCGGTGGCCCACAACGTCCACAGCCTTGGGCGGAGCGACGAACGGCTCTGTGAGGGCTGCCGCCGACATGATGGTGTTAGCAGCGTGGTGCACGCCCTTGACCAGGTCCGAGAGCACCGGGATTCCTGGGAACTCAGGTGGCACAGGGCTCATCGGCGGGGCCGAGTAGGCATCGTTGAGACGTGCCACGAACTCCTCGGGGCTCAATTCCGTGAGCTCCTTGGCCATGTCGGCCGTGCACGACCAGACCACGGACGAGTATCCGTCGCGCATGGGCAGCAGAGCCACGGGACCCGTGGGGTAGAAACGTTGCCAAGCCGTCTCGTTCACGCGGTCGGTCTTAACGGTGGCCACGACGGCCTGTTGGTCGTAGTCCCAGCCCCAGGTTCCGAGTGCCGAGAGCGAGCGGATGATGGAGTTGCCGCCGTCCGCAGCGACGACGAGGTCGGCCTTCATGCGTTGGCCGTCTTCCAGGCCGATCTCCGAGATACCGCAGACTGAGGTAGGACGATGGAAGTGCTTAACCTTGGCGGGGCAGTAGAGTTTAAGCGGAGCGCTGTCATCCGCGTCAGCAGTCAACTGGTTCATGCGGTCGTGCAAAGCGCGCACCAGCACGCGGTGCTCCAACACGTGACCAAGCACGTCCTTGTCCATCTTCTTGGCGTCGAAGCGGATAAAGCCGTCGCCCATGGCGTCCCAAGCCTGCATGTCCTTGAACACAGCCTTGTGACCATCGTCGATGAAGTTCCAGGCGCCAGTGGCTTCCAGCAGCTTTTGGCTGGCTGGAGTGATGGTGAACACGCGGAGGTCGGGCGAATCTTCCTCCACGGACGGTGCAACAGGCGGCGCAGTGGTCTCAATGACAGCCACGTTCTTGCCCTTGAACACGGGGTTGCTCTTGAGCTGACAGGCCAAAGCGGAGCCCACCAGGCCGCCACCCACGACCACGACGTCGTAGTGCGGCACCTGCGGGTCAAAAGGAGCAGCGGTGGACAGCGAACGAGCTGCCAATGATCGGGAACTGCGCAGCGAGCGCGTCGACAGGCGAGCGACGGAGGAGAGCATCATAATGCGGACTAGGAAGGGAGCAGCTTGTGCGTAGCTTTTGCACCAAAGTCTGTGGCCCAAAGCCGTTTATAGTGAATGTACTGAGGACATTCGACTAAGTGCGGATAAAAGTAAAGGACATAGATGTACATGCACTTCAACCTTTAGTTTATCTTCAAAAGAAAATAATAATACTGGGAGGACAGCTTTAGCTGGCTGAACAGCCTAACCCAAATTAATACGAACCTGTGCGCTATCAACAGTCAAAAGGTGTAAAATATGGGAACCCTCCCCTGCTTACTAAATACCGATGGCATCTGTGGCCATTTCACTTGATCAGGGGCGGAAGAGCGAATTTCTGCTGCACATATACTACATCCGTGACACACTCACGGGTGTTGGAGGGAGGGGGGCGTCGAATCTACACGGCCACGACAGGAGCCGCTTCGACTGTGCTGGCCTCTGTTGAACTGCTTACACTTGATGTACTTGTGGCAACAGCAGACTGTGCGCAGCTGGTGACATTTGCAGCAGCAAGGATGCAGTCTGTCGATCCTGATACGTCCGTCGGCGACGTGCCCATTTCCAGCAGGTCGCAGCTAAGTGGCGAGTCGAACGAGTCCACAGCATAAGGGAGCTCGTTGTTCTCGTCGGAGCTCTCGTTGTCACCGAGGATACAGTCCGAGGCGTAGTCGATGCTCAAGTCGTCATATGTGCGGGTGTTGATGGCGTCGTAAGCATCCATGTCCTCCATGGAGAAACGGACATCAGCGTCGACAAGCATATTCCGACTGCTGCCCCCGAAGAAGAAATCATCATCGCTGCTATCATCTACGTGCATGATGTCATCGCCGTCTTCTTGGTGCATCTCCATGTCGCCATCTTCCATCAAGGGCACCTCGCCCAGTCCATATTGGTACATGAGATCGTACTCGTTGGATTCCCAACGCTCACGATTAATACGGAGCGTATCACGCTCAACGTGACTAATAATTGAGATGGAGTGGCCGGCATTCTCCAGGATGTCTAATCTCTCTTCTGGTTCCAAGTAGCCGTACTCCATGTATTCCTGACGATCTACGCGTTGTGACACGCGCTCGCTCTCGTAGCTGTCCAGCGGGCGTTTGGATCGACGGCGTACGTCCACAGACATGCCAAGCTACAATATAACAAACAGAAGATCATTAGTCCCAGGTTATCTCAAACTCTGATAACTCCAATACTGAACTTACCGGAACACCTTCCGAAGAGACTGTAGCTGTCCACATGGTGGGCTCAAACTCCACTACGTCGGCTACGTCGAACCGCACGCGCTTCTTGGCCGGTTCCGGGCAGTCAGAGGTCTCGGTCTGTTGCTCCGTGGCGTCATCAATCTCGTTCTTGTCTTCTTCACACGTGGCCTCGCTCTGCGGCTCCTGTGGCTCTTCAACGGTCTTCTGCTTGACTAATACAGTGGCCGGTTCGAGGGCGGCCGTGGGAGGCATGGAGGCTTCAGCTAGAGGCGCCATATTGTATTGTATCGTCGTCTATGGCCAGTTTTGACTCGGCGTCCTTCTATAACACTGCAGAGGTCTCGGTCTCTGCTTGAGGGCTACGGCGCAAAACGAATTGTGTGCGTATGATGGGGAAGAGAAGGCGCTCTCTCCCTGCTGAATACCAGAGCATACGAAAATCAAGTCAAATTGTTATTTCGACTAAGTGCGGTTTACATGAGAAAAAACTTTTCTGCCACTAAAATACGCTGAGCTTAGTCAGATTCGCTGTGATTCGTCGAAAAAAGGTTTAGCTCTTGGACATGTCTTTGGCCATGTCTCGTTTTGGCAGCCATTTCGATACACTTGTTGCACTCGAAGTAGTACACGTACCGCTGCGTTTAAGATAAAGCTAATGCATAACTTGCTACGTCCTAGTGTTCATGCGCTCCAGCCATATCCTTGCAGTAAATGTCTCCTTTAAATGCGACACCTTTAGCCCTGGCCAGTTCGCGGTCCAGTGTTGCCTCCCGACACTAGCAATGATTTCAGCCCTGGACGCGGAACTCCACACATAGTTGTGGGCGTTTCATGGGCTTGGCGTATTGTGCTTGTGAAGGTACTGGATCTTCGTTCTCCACGCAAAAGAGACCAGCATTTTTGGTTTACTGAAAAGCAAGTGGCGGTTCATATGGACGATGCGCTATTAACAGAAGTCTGCTGAATATCCAGAAGCAACAAGCAGCTTGAATCACTTCAACTTGATCCCTCTTTCTCGTTGTCGACTTCCAGCACGAAGATCGCGTCCGACAGCACATAGTAAGGCTGCTGCATGTCCCCACGACACAAATAGGGTACGCGACTGAAGTGCCGCAGTTTAAAACCCGCCGGAAGGAGCACGTTGCGCAGTAGCAGACTGGCTGCAATCTCAAATGACGCGCCTTCAGCACAGAGACCGCCTCGCATCGGCAATTTCTCAGTCGGTGCTACGCGCTGCGTCCCTTGCTCCACGAAAGCCGAGAATGGCAGCACTACGGCCAGCAGGAAGAGACCGTTGTGCGGGTCCAGCAGCTCGCGGATCTCGCGAAGCATTGTGAGTGGCTTGTCCGCGCGATCCAACACGTTCAGCATGCTTGATACGCAGAGCGAAACGTTGACATCCATCAGATCAGTCGTGACGAACAAACCACATCGCAACGTTGTAAAAGGGTCACGCGGGCACGACGACTCACCTGATAATGTTGTAAGGCTTTCGCGACTGCACGAACTCGTGCTGCAAGTCGCAGGTTTGTACGCTGTTGTAACCTCGCGACTTCAGGTGGGCCACCATGGGCGCCGAAGCCTCGGTGGTGGTCACTTGGTCCACGAGAGAGGCCAGCGACGCGGTCACGTTTCCGTCTCCCGCTCCGATGTCCAGGAGCGACCCACCGGCTTGCTCTCGATGAAGTAGCTGCTGTACTTGAGCCTTTGAGAGCACAAACATCTGACCACCTGCGCATCGAGATCAAGACAGGAGGACGATCGTGAGCATGACTCGCCCAGTGCGGTGCTGCAAAGAGGTACAGCACAGCATTAGAGCCGACCATAGGGCCAACGTACGTCCGAGAATTCCGTTCGCGTCGGTCAAGGAGTAGAAGAGACCAAGGATTGTGGAACCCATCGACTCCCACAGACTTCCTCCTGTGCATGTCTATCAATGGATGATAGCGGGGGAGAACTAAGTCATTAACTCGCCATTGCAATAGATCCTTACAATAGACACTACTCACATCGAGGAATGCTTCGGTCTCTTCATCGCAGTCCAACTGCACAAAGGCCGACTGCAAAGCAGAATCGCTAGAAGCTCGTGAGCAAACGTTACCATACGTTAGGGATACACAAAATAGTAAACTCACAGCTGAGCCTTGTCCACACTGTAGTTCAGCGCCGGACCAAAGTGCGGCTGGCGTACGCGCTTCGACGCTTCACGCACCCACGTCTTCATTATTGCGCTTAGAACGAGAAGTGTGATACATCCGGATACCATCCGGATAAACCTGTTACATGTAGTTGATCCATGCATTTTCATTCCAGAGTTTTACAAGTCAAGATCAATCTCGCACGGGTCTGTAGGTGTTGCTTCTACTCTTGCTGTTGTATCATTGATGGTGGTGGCATCGGTATTCATTGGTTTCACATCGTCGGCGTCACTCTCGTCGCCGTCATCGTCATCGTCTAGATCGATCTCATTGGGATCCTCGATACTTGCAGTTGCAGCGTTGCCATCGACAAAAGGTGCGGTTACTACGTGCGGAAGCTTCAACAGTTCCAGAAGAAGGTCGGTTTGAGGGTTTCCAGTAACCGGCACAGGCCCCTCCACCTCGCCATGGCCAGGTGCAGTCTTCACAAAGTCTGTAATCCACTCACCCTCGGCTTTATCTAGTTTCTTCTCCGCAACAACCTCCCGTAGCCGCTGCCGCACCCAATCAATGTCCTTGTCTTCGATCTTCATCTCTTCTTGGGGCACGCGAGGCGCGAACTTATTCGACGAAGCAAGGTGGTGCGTTGCGCGGAGGATGGCTAACCATTCCAGATCAAACATGATTTTAGGTGGCGACCGTTTCGGCTTCTGGCAAGTCTCGGTTGTCTTGGCAAAATCATTCTGCTCCACCACTCTCGTAGTCGTACCTGAATCCTTCTCCTCCTCCTGTGCTGCCTCCGTAATAGTCGAAGTTGGTAAATCTAGAATCTGCATGAACTCCCGACGAGGGAGACACTTGTCGAGTGCCAAAAACTTGGTTGTAGCTGGTCGGGAAGGCGGCTTCGAAGCAGCGTCTTGTTCGACATTTGCCTCTGTATCCTCCATAACGTTGGCCCTTGGGTTTGTCGAGTCGTTTGCTTGGTCAGAATGGACGACAATGGCAGCAAATTTGACGTGTAAGTGAGCGGCGAACCAGTGCTGTGGGCGTAACTGGAACAACAGAAATTCTCCAGCGGGGCTTCCAAGCGAATTGCTCCTGATCTCCTGCTCGAAGAAAGGTTTTCTTCGCAACAACTGGGGGATGTTGCCATACTGCTCGATCCCTCGTGGCCAATCGTGCGATAGGAACGCGCTCAACGGAGTCTTGTCAACCTGCTGTACGTGGGAGAGCTGGAAGACCTCCAGTTCGCGCACATGATACACACTCCGCATAGTACTGTTATCAAACGGCATCGATTCGAAACGCCCCGTCGTGTAGTGTTGCTGCTTGTAGATACCTGAAAGACCAGCGATACGCAGGCCAGCAACATTGATAACACCCGCTGCGCCAAGGTAAAACATGTTTGGGGCCACCCAGCCGCCATAGTGCAGCTCCTGCAGGTATCCTGAGGCCTCGTGATTACCTCCAACAAATATCGTCAACACGGGTGCCACTTTCTCCTTCTTGTAGTATCGGTGGAAGGCATGCAGTGCACGATACTTTGGCGGGCAGGCCAGCGTTTCCAGGTCGCGCATGTTGCGCATGCACTCGAAATCGCCACAGCACAGCAGCAGATCTACAGGGTTCTCTGGATCCATCTCGTTCACGAAGTTGACAGTCGCGTAGATGTCGTCCAGCATCCCGTGGGCGCAACCCACCACGGCCACACGCACCATGGTGATCGGAACTCGAATTGTGCCGAATCGGCACTGCCGATACACATACTAACGTGAAGTTGCATTATAAAGTAGCTGAAGTGACACCGTGTTATTTTTTCGAAACCGTTGGAGGCCAGGATTATTAGTACTGTTTTGTACAGGATTCTAATCCTGTAAACTTCCAGGATCGAAAATAAAAAACCAATGCATAAATTTCAAGTCGCTTAATTCCGATTTCATCCGCTAATTCCGAGTTGAGGGAGAAACGAAACCTCGTTCATTTGCAGTTATACAGGCAATATGGCTCAAGTAGTCGGCGAAGACGTGGTGGACGTCCCGGAAGAAAGCCAGGAGGCCGCGCGAGCATCTACAGCCACTGAGGTGCGTGAGGAGTTGCTTTGTGGAGGTTCTGGTGGGCAAGAAGAGGAGAAGGAACAGTCTGGAAGCATCGAGAGCAGCGTTGACGTGGGAAGTGACGCATTTCGCTCACTGGGTGGTCACGACGATGAAGACGCCGGTGAAGACGACGATGAGATGACTGCTGGAGCGTGTGATACACCAAGTGGCGATGGGGATAAAACACCTGGTTGTGAATTGGCGTCTGTGGAGTCATGTGATGATATGGAGAGCGGTTCTCGCGACATTTCGGTGGCTGTTGAGCCGCCTTTGGTTTGGCATCAGTCCTGGGAGGCCTGGCAGCAGTATTTAACTCAGTATTGCGATAGAACCCACCAGGTCCTCCCAGTTAAAGAGACCATGTCTCGTGCTGAAAGGTTGAAACGTTTGAAGAAGACCAAGAAAGCAGATGACGACTCTATATTGCTTCCTGAAAGCTGTGATCCCTACCAGAGAGTGTACATCTGTACACACGGCTGGAAGAAGCGCAAATCTCGAAGTGGAGGGTCCCGCCCCCGTCAGCACATTCGCTTGACGGACTGTCCATTCCGATTTGTTGTTCAGTGGAATGTGGGGCGGGGCCAGTTACAAGTGAAGAATGGAACATACACGCACAATCACCAAGTATCAACAACTGCGTATGCGACCTATCCTACTTCACGCGGAGTTTTGGACCCTGTGGTTGGTGCTCGCGTGGAAGGCATGCTGTCTGCGGGAGCCAAGCGGTCTCGCATTTACGACTACTTACTGGAGCATGACCAAAACGTCATACAGGTTGACGTGGACAACCTCGTTCGCGAGCACGCGGCTTTCACTACTCCGCATGATGACAACGAGGCGACGGCTCAGGCGATTGCTTCATTTGCTGCAGCAGACCCCGAGAATGTATCCACTGTGTCTGAAACGGATGCGGGTGAAACGGGCGTTATATCGTTGGCTACAGCTCACATGCGGCGCATGTACGGACGCTTCAGCGAGGTTCTCCTAGTAGACTGCAGTCACAAGACCAACCGGTGAGTGTGTTTGTTCTTCCCAGGATTATTTCCAGGATTGCATTTGTATACCAGGATTATCCCAGGATTTCAATTTTGGTTTCATCCAGGATTTTCCCAGGATTTATTGGGATAAAGTCCAGGATTTTTCCATGATTATTTGATATACATTTTATCCAGGATTTTTCCAGTGCTATGTCCAGTATTTGTCCAGGATTCTAATTTGTATTTGTTTGTGCATCGACAGATACAATTATCAGCTTCTGACATTCATGGGCATGAATGAGTTTGGCGAAGGAGCAGTAGTACAGCAGTCACTTATTGAAGCTAACGGGGACTGGCATATGGAGCGCGCCGTTGCGCACTTCAAACGATCTCACCCTACGCGGATCCAACTTCTTCGTGTAATCGTGGTGGATAAAGACTTGAACGAAATTCGCGTTCTGGAAACAAACTTCCCGGAAGCCATGATTTTGATTTGTCACTTTCACGTTATTAAATACCTGAAAGAAATGCGTTCAAAGCCGGAATTTGGCAAGATATCTCCTGAAGATGCGAGCCAAATCGACTCTGCGGTTCACAAGATGGTTTACGCTGGAAATGAAGACATATACGCAGCGGCCCATTGTTCGCTTGAAGGCATTTGTGATCGTGTTGGATTAAATGGTTTTTTCGCTTACTTCCAGAAAAACTGGGACTCCTCCAAAGATCGCTGGGTGTATTATCTTCGCGCTCATTTACCTCACTTCAAGAACCATACGAACAACCGGTTGGAGAGTTTTTTCGGGAAGCTGAAAGATGGTGTCGATGGTTCCATGACAATGGCGCAGTGCGTTAAAGCTCTGTTGGCGTATGATCGGCGCAAACAGAACGAGTATCAGTACCGAATCGCGCGTATAGGCCAGTTTGTTAATTCAAATTACGATGAAGAGATGAGGACGGTGCTACGGTTTACGACTCACTACGTGGCTGGACATATTGAAGGACAATACGCCAAAGGACTGGAGAAAGCGTCAAAGTACAAATTCGACCCGTGCGACGATGAGCCAGACACTGTATTCGTCCGTGGGCTATTCTCTGAGCACAAATTGCAAGTCGACAATTGGCGTTGTAACTGCGAGTTTTCGGTGTCTATGAGTCTTCCGTGCCGGCACGCTGTAGCGTACCGCAAGATCAAGGGAGTTGCCGGGCCTCTCATACCTTGGAACCGCATCGACGAAAGGTGAGAGCTGTTTATTTTCTGATCCAGGATTTTTCCAGGATTAAATCCTGGATAATCCAGGATTTATTTACATGTTTTGTCCAGGACTAATCCTGTACATGTACAATGATTTAGATGGACGACTTCTTCTCAACAACTGAAGAAGGTTAAGCAGTTCGCGTACGAGAAATTTGTGGCTGGTGCGGTTGGATCGCCTCAAAAGAAGTTGCGTACGCAGTCTGAAAGGTACCGCGAGGCCGTGAGAGCTACTCATCTAATTGCGAATGAGATGGCAGACATCGATGATGAAGAGGAGTTTGACGAGATGTTGAAGTTCGTTCTGGCTCAGTGGCGTAACATCAGGCAGAAAAAAATGGCTACAATGCCACGAGAAGCATCAGGAGATACGCCGGGTGGCACTCAAGAAGGTTACTCACGAAAACATGAAGATTACGAAGCCGTCGTCAAGCAAGAATTCAACATTAGTACAAGTGAAGAAGAGAACAGCAGCTCTGACGAAGAGGGAGACTCTGCCGGCTCGAATAAATCGTCCACATCGGTGCGAATTCGCCTTAACCCAAAGGCCAAAAAGGTTGGGCGGCCCGCCAAACCCAAGAAGAAGACCTCGGCTGGCGAGAAGAAAGACCGGAAGTGGTATGATTCAAACGAAGCGGCTCGTCGACGGGCTGGCGAAGTCACGTTGCTTGCTTTAGTGGACTCACTGGACAGCGAAAAACCTGGACTTGGCGAAACTCAGCGACGTCTATCTGGAATTATTGTGAAACATGGAGAAAGCGAGAAAAAGAAGCCCAAGGTCAAACTGATGAAAAACCCTGTGTTGACTATGGATCCTTTCTACCTACTCCCACCCAAGCTTCTCGACGCATGCATCAAGGTTCTGCCTATCTCCAACACAGAAGACAGCGCAATCGCTATTGAGGCTTCTCAGGGTAGCCAGCGCTCAAACGCAAGCAACGATACAGCATCCGTAGAGACCGTGATTATCAAGGACGTTGGTAACTTCTCGCGGAAACAGATTGAGACCTTCAAGAGAGTGCAGAACTTGAAAGAGTTAGTAACGACGGGCCTAGCCGTGGTCACGTGGCTCTTAGACGTCGCGCTACCTACCCTCCCAGCCGAGTATCGTGCGCTGGCACAAGAAGTGGCGGATGCAGTAATGGCGGCTTATCCGTATAAGCGTATTCAAGGTCTCCCGGATGTTCCAGAGTTCTCATACTCTATGCTCTATAAAGCTACGCCTCCCTCTTGGTTAAGTGACGCTACGATCAGGGGGCTGTGCATCCGTCTAGCCAGTGATTACCCGGCGTGTCGTTTCGCAGGTTTCCAGACAGCAGTTACGAAGAGCAAGAGAATGCGGAAGTCCGAAGAGCGCTGTATTGACGCGGTGGTCCGCGATCGTGTGTTACAGCAAGTGAAGGAAGATGGCGTCGAGACAGTGATGATTCCTTTGAATTTCTCGAATTTTCACTGGTGCTGTGTGGTCGTAAAGGTGAAGTCCAAGCGCATTTTCTACTACGACCCTCTTAACCAAGCACAGTACAAGAACGCAGCGAATGACGTGGCGACTGCTCTGAAGATCAGCGGACTACACGACTACGACGTCATCTCAATGAACAACCCGATCCAGTTTGATGGCCACAGTTGTGGCGTGTACGTCTGTTGGATGTTCATTGGGCAGGTCATTACAGGACATCACCTGAAAGTGAGCATTGAATCGCTCACGAAACGTCGCTTTGAGCTCTTCTATTATTTGCTCACAGGGCAACTTCTTCCGCTACAAACCCCGCTAGGTGACGAAGAAGAGGAAAAAGCGCCGGCTCCCCGCACCGAAGACAAGAGCAGCGACGACGAGGAAACGCCCCCCACTCAAGTCCAGCAGTAGCTCAGGCAGTACATGATCTAATACATGTTTCTTTGGCTTTTACATACAAAAGAACTTATGTCCATGGTTTTCCCATGATCCATGTACAGTACTAATCCTGGATCATCGCCCACCGCACACTCATATCTTTCTCGTCCTCGACGTATCTTCCCAATATCTTCCCATATCTTTCCATATCTTCCCCACATGGCTACTTATTTAAGATAGAAATCGGCATCCAGGATTAATCATGGAAGAAATCATGTACGATCCATTGTTAATAATCCTGGCCTCCAACAGCCGCCTTATTTTTTTCCCTTATCAAACAATTTAGATCCTTTTAAGTAGTAAGCCATCCATTAAATAAAATCTATCTAGGGGTTAAAGGGTTAATAGTTGTCGCTTAAAAATAACAATAACGCCATGTTTAAAATTGCTTTATGCTTCACCCCAATAACTAATTGAATTCGCTGCGATAAATGAATACGATATAGAAAGTTTGACTCTGGAAGCGCATATATATATGAAAGTGAGTTATGCGCCCAACTGGGCTTGGGTTATGCCGGATCAGATTTTCGTCTCTCGATATCCGTCCGGAGGGTGTACTGTATACTGTCGTGTATACTCCGCATTTGGAAAGAGCACCGAGATAGGGGCCTGAAAACGTCCCGCGACCTGGGCGTCAATGCGCTAGTGAGGATGCCACTCCGGCAGCACAGCAGCAGTGGTAGGAGTGGTGTCTCGGAGTGCAGTTGTTGTGGATATACTGACTTCAGGGAGAAGCAGAGGGGGGGGGGGGGACTGGGGTGCGGCTGCGTGCGTATGACATGTACAGATTCTGTAGTGTAATATTTTGGTTTGCGGATTCATCCTTCGCATTTTTGTAACGGGGTCCAACGGTTTGGAAGTTAGTGCTGTGAATTACCGTGGTAATACCTCCTAATAACTACCTCGCGGTAATGTGGGGGGAATAACCGTTGGTAATACCGTTTTCTTATTGTAAATATTGGGGTATAAATACTATTATAATTTGCGACGATTGGCACCTGATCGCAGAGGAAGAACGCCACTGGAGGCCCGCTGATGCAGAACTCTGGCGTGATGAAGCCGACTTCTATTCCCTCTGATCTGGCTAGCATCGGCAACGCTTCTTCTGTTGAGTCGGTGCGGCGTCTAATGCAGCCTCTTTTCATCGCCTGGTAGTCAGGCACAGGTTGCTCCAGTCCTTCGTGGGAAATGGCGGCGTACGATCGCTATGCATGTATCTCGTCGTCAAGAAGGCAGACAACTAGAAGATAAACGATATTGAGAAAGCTCGTATTACATCGGGCGCTGGTGTCAAACGTTTCGTTTGCTCCGAGATAAATACGTGGCAAGTTTTGCAGCTCAGGACATGGCAGCTCGTCGTATCCAGCGCCAGGTTCGAAGATGTTTTTACTACGCGCGGATACGGCGAAAGATCGAAGGCCAGCGAGATAAAACCGTACGGAATCTGGAAAAACGGTTGCTGCACCATCGACTCCAACTGATACCAACACCAGTTGTGGCTTAAACGCGAGACGCTAGGCAAAATACAACCGGTATGCTGATAGAAGCTGCGATGGATGCGCAGCATTTGCTCCAATCCGGCTACATTGATCTAGCCCTTGTTGTCCACGTCGAAGGCGCGGAAAGGGAACTTGGTAAGTGCGCCGTCGCCTTCATTGACGCCCTGAGGGTTAAACACGCGCAGAGCCATTTATAGCTCGCTGAAGTCGGTAAGTCTGCTGTCGTCCACGTCTACAAGATCGAAGAGCTTGTCCACAAACACAGGATCATCAGCTGCAGCTAACTAAAGTTCTGCTGGAGGTGGAGCAGCGTGTGGGTCTTCAGTTCTCCTACTACCAGAACATCTGAACTGTGCATTATTTGTCGTGAACGTGGGGAAAACACATCGACTGAATGGCACTAAACGGTGTAAAATTCTACCTATTGAGATTGCCATACGCAGCATCGCTAAGTCGATGAACATCTAAGCGACGCCACATGGGAGGCGGATGGTATGATAAACCACCTGCGCGGTACGAGCAGGAGCGCAAAGCTAACATTACTGCGGAGTTTGATGGCAGCCAGATCGAATACGACATATCACAGCTTTTTGACGCCAATGTGACCGTATTCGTAGTGAATTGTCTTACGATTTTTATTAACAACTGAATCGGAGTGGTGGAAGAAGGACTGAAAGAGACTTTCAGTGTGGGATCTGGGTGCTATTGTGTTGCTTCAAGTGTGGAAGCAATCTTGCCTCGATGAGGACTGGTTTCGGCTTGGAAATAGCTGGATTTCATCGGCACGAGAGAATACTTCACCTGCTGAGTTTACTTGTGTAAGGGGGAGTCCAGTGTCTGATGGTGTAAACCTTTCGGCTGCTACGGGCGTGGATTGTGGAAAAAGGGGTCGGTCTGCATTGGCGAAACGAGAGCTCGTCGTGTGGTAGAGCTTCTGTTGTAGCTGTATGTACGAGATCCAGCATGACGTTGATGACTGCTGAAAGCGATTGGCGTCTCTGTGTCGTTGAGATTACCGTCGGTGTTGCTACATGAATCACTGTCGTTTCCGCTCGCGTCTGGTTCAGTCGCCAGATAGTGAACTTGGTTCGTTGTTATTTTATCGCCACACCGGAATATAGGAAGGCCAGCTTCTCCACTCTCGCAGGCTTTAACCGATTGCGTGGATGAAGACGTGAACACTCCAGGATCGCTCGCTTGCACTGCACTTGAAGTTGGAATGCTCAGTACACGCGATGCAAATTTCCGAAGTACGGCGAAGTCAGCACTTTTCAATCGCCACCAGTCGAGCGGCGCGGCAACAGGTGGCTTGCTGCCACTTTTCTGAAGTCCACCCGTCTTTCGTGCGAATGAACCGCATTAGCATCTCGAAAGTTACGTTCGGTCACACCTGGACCTAAGCCAACACGCAACGCGAGGTCGACACATGCGTCGACAGCTTTGTCCAGGTCGTCGCCTTCGAAGTCGTCTGGAGACTTTGATGGATCCAAGAGGTAATATGCAAGCACGGATTCTCGCTTCATGCAGATTCTCGCTTCATGGATGTCCAGCGTGACGTGATAATATCTCGGATATTATAGATAAATATCATCACTTGGCGCTTGAAAGACGCGGTGGTGGCTTAACACTCTGAAGTATTGGATCATTCCTGAAAACTCAAATCCCATTTTGGTCGTATCAAACCAAGCATAGAAGGTCCGACGAGAGCTGCGTCTTCGTACCATTTTGGCCGGAGGAGGGAAATCTGTACAGGGTGTCTCCCACCCCCGACAGAATGGTACGGCGTGCTATGCTGCAAAGACACACACGCATATAATTCTCGAACTTGAGCCGAAGATACATGTACTTTGACTTTTATCCCCTCGGTACCAGACATGGAGACTCCGAACTCACAAGGACAGGAACTCACGATGGCCAGTAGCCTATCGCTTACGCAGGACGAACCCAGGATAACTATGCGCTTGGTGATGGCAGCAGCTTAGATATGCCACTGGCGCAGCTGACGCCATCTCCATCTACACCTTCCACCCAGCCCGTTACATCAACTACAGGCTTTGTTGACTTTGCAATGTCTGCTTCGTCGGCACCAGCTACAGCTCAAGATGTAACCCCGGCCAGCAATAGTGTACCACCTAGGACCGACAGACGGACGCGCCGTCGACGCGCCTCTGTGCGAGCGGCCAGAGGCAGCGGCTTTACAAGGGTAGAGGTCGACAGTCTTCTCGACCTGCTAGAGAACATCAATCCCATCGGACGTGACGAGTGGGAGACGGTGGCACGGCGCCATAATGAGAACCATCTGGGGCTCGACCGCACTGTAGAGAGTCATCGCCGCAAGTTTGCGAAGCTGTACCGGACGAACATGGGTACGGGGAACCCCCACATACCCCACGATGTAGCCCGGGCCATTCGAATCTCGGCCGCTTTCACCCAGCGAGCAGATCTCGCCAGAGGTGACGACATTTCCGAAGATCGCGCCAATATATTTGAGGAGGAGGAGCCTGCTAGAGAAGAAGAAGATGTGTGGTGTAGTGGTCCGCGAAGATTTTCGACGCGAGGGGCACTCACACACAGAGGGGCCGGACTGCCAACTAACGGAGGGGGTACTCCGATCGACCGTGGGGTCTGAAGATCTTCTCACCTTGTGTACCCGTTGACCTGGCGGGGTTAACGCTCTTCCTGGGTGACCTGGAAGGGGCCAAGTGATTGGTTCTTGGTTGAGCTGGAGTGTGGACGGCACTCAGGGGTAGTCGGTTGACGATCTTGTGGATACTTCTTCACTTGATCGTCCGTAAGGTAGAGTAGATCAGGCCTTGAATATACTTGATCTTCTCTTGGGTTGTCCTTCGGGCTTGTGTTGTTCCAAAGGGGCCAATGTGTTCCAATGTTGATGCTTGGGCCGCCTACTGTTAGCGGTGGAGTTGAGGGGGGTGGAGAAAGAAGCGTAGACCTGGCCAAGCTTCCCAGGTGTTGATGCGGTTGTTCTTCTTGAGCGTCTTGGGTTCCTTCGTCAAGGGGGGCCAATATACTTCCCAGCCTTGGAATTCTTCGGAAGACCACTTGCGTGCTACAAGGAAAATCTCTCTCTCTTAACCATCTTAAATCTTTCCTATCCAATCCCTTTCCTCCCATCATCTGCCCATCCTCTCACAGCTGACTGGCTACCTTGAACTTCGGCCGGTGTACCCATTAATCGGTACATGTGAATCTTGATCAGTGCTGATCGCGAAGTGTGCCGAAATGATTGCACCCTGTCGATCAGCAGTCTTGATCGCTAAGGCGTACTTGAATGATTGCACCATATCGATCAGCATTCCTGATCGCTGAGGCGTACTTGAATGATTGCACCATATCGATCAGCATTCCTGATCGCTGAGGCGTACTTGAATGATTGCACCATATCGATCAGCATTCCTGATCGCTGAGGTGTACTCGAATGATTGCACCATGTCGATCAGCGTTCCTGATCGCTGAGGTGTACTCGAATGATTGCACCATGTCGATCAGGATTGTTGATCGCGACAGTGTGCCGAAATGACTGCACCCTGTCGATCAGACCTTGATCACCTCTCGAATTTCGGTGTTCTTCCAGAATTGGTGTTGATCACTCGATCAGTACCAAAAAGTTGGTACACCGTCAGGATCGTCTCAGACTGATTCGACAGAATCAGATCTGGTCTGATCGCATACATCATCTGAGTCTTTCCCGATCACACTACGGCAGCTGGCCTCTTGATCGTGTCGCACTTCACCACAATCGCCCCCTGTCCGGGTCAACGCCATACGATGGCGGCGGCGCGGACATCGGCCCACACTCGCACTCCTTCCCCGTTCGACGTATCCCCTGCAGAAATGAGTTCTTCCCCGCGGTCTCCATCGCCCGAAGGCACCCCTCTTCGCAATACTGGTACGCCGTTGTATCTTTCATCATGTAGTGCTCCCACTAACGTTCCGGTGGCACAGATCCGACGGAGACTAGAGGCCGTCGCCCTGCTGGTCCTGCTGCTGCTCCTGCCGGGCGGCACAGTCCCGAACATGCAGGTGAGCTTCTCCCTTCCTGCCCATTGCCTTCGTCCCTGCCTTCGTCCCACTGACATGTCCTCTTCCACAGGTTCGGCGGGGCCTCGCGACCAGCAAGCTGGACACACCGTGTCGGACCGTGACCCTCACCGTCCTACGTCCGCTTCCACCACCGAATCACCGCCGTCCACCTCTGCGAGTACGCGTGCTCCGCCATCTCCAGGGATTCCTGATCGTCAAGACGCTGTGGCTGGACTTCTAGCCATTTCCGGCTGTAGGATCAACCGGACTCGTGATCGTACGGGCGGTTCCAGTCCAGATCGTGATCGTGCGGGTGGTTCCAGTCCTGATCGTGATCGTGCGGGCGGTTCCAGTCCTGATCGTGATCGTGCGGGTGGTTCCAGTCCTGATCGTGCGTCTACCACAGCTCCTGGGTCTGCCCGATCATCCAGCTTTCGATCGTCCTATATTCGGTCTGATCGACGGCGCGTTCCGTTGGCCAACGCCAATGTTGGACCTCCTTCACTAGATGCCTCGACGCTCCGATCAAGTCTCGCAGCCATTGAGGTGGCTTTGGAAAGAGAGGGTGCATTCCAACAGCTTAGGCTGGATTACGCCAATCTCCAGGGGCAGCTTCGATCTGCCGAAGACTATATTAAAAGCTTGGAGCACCAGTTCAGCGAAGCCGCTCGCCTGGCCTCTCCGTTCGTTCAGTACTGTCAACACCGGTACGACCTCATCCGGCAAGACTTGAACGACTCCAGGCGGCAGTTTGGGGAGGTTGTCGATGCGCTAGCCGGCCATGAGGGTGATCGGGTACGGATTGCAAACCTCGAAAGTCAGCTCCAGGATGCTCGTCAGCAGCATGCGGTCGTGATCGACGGTCTGAATCAGACGATCAGCTCCCTCACCGATCAACTGGCCGCTGCGCTGTTGCAGACCCCCACCGCCAGCTATCAAGATCTTCAGCGTATGCGAGCAGAGCTAAATTCGTCGATCGCCATTCGTGCCGACCTCCAGCAGGCGCTGAACCAGGCGATCGCGGCTCGCGATCAACTCCAGACTCAGTTAGTCGCCGAGATCGACGCTCATACGCAGACTCGGCAGGAGCTGGCTGATTCTCAAGACTCGAATAGCGCCCTGTCATCTTCTCAAGACGCGCTCGAAGCAGCGGCTGATCAGTTGAGGCGTCAGCTAGCTTCTGTGCAGCAGAACCTGGCTCACGTGCGTCTGAGCGCTGATGCGAACTTCAACTTGGCCATTTCTGAACGTGATCAAGCATGTGACGAGCGAGATCGCGCCATCCTTGACCTCCAAGATCGTGACACCCAGCTTCGGCGAGCACGCAGCGATCGGGATCAAGCTCGTGGTGAGATGCGGACCTACCGTAAGTTCTTCATCTCCTTTATCCGCTGTTCTTGATCGTGATCGTGGCCGTCACTAACTCCATGCGTTCTATGTAGAAACCCACGTTGATGCGGCCCGACAGTCGGTTGCCCGTCTTGAAAAACAGATCGCCGATCTCCAGTCTTCTGCCGTGGATCTTCGGCAGCTGCGGGCAGATAACGCTTCTTTGCGCACCGATATCGAGGTTGAGCGACAGCAGCGGATCGCAGCTGAGGAGGAGCGGGACCGGCTGTTGGTCGAACGTGACACGATCGGTCAGCAGTTGGCTGGCCTTTCTTCGCTGGTGCAGGGTCGCCTGCCCAGCAGTGTCGGATCGTCTTCTCAGGTGCCGAGTCCTCAGACACCAACGCCCCCACAAGCGCGTTCTTCATCGCAGAAACGAACTCGGTCGCGATCACCCGACTCTCCGCCTCCAGTCAAGAGAACTCGGTCTTCTTCTGGTTCTTCAGCCTTACCGATCCAGATCGACTCGGACGGTGACAGCGAGGAGGGGGACGACGATCAGGCGAAAGGTGATGACGACCACGGCCCTGACGACAACCTAGAAGACGACGAAGACGACGATCGCGACGATCATGACGAAGATCACCAGTCTGGAGGCATTCCACCCGGAGGCGGGGGCGACGCTTCGAGCCCCAGTTCAAGCAGCTCATCCAGTGGATCCGACGCTAGCCACAGCTCCGAGTCCAGCGGTTTTTTATCCGACGGAGCTCTTGGTCGCCTTCCTGCCACCACGATCAGCCGTGATCAGTGGATTCCCGGCTACCAACGTCCCCAGTACTTCGCCCGGCGGGACATAGCCCCTTGGCCGGTTGCTGAAACTCGGCAGATCAGTGTTCGCAACCTCACCGTCGACGCCCTCTTCCGCGACTGGGGATGCCCCCGGCTCTGGCTCTTCCCAGCCCGGCACCGAGTGCCTCGCTCGCCCGAGTGGAACTACGAGTTGATCACGGAGGCGAACGTGCGGGCTCTCTACGACGCAGAGCCCTGGACAGCGTTGCAGACTGCGGTGATCCCTCGCTCCTTCGACTTAACCGGGTGGTTTGCTCATTTCGCCTTGCAGTATACCACCTTCGAGACGGATCACCTTCAAGCTATGTGGGAGTCAACACACCACTTTACGCTCACCGCCGACGTGCGGCAATCGAGTGTCTATCTTGATCGGCTTAACCGAGAGCGGAAGCAACGGCGTTCGCGTGCTGGTCCTCGTTGGAAGAAGATTCTGGAGATCGTCCTCGAGGGAATGATCAGGGGTCATTGCGATCTTGATCTTCTACTGGATCCGTTTCTCCTACACTTTCCGCGCAAGAACGTCGAGCAGAGCACTTGGTATCCGGGCTTCGGCGCTCGTGTGGCTCCCGCCGACCTACTGGAAGCGCTTGCGCTCACTGATGCGTCCGATCCATGGCGTAATCAGTTCAGGGACAATCCTCAAGATCATCCTGGGCTCCAAGTCGCGCGTCTAGAGGGTAAGTTCAGGCTCGCGACATCTTCCAGCGATGACGATAGTGATCAGGACTAGATCAGGTAGGTCGATCTTCTTGATAGCCAATTTCGAGTGTCTTCCTCATATATGTAGGGAGCCCTTTGGGCTCCATCGTCGGGGACGGCCCCTTCGATTTACAACACTGCTCTTCCACAAATATCCACCACCCATCTGGTATGCGACGTTCCCGCACACCGTTCTTTCCACATTCTCCCTCTCGCAGCATCCCAACTACTGCGAAGGGTCTCCTTCGTCTTCCTCGTGCGACTGCATCACGTTAAAGCGATTGCGGTTCGCCCTCTTCCTCTCGAACTCACGCAGCAAGGCGCCGCAGTTCAAGTCGGCTTCATCCACCCATGACGGCTCTTCGTAGCCCTTCCAGTGTACCAGGAACTCCCGGTGCACGCGGCCATAACGCGTCCTTCGGCCAGTTCGCACATCGGCGATCCGCTCCACCTCGTACTCGTCGTCTTCGAGCGCCGTTTCCCAGCTATCCTCCGGTAGGAGCGCCTCATCAAAGTCGAAGCGATCAGCATCAGGATCAACAAGTCGAGTCTTCGGTCGATCAGGGAAATTCCTGATCAGCTTCAGCTTGGACAAGTGTACGATCGGGAAGACGTTGTAATCCGATCCGGCGATCTCAAGACGAGCAGCGTGGTTGCCGATCAACTCAGCGACCCGGAACGGCCCGTGCCACATATGCGCCAGCTTCTTTGCGTAACCGATTTTCACGCGATCAAGATATAGCCACACCTGCGATCCAGTTTCGATCTTGTGTGGACGCACTTCTTCATTGTGACGATCAGCTCGGCTTCGAATGGCATCGCGGAGACGTTCGTTCACGTGTTCACGTGCGCGCTGATAGTGCTCCTGAATGTGATTCCTCCAGCGACGGGCGTCCCGATCACGGTGACCAGTGACACCGATCGGCAAGGCGGCTTCCAGCGTCGATCGAGGATCCCAACCATGTGCAAGATAGAATGGAGTGTCTCCACGTGTGCGATCATGCGCCGTGTTGAGCGCGAAGGTGAGCCGCTCGGCATATTCGTCCCAGTCTCGCTGATCAACGCCTGCGACGTACATCTTCAGCGAGCGTGTTAGTGTCTGCACCATTCGCTCCGCGGAGCCGTTGCCCTGCGGCCGGTACGCCATAGTAGGGCTCTGTTTTTGCCCTACGATCCGGTTGAACGCACGGAAGAAGTCAGCCATGAAGCCCGGCTCTCGATCATGTCGAATCACCTCGCTGGCGCCGAATCTTCGGAAGACACACTCCTCGTAGTTCTCCGCGATCGTCTGGGCGGTCCGAGAACTACTCGCCTTCGCGATCACGTATCCTGTGAACAGGTCGATCCAGATCAGCAGTTCCGTATTTCCCTTGAACGACTTCGGCAACGACGGAATATGATCCATCGCGATCACCTGGAAAGGGTACGTAGCTTGTATATTCCCTGGCGATTCACCTTGCACCAGCGGTCGTCCTTTTCCGGTCTCACAATCGACACACTCACCAACGTATTTCTGCACGCTCTTGAACAGGCCTCGCCAATGGAAATGTTTCCTGATCCGCTCGTAAGTCCTTCCAATTCCCTGATGTCCTCCTTCCAGGCTGACGTGATAATGATGCAGGAAATCAGTCTGGAGCGTCTCAGGCACCACTACGCGGACGATCGGATCTCGATCAGCGTTCGACTTCGACCCAGTCGGACAATACAGCAGCAATCCGCTCTCGTCCAAGTCATACTCGCTGGCGATCTTGGCGCAGATCTTCGCATCTTCTGCTGACAAGTTGGCCACGTCGCCTTGCAGGTAAGCCTTCAGGTGCACGATCCACACCTCTTCGTCTTGAGCTTGTACGATCCGCTGAACCCTCATTTGTTGTACGATCGCTTCTTGCAGGATTTCTGGCTGCACCTGACGTCGTCGACCAGCTGCGCGGGTGACAGCAGACACACGGACAGCGGCGTCGTTTTCCTTCGGCCGCAGGAGTTCATCCAGGCGATTGAGCGTGATCAGGTCCTGCCGATCAGCTTCCGAGGTAACGATCTCGCCTGACTCTTGCTGTAGGGCTGTGTTGGCTAACTTGTCTGCGCTTTGATTCCACTCTCTCTTGACGTGTAGGAACTCGTGCTTTGGCCAAGCCCTCAGTTGGTCCATCGCCTTCTGCCGCAGCAGTTGGAGTTTGGGCGCCTTGCAATCGATCTCGCCACGCATCTGGCGGATGATCAAGTTCGAGTCACCGCAGATCACGATCCGCCCCCGGTCTGATGTCGGAAGGAGATCAAGTCCCAGCAGGAGGCCATGATACTCCGCTTCGTTGACAGTGATCGCTGGTGCGAATCTCGACGCCGCAGAAACGACCGTCCACTCAGGGAGTTTCCAGATCACGGCACTGAACGCGCCGACCTTCCGCTTGACGCTCGCAGATCCATCAAAGGAGACGACCAGCAAGTCTTCATCCAGCTCCACCGTTGGCGGCGGTGTGATGATCAGCTTGCGCGGCTGTTTCCTCGGAGCGATAGCGATCAGGGCGTCGTCCATCTCCGATCGAGGCGTGATACTAGCCGCGAGTGTGCCCAAGATCTCGTCTTCGCCTCTGGAACACTTCACGATCTCCAACGTCCATCCTGACAGCAATGCAGCCCACTTGCCCAGCCGTCCGTCAAGTCCCGACGAGTTCAGCAACCAAGCGAGCGTGGAGTGTCGAGACAAGACCTTGATGGATCGGCCAACCAGTTGGGTGTAACACACATCCAGCATTCGGAGCAGGGCCAACACCTCCTTGTCGACCGTGCTGTAATTCAGCTCGTTGGCCTTCAAGGTGCGACTGGTGAAGGTCACTGGCCAGTACACGCCATCGTGTTCCTGCATGAGCGCGGCGGAGATCGCCCACTGGCTCGCGTACAGCACGACCACAGGTTCTCGATCAGGATCGAAGTGTCGGAGGATCGGCGTGGCCACGATCTTGGCTTTCAACAGAGTGAACGCGGTGATCGCTCTCGCCCACCGATCGTCTTCTGGCGACTCGTCGCCCCCGGTCTGATGTACCCCGGCTCTCTCGTTCCTCAGCCGATACTCATGGAAATCCACCTCGCGTAGCTCGTACAAGATCGCAGCGTAGATCGAGAAATCTTCGATGAACCGACTGTAGTAGTTCAAGCTTCCAAGGAACGACTGCATCGATCGAAGCGAAGTCGGGAAAGGTAAGTTCCCCAGTGCTTCCAGATCCTTCGGGCTCGCCTCCAGACCTTCCGCTGACACTTGGTGTCCCAGGTACGCCACCTTGCTGTAGCCCCAAAAACTTTTGACCACACTGATTGACAGATTCCATCGATCACAGGTGTCTAGGAGCCGCTCGACTTTCTCGCAGAGACCATCCCAGTCGGAGCTGGTCACCAAGATATCGTCGATGTACGATCGTCGGCCAAGGACAGATGGCTTCAGCTCAGGTTCAGGCTCCCCGTCTTCAAACACGTCGATCAGCTTCGTCGACTCGTGATCAGCGCTGATACGAAGATGTCCGTACAGCGCGTTGTCGATCAAACGCTGGTAGATCTGCGGGGCGTTCTTCAGCCCGAAGGGCATGCGTGTCCACTCGAAGAGTCCGAAAGGGGTGATGAACGCAGAGATCAGCCTGGCTCGTTCCGTCATACTGACTACCCAGAACCCACTCGCCATATCCAGTGAGCAATACCAGAGGACCTTATCCAGATCGTCCAAGAGGTCATTGATCAGCGGCATGGGGTACACCATCAACTTCGTCAAGCTGTTCACCAGCCGATAGTCGATACAAAGACGGATGTCGACCCCATTCTTCTTGATGATCACGACAATTGGGGATGCCCAAGGTGAGGTCGAATGGGTGATGATCCCCGCTGACAACAGTCCCTTGATCAAGTCCGACAGCTTCTCCCGAAATTGTGGAGCGACACGGCGCACACGTTGGGCGACAGGGGTTGCGTTACCAACATCGATGTCGCAGACGGCACCGCGCGCAGCTGGAGGGAGAGCGTTTCCTTTTCCGATCAGGAGGTGTCGGCGTTTCCAGATGATCTGCCTCAAGCGTTCGATCTGCTCCGGCGTTTTCCCTTCTGCTTCCTCGATCTGGATGTCCTCAATCTTGACTTCCTCCGTGGTGGCGCTTACCTCCGGGAGTATGGCCATCTGATTCTCCAGATCTTCGGCGATCCGGTCCCTCCCTTCATGGTAGCAGACTTCGTCATCTTCAGGCGTCCCGCTGACTTCGGTCTCCGGCTCCATTTTTGGGTCGTCGACCGCAACGGTCGCAGGGCCGATCAGCGGCTGATCGTCGACTCTCGGTTTCGGATCGTCGATCATCGGGCTGATCGACTCCCCCTTGAACTCCTGATCGACCATCGACTCCGGTTCTGGTTCATGTTGACTTTTCCTCGAGTCAACTGGATCAGCCCATTTCACCGTCACAGCAGCTACTTCAGGCTTCGGACTGGACCCTTCGCGCTTCAGGATACCCTTCGGAGTGTCGTACATCGGTCGATCCACCAGTGGTCCCATGTATATCGGTTCAGGTTCCGCTTCTTCCTGCTGATCGGTAGTGGCTTCATACGCAAGATTCTGCCACTCAGCATATCGACGCGATCCCACGGAGATGAGTCCAGGCGTTCGCGGTACGAGGTCTTCAGCCAACCACAGTCCCAGCTGTGTGAGTCTCTGCAACATCAGCTTCTTGTCGCTGATGTTCGTGATCTTCAAGTACTGCGTCCGGCCAAGGCCCTTCACCAAGGTAGGTACCCATCTTTCTCCACGGGCGATCCACAACTTCTCTCGCTCTAACGCTCGGGGTTTTCGTATCGGTATCTCCACAGATTCTCCGACTTCTACGTGAACGCTGTCGTCGAGCGTGATGTCGTGGCTACTGCGGCCGTATGGAGGGCGACGACCTGTCAACTGGATCCGCACTTCGTTGGGAAGGCACATAGTTCCGTCGGCCAAATCAAGACGGATACCGGCTGGGATCATGAAGTCCATGCCTAGGATCACATCCTGTCCGGCCATGTCGCCAACCCACGCGTCGAAGAAGTAAACCAAGAAACCGGCCAGCGTGATCTTGATCGTGGTACGTCCCAAGGTGGAGTACACATTCTCCCCGATTCCGATGCAATCTTGTCTCTGACTCTCGTCAATGATGCAGCCAACCTTACGAGCAAAGGCGGTGCTAACGATTGAGACTTCAGCGCCGGAATCCAGAAGCAGGGTTGCTCTGGAGTTGTTGATCTTGCCGGTGGCCTTGGCCTGCTTGAACCACTTGCCAGGAGCGTGATACTTCCAGTAACCGCGCGACTCGCCAGGTAAGAGATCTCCAGCTGAATCAGATGGTGACATCTTGGTATTGCTGACTAACGCTGGTCTCCCGTGCTCCACATCAGGCAGGTGATCCTTCCAGTATCCACGCAATTCGCCGTCAGCTAAATCCAGTTCCATCACAACTTCCGATCGGGAGAACTCATCATTCCGCAAACTCGCTATCGCAGCGGTACGTCTTCCATGAAATCCACGTATATTGTTGATCGGTGTTGTCGTCTCACTGACTCTTGCCTTCGGCTGCCTTTCAACGTATGCAAAAATACAGAACTTAGAACGCTCGGCTCGTACCAGATTCAAACCTGGCGAGCGTCCTAGTTTAACATCTTCTCCGCGTTGGATGGCAGCATTCCGGCGTGTCGCGTCGGGTTGTACCACTGGCGGATCAAGTTGTAAAACTCTTCCATCGGACATTTGCCGTCTTCGTGGAGCTTGCCGCAGGCACGGCACACGTACAGGCAGTGATCAGCCGGGTGACCACGACGGCCACACTTCTCGCAGGTCAGGCGTTTCCAGCATCCAAGATCGGAGTGCCTCGTGGATCCACAGTGTGAGCACGGTGGCGGGCGTTCCTCCGGGCGCGATCCATCTTCGCGGTCGGTTCGGGCCGGCGACTTGTTCTCCTCCCAACGACTTGGGTGTTGGGCTTCCTGCTTCCGGTGATCGGCTGCAGCGGCCAGGTAGACGTGCGACGGGGCTCGGTCATCCTCTGATCCGCTTGATTCCAGTTCAGATCCTGACCCGGCACTGTCGTATGAGGCTCGGATGGCGCGGACGGCGCGAGTGGTTTTCGAGGCAGCTTGCGGTGGGCCGCTTGGTGCCTTCTGCCGGAACTTGTTCGACCCAGCGACAGCTTTGCTTTGGCGGACCTTAGCGCGCTGACGTGCACGGAGTATTTCGGCAAGGGAGTCTCCATCGGTGATGCGCAGCAGAGTCAGCTGATCTGCTAACTCGCGGTCATCAAGGGTCTCGATGAAGTGTTCGACATGCTCGCGCTTCACGGACGCCGGACCAGTCTTGATCTCCAACTTCGCACGCAGACCCAACACGGTGAGCCGGTGAAGGTACTCAAGAGGCTTCTCGTCCGATCGCTTCCTCGCGTGGTAATACTGCCTCGCGAGTGACACGCCCAGACCACAGTATTCAACTCGGAAGTCGCCAAGCAAATCGTTCCACTTGCTGCGGGTGGTTCTCCCCAGCTGCTGGTACCAATTTCGTGCGGGGCCGACTAGGAGGTTGCTGAAGACAATGCACTTCTCGCTGTCGGTTGCTTGATCACGAGCGAAGGCGGACTTCACTTTGCTCAGCCAGCTTCGGGCCTTCTCTTCGTCGAAGTCCTTGCCGGAGAACTCCTTCAGCTCGGAGATCGCGGAGATCCTGACTCGGGGAACTGCGGAGTTGCCAGCAGATGACGTGGCATCGGCGGACGACACAGCGTTGACGCGCGGAACCTCGATACTCAAGTCATCTGGATCGTATTCTTCTGGATGATCATGATGTGATCCGACCGACTCCATGTCGACGTCTTGAGTGCCGACATTCTTCGGGAGATCGGGTATGCGCGGCGTCCGAGCGACGGCAGCTTCTTGCTCCTTCTGGTAGCGATCCATCGCGGCATTGAAGAACGATTGAAGGCTACCACTGGATGCTGCGGTCGACACCGGTGCCAGATCCGACTCTTTCTTCCTGGCTTCCAGCATGGCTGCTCCAGCCGGTCCAAGCGTCATCCTGCTCAGCTCGATCGAGCTATCGGATCCCGCCTCCGACACTCTCGCAGATGTCTTCGCAGACGCGAACGAGGAGTGGGGTGATCCGGACTGGCTCGAGTATGTCGTCGTCAGCCCCTGGTCGGCGGTCGAGATAACGGCGCCAACCAACGGTGTGAGCAGCTTCACCAAGTGTTTGGTGGATCCTTCAAGGGTGGCAAGATCAAGCTCGAGCAGTTCCTCGGCGTTGAAGTTCCCGGCCACGATACCCGCTTCCTTCAGTATGCGCATCAGAGCGCTGATCGCCGCCGCTTGATCTACCGGCTTGGCTGGCTTGATCACCGGGCCTTGAAGGTCGCCGATCAACTTCGGCTTCATCATCTTCATGACCGGGTCGTCGATCAAGAACGCGCGGAGTTTCTTCCGGTAGAGGACGACACGCAGCTCGTCTTCCGTCCAAGTCTTGGCATCACCACTCTCGTCCGCGTCGGGTGCTTTCAGCTTCATCTTCGCGGGCTTCGGCGTCGCCTTCTTCGACTTCTTCGAGGAGGGGAGCGGAGTGGGGGTGGTGGTTTTGGGTGAAGGTCCTTCCGTTTTCACGGATGGATCTTCATCCGGCGGATTACGACTCGCGTCGCGTTCCGCGGGGGGCCCCGAAGGGCCCAAGGGAGGAGGGTGAGGTTTTTCTTCAAGGTCCATCGCTGAACCTTCCTCCTTGACCCCGCCAGAGCTCCTCCCAGGGCTCTGACGTTCGGTGTACTCTTCACTCTTCAGATGCGACGACGGCGATACACCTTCCGTCGACGCGCCGATACTTCCTGGCTCAACCTTGATCTTGGCCTCTTCTTGACTGGACTCACGGTGATATCCAAGGTCACCAGAAGATCCGGGCACGCGCACCATTGTGGTGTAGTGGCTCGCGAAGAAATTCGACGCGAGGGGCACTCACACACAGGGGGCCGGACTGCCAACTGACGGAGGGGGTACTCCGATCGACCGTGGGGTCTGAAGATCTTCTCACCTTGTGTACCCGTTGACCTGGCGGGGTTAGCGCTCTTCCTGGGTGACCTGGAAGGGGCCAAGCGGTGGTTTGTTCTTGGTTGGGCTGGAGTGTGGACGGCACTCAGGGGTAGTCGGTTGACGATCTTGTGGATACTTCTTCACTTGATCGTCCGTAAGGTAGAGTAGATCAGGCCTTGAATATACTTGATCTTCTCTTGGGTTGTCCTTCGGGCTTGTGTTGTTCCAAAGGGGGCCAATGTGTTCCAATGTTGATGCTTGGGCCGCCTACTGTTAGCGGTGGAGTTGAGGGGGGTGGAGAGAGAAGCGTAGACCTGGCCAAGATTCCCAGGTGTTGATGCGGTTGTTCTTCTTGAGCGTCTTGGGTTCCTTCGTCAAGGGGGGCCAATATACTTCCCAGCCTTGGAATTCTTCGGAAGACCACTTGCGTGCTACAAGGAAAATCTCTCTCTCTTAACCATCTTAAATCTTTCCTATCCAATCCCTTTCCTCCCATCATCTGCCCATCCTCTCACAGCTGACTGGCTACCTTGAACTTCGGCCGGTGTACCCATTAATCGGTACATGTGAATCTTGATCAGTGCTGATCGCGAAGTGTGCCGAAATGATTGCACCCTGTCGATCAGCAGTCTTGATCGCTAAGGCGTACTTGAATGATTGCACCATATCGATCAGCATTCCTGATCGCTGAGGTGTACTCGAATGATTGCACCATGTCGATCAGCGTTCCTGATCGCTGAGGTGTACTCGAATGATTGCACCATGTCGATCAGGATTGTTGATCGCGACAGTGTGCCGAAATGACTGCACCCTGTCGATCAGCCCTTGATCACCTCTCGAATTTCGGTGTTCTTCCAGAATTGGTGTTGATCACTCGATCAGTACCAAAAAGTTGGTACACCGTCAGGATCGTCTCAGACTGATTCGACAGAATCAGATCTGGTCTGATCGCATACATCATCTGAGTCTTTCCCGATCACACTACGGCAGCTGGCCTCTTGATCGTGTCGCACTTCACCACAGATGCTCCTGCTACAGCCACTATCCCTGCTGCACGTCCACTCGTTCTGCCACGAGCATCCCCCAGGAATGATGGAGACGATCTCCTATCACTCGCACGCCCTATGATGGTCCAGGAGCAACGTCAACGAGAGGCTGATCGTGAACAGCAGCAGCGCTGGCGAGAAGAAGACCGACAACAGCGTGAACAAGATCGGGCAGAGGACCGAGAAAGAAGCAATCATTTTTCCGAGTACTTGCTATGGCTTTGGTCGGCGTAACTAAGACCACCCATTCGCATAACCGTACGCCCTAACTATCCTGGAATAGAGATGACGCGTTTCGCTTTAGGCTTGACATGTAGGCAGATCGCAATTGGTTAATGCCAACTACTCTAGCGCGAAAATTGTAAAACAGCACAGACGCGTCGAGAATCAGCCGTCGTTCGCCACGCTGTTCATATTCCATGCGGTCCTTAAGACGGGGAAAAGAGCTCTGGAAAGCTCGCATCCCCCACTCAGCGGCTTGTCTGGCAGAGGTCGCTTGTCTTAGCATTTCTATGCCTTCCGCACTAGCCGCAGTGCCCAAGTAATCTTGGCTGGACTTGATTAAAAACTCAGAATTCCCGGCGGCAAACGCCGGGTCAACCACACATCTCGCGCCTTAGAGTTCATAAACACTTTGTAGCTTCTGATAAATGCCCCCCATTCGGATATTTGAGAGTCATGCACTAATCCAGGTGCGTCCAGCGCGCATGCAACGATTGTCCCATCAGGAACAAATACAAGCACGTTCCCAACGTAATGATCATGCTTCCATCCATTGTAAAAAATATTCTGAATCACATAATTTTCGCTTTGCTGTAGATACAGCTTTAGACCGTCAGCAACGACAAATACGTCGTTTAACCAGGGGTGCCGACGAAGGATTGCGCGCTGATAAGCGCGAATTGCTTCAACACCACTCATTTTTACAGCGGCGAGAGGATTCTTTGAAAGAACCCTTGCTAGAATTCGCCTTCCAAAACGAATAAACAGCGAGCATACACTTGCGGCGATGCCGAACATGATACAAAGCGTGAATTCCCCACCTCGAGCGCGAGACCACATCAGTATGAGCGCGAGGCACTGTGTGGCGTCCAGTAGGCGTGGCCTTCCACGAGAGCGGTCACGAACACGTCGAATCCGTGATCCAGAGGGCCCATAAGGTGTATACGCGGTGTATATTGTTTCAAAGAGGCTTTTGAGATACCGAAATGCCTTGTGATCTAGGCCGGTTAGCGTAATGAGCGACGCATCATCACCCGAGCCGAAAAGCTTTGCGAAACCGGACATGCGTGGCTGTAGAAGAGCAGCACGCACTACTCGGCGGTCACGGAGTTGCCGTTGACGCCAGCTCAACTTTGACCGAAGTGACTGTTTGCGTCGGCGATCTTGGCCGTGCCGTTGCAGAGCAGCAAGAACCACGATAGCTGTAGCGTTCATTGCGGGGTGCGTGTGCGGGGAGAAAGTGTGGTGTTGGATGTACTGCACAAACTAAGTTTTCAGTGGCAATGCATCTGGTACAGTACCAAATCAAGTCTTGTTTCTGCTCACAATTTGATACGACCAAATTGAGTTTTCAGGAATGATCCATTGATACACCATTGAATGGCAACAACCATCCTTTTCAAACTCGCAGCGCCTTGATAACCGGATCCACCAACCGCAGAACTGCTGGAGCTTTCATCCAAATGGTCCCATCAGACAAAAGGGTTTTCACGCGGTTTAACTTTAGCTCAGCGTTCTTATATATCGAGACAGCAATTCGGTGTTTCCAAACACTCCACGCAAAACCTCTTCGTTGCGGACAAGACTTGATATACAGGCAGAGTTCAAGTACTACCGCGTAGCAACAGGTATGACCAAAGCGCGCCGGCGTTGACGAGAGCTGATTTCCCGACGCTGCTTCTCGAAAGTGGTACAGCAACGCTGGCCTTTTACAAACGAACTTGATAACACTAACGGCGCTTTTAAGAATGTCCCCCATGTACGAAATTGTAAACATGTCCTTCAAAACCAAGTTCATCGTGTACGCTGCGCAGCCATGCATGCCAGCCGCGGTATACGCTCCATGAGTATCTCCCACGACTTGCGCATGTTTGCGGCGTTATCTATGACGGCAGCGCACACAGCGCCTTCACCAACAACAGATTCGACCTCACGAATGACTTTGGCCAACTATGCCGCCATGAATTCACTTGTGTGCTGGTCGTCTTTGGTTCGAACTGAAGGCCAAAATATCGGGCGAATAAATGGAGACAAAACCATAAAATTCACGACGCTTTCGCTGTTGGGATCCGACCACCCATCACAAACCACAGCGACATATCGCTGCCCTTCCAAAATTCGTTTTACGTTTTCCAATTCATTTCGTATGCTCGATCAAGCAGGCAGGTTGTAAGGTCTTTTCTTGTAGGTAACGTCGTACCTGGACGATATTTTGTCAGTATGTAGCGCATGTGCTCATTGTCAATGACCCGGAAAGGGATACCGGACGAATAAAGCGCCTTGGCGACAGCGACATGAAACTCTGCTTTCTCGGTCTTGCTGATTGGAGCGCAGTTGCTTTATTAGACAGAGAATCTCCACGAGCTCTCTTCGGTGACTCGACTCCAGCAGCGTCTTGTCTGTTTCGCTTCTCGAGAAAGTTAGCAAACTTTGCGCGCACACTTGCTGGTACATTTGGGCAGCGAAGAACAATGTGTGGCAGCAAATTTTTCTTTGGCTGTGCGTGTCGAATTTCCTTCGTGCAATGAATACAGGAAGCGTCTGGGTGCTGCTTTCCTGGTTGTGACTACTTAGGCACAGTGATTGTAAATTCGCTCCAGATTCCATGTCGAGGAGCTCTCAGATTGGCATTTTGCGGATGGCGAGTGAGAGTTGGTTCCGCAACGTTGTCGTTTTGGATGTGCATGTGTTCGGGTTAGAGAAGTTCGCTGAAGTTGGAGCTTGATGGCGATTTGAACTGTACTGGACTAGGAGAGGACTCCTCTCTCGTGCTCTTGATAATAGATATTTTGGATGTACTTCAACAATGACGAATGTGAACATTCCTGGCACACCAAGTTTACATCAAATGGTATTACCCCTAATACCACGGTAATTGATAATACCTCGGTAAGATTGATACCCAACACTATTGGAAGTGCTACACAAACCTGTGCACAAGTCTGTCCATACTAGCACTCAGTCCAACCACCGACCTTTCCCCGACGACGTGTGCCTAAGTTCTGGCGGAAAGGCCCTAAGATGGAACGTATCTCTATGAGACCTTGTCTTGTTACACCCATGAGCGACGGTTGACGGCTCAAGAATTCCCAACAAAGACCCACAAGCCCCAAGACGTCTGAAGTGCCTAAGGGTCGTTCCGAACCGGGATCGTATCGGATTGTCGCGCGAATTCCGCCGTATCATTGGCCGACGAAACGACACGGGATAGGGCTGTCAACACGTTTAGCAATGGTCTCTCGATCCCACGCCTCCCCTCGGGGCGCCGCGATCCGAACCACGTTGTTGGGAATTTTGAGCGCAAAAGCGTAAGGCGAAGGACGTGATGGACGCGTTCGAGGTGCCTTTGTGGAGTGAAGGCCTACCAAGCTCGCCACTGTCGCCGAGTACAGCTGGCCGCATTGGTGGCAGCCATAGCTTCGACACGAGGCACTTCTAGTGACTCCGTGTCGCGCGTCCTGCTGAAATGGGGACTGCACAGACCGACACTTCTGTTAGAGGACATGCTACTACATGAGCGCTGCATATTTCGGCAATGTGCTGTCGTTTGTGAGTCCTCGTCTGCTTTCACACTATGCGCTGCCTCGCAGGCGTATCTCCGTCGGGCTTTTATGATGCAATCACTGCTGAATGGACGCGCTGTGTGAGTTACGGGCGTCGAACTTGAGAACGCTGCCCGCGGACGGGTCCTGCGCCAGGTTCTCAACGACCACGCCCAAGACTTCAACCTTCGACGACCACGTACGCGTTAAATTACGTGTTGGCCGTGCAAGTTAGCGATCACCTCGTATTCTAGTTCCAACATCTGGTTTCTCAGGTTTTGGTGCTTCATACGCTCCTGCGCCAGCAATCCTTCGGCACCTAACTCGTCGTCGCCATTGTCATCTTCATGTGCTTCTTCAGGTCGAAAATGTAGCAGTTGGTGCGATCAAATATTTCTGTCAGCATGCCCAATCGATGCGAGATCCTCTTATCGTGCAGCAACAAAGCTTGGTCCTTCCAAGCGACTTCTTGAGCTTCCCTGGTATTGTTTGCTGCCGTAATTGCGCTGACACTCTCCGCTAGCGTAGCCAACACCTCCGCCTGTGAGCTGCCCCGACGCTTACGGTTGCCCTTCTTTGCTCTGCTTGTGCCCTTTTTCTGCGAGTCGTCTTCGCCGTCCGAGTATATGTTCGCTGAGCAGAACTCGCGATCGGCACCCCGATGTTCGCACCACTGGTGTAAGTAGAAGACGTCCGCTCTTCCTCCACAGTATTGCCAGAAGTCGGCATCACGTTCACCAGACTTCCTCAGGAAGCAGACCGAATGCGCGAAGAAAAGTTCGTAATAGGAGCTCTGCCGCAAGGAAACCTCAAAGGAAAATGTAGCCATGGCAGTGTCGAGACCTGAATAGATCGCAATCCGATTCGGAGTCGTTAAAAGCATCTCGCCAATGCGTCACTTAACCCCCCCCTTTCCACGCTAGCCGCGACCCGATTCGATCCCGGTTCGGAACGGCCCTAAGTGTCATGCGCTGCGCGCCACCTACCCTAAGGACATCGCGTGTATCGAGCATGGAAGCTCTACCCCCGGAAAATCACCGTCTCAAGTCTGAGAATCAAGCTTCTGAGTCCGAGAACCAGGACTCTGTGAAATTTCACTCTGAAGACCAATGCCAGAGTGAAGACTAATACCAGTCCTAGACTTCTCACACGATGATCACCCCATATCCCTAGTCTCACTAGTAAGCCCAAGTACGTTCGAGCTGATGTCGAATACTTCATGCGTATTGAGCAAGGCTCTACACTCTGGGAATCAAGTCACATGTCTGAAGATTATGCTACGAAGCCTGAGAATCACCGCTCTGAAGATGAATACCAGATCCAGATGATTATGTGCTAGACTTGCCAGACAGATCAGGGACGTCCCCACCAGGATTCGCAGAACATAGACCGGAACCTGGATCGCAGATCTTCGAATCACTATGACGACCAGGATCGTAAACGGTGTCCACACTGTGGATCTCGGAAGTGTGGTGAAGTCCAGAACGCTCGAGACGGCAGCCGCCATTGATTGATCGAGGGGGATCACGAGAGATGTTATGTGATCAGACCTTATTTGAGTCTACCTGAGACTGATTCAGACCAGGTATCAATTTTCGGGTACCCATGAAGTGATCAAGGGCAGATTCTGGGAGGGCACCAAAATTTTAGAGGTGATCAAGAGCTGACCAATATGATACAGTCATTCGAGCGCACCGACGTGATCACAACCATGCTGATCAATCTGGTGTAATCATTTCGACACATCTTCCGTGGTCAAGAACGCTGATCAACGGTGGTGCAGTCATTCCAGTACGTCGTGGTGATCAAGAATGCTGACCAACAATGGAGCAATCATTTCAGCACATCGCCAAGTTGATCAACAGTGGAGCAATCATTTCGGTATACTTCCTGACCAGCATTGATCAGCCGCATGCACCAATTAATGGGTACATCGGCCGACGTTTAATGTAGCCAGTCAGCTACGAAGGGGATGGGCAGATGATGGGAGAAAATGGAATGGATAGGAAAGGTTTAAGATGGTTAACACAGACCTTGTAGCACGCAAGTGGACTTCCGAAGATTTCCAAGGCTGGGAAGTATTTTGACGAAGGAATCCCCAAGCCACTCAAGAAGAATAAACGAACCGACACCTGGAAAGCTTGACCAGGTCTACGCTTATCTCTCCACCAACCCTACCGCTAACAGTAGGCCCGAGCATCTACGTTGGAACCTCCCATTGGCCCCTTTGGAATAGCACAAGCCCGAAGGACAACCCCCACAGCTGATACAGTATATTTAAGTCATGATCTACTCTACCCTACCGACGATCAAGTGAAGAAGTATCCACAAGATTGTCACCGATTACCCCTGAGTACCGTCCACACTCCCGCTCAACCAAGACATCAAAACCTTCGTCTCTTCTAGGTCGCGCAAGAAGAGCGTTAACCCTGCCAGACCAACGGTACGCAAGGTGAAACGATCATCAGGCCGCACGGCCGATCGCAGTACCTCTTCCGTTAGTTGGCAGTCCGGCCCCTCTGTACCCGCGTGGTGTCGCTTCGGAGTCCGCTACACCACAATGGTGCGAAAATTCTTGTGATTTTGGATATCACCGTGAATCCAGTCAAGGTGAGACCAAGACCAAGGTCGATCCAGGAAGTAGCGGCGCGTCGACGGAAGGTTTATCACTTGAAGATTGAAGAATACACCGAACGCCAGAGCCCTGAGAGGAGCTCTGGCGGGGACAAGGAGGAAGGTTAAGCGATGGACCTGAAAGAAAAATCTCACCCTCCTCCCTTGAGCCATCCGGGGGCCACCGCGGACCGCGACGCGAGTCGTAATCCGCCGGATGAAGATCCATCCGTGAAAGCGGAAGGGCCTTCACCCAAAATCACCACCCTTACCCCGCGCCCCTCGTCGAAGTAGCCGAAGAAGGCGACGCCGAAGACCGCGAAGATGAAGATGATGGCACCCGACGCGGACGAGAGTGATGATACCAAGATGTGGACGGAAGACGAGCCTCTACTGGAAGAAACTCCAGGCGGGATTTCGGCTGCATTTCGCGTGGATAAAATGGCTGGCGGTCATAATACATGGAACCCAAAATAAATGTACGGCTTTTAAAACTCGGATACATTGGAGGTTAAGATTTGGATTTTTATTTGAACGGCCTCGTTTAAACTTATCGATTCTACTTGTGGAATGACTATAATATATAATGTCGTGGAAGCTGTCTGGACCTCGTTGCGGTTGACCTCACAGATGTTCAATTTCCATATTTAACCCTTCTAAGACGATATTCTGTACAATACAGAATAAGTTAGATGGCAGGATATATTATCAATTGAGCATGTCATTAACCCAATCCACCGCATACTACTTTTGTATAGCGAGTTTATCATTGAAGATCTATGCAGGGAAGATAGTCGGGGACTTCTCAAAATGTATTTTTGAAAAACAATATAAAATTTATGGAGGTTGAATATTCTGTGATGAGTCTTCTAATTCGCAGACCACCACACGTTGCCCTCGCCCCACACAATTCGTTCTCTCCACAATGAACGGACCATACGAGAAGACGCTCAAGCAGCTACGAAGCGAGCTTTCCAATAAGGACTGGAAGGCGAGTAAACCAAAGGGGTTAAGGGTGGACTTTACCTATCACAGGCGTCCGCGAGCTGGTACAAGATGGAAGAAGATTCTGGAGATCGTCCTTCAAGGAATGATCCAAGGTCACTGTGATCTTGACCTTCTCCTCGATTCGTTTCTCATGCACACGAAAGACGGCACTTGGTACCCTGGTCTTGGAGCCCGTGTGGCTCCTACTTACCTGGACGCTCTCACGCTTACTGATGCTTCCGGTAAGTTCCGGTTCACAGTAGCTTCCAGCGATGACGGTAGTGATCTGAACTAGGTCGGGTAGGACAATTCTCTTTGATAGTGGTCTTCGAGTGTCCTCCTTATATATATGTAGGGAGCCCTTTGGGCTCCATCGTCGGGGACGGCCCCTTCATTTCACGACACTGTTTTTCTACAAATACCCACCCATCTGGTATGTGACGTTCCCACATACCTTTCTTTCCACATTCTCCCTCTCGCAGCATCCCACTACTGCGAAGGGTTTCCTTCATCTTCCTCGCGCGACTGCATCGCATTAAAGCGATTGCGGTTCACCCTCTTCCTCTCGAACTCCCGCAGAAAGGCGCCGCAGCTCCTTGTAGCCCTTCCAGTGTACCAGAAATTCGCGGTGCACATGGCAATAACGGGTCCTCCGACCTGATCGAACATCAGGGACCCGCTCCATCTCGTATACGTCATTGCCAAGAGCGGTTTCCCAGCTATCCTCCGGCAAGAGCGCCCCGTCCAAGTCGAAGCGCTCAATCCACTAGTCGCGCCTTCGGTCGAACAGGGAAGTTCCTGATCAGCTTCAGCTTGGACAAGTGCACGATCGGGAAGACGTTGTAATCCGGACCGACGATCTCAAGACGAGCCGCGTGGTTGCCGATCAACTCAGCGACGCGGAACGGCCCGTGCCACATGTGCCCCAGTTTCTTCGCGTAGCCGATCATCACGCGATCAGGTACAACCACAAATGCGATCCAGTTTCGATATGGCGCGGACGTACTTCTTCGTTGTGGTGATCAGCTCTGTTTCAGGTGGCATCACGGAGGCGCTCGTTCACATATTCATGTGCTCGCTGATAGTGTTCCTGAATGTGATTTCTCCAGCGACAAGCGTCCTGATCGCGGTGACCGGTGATGCCGATCAGCAGGACGGCTTCCAACGTTGATCGAGCGTTCCAGCCACGTGCAAGATAGAACGGGGTATCTCCACGTGCGCGATCATGCGCCGTGTTGAGCGCGAAGGTGGGTCGTTCGGCGTATTCATCTCAGTCTCGTTAATCAACATCTGCGATGTACATCTTCTGCGAGCGCGTTAGTGTCTGTACCATTCGTTCGGTAGATCCATTGCTCTGCGACCAGTACGCTATGGTAGGGCTCTGTTGTTTTTTCACGATCCAGTTGAACGCACGGAAGGGATCAGCCATGAAACCCGGCTCTCGGCCGTGTCGATTCACTTCGCTGGCGCCGAATCGTCGGAAGACACACTCCTCATAATTTTCCGCAATCGTCTGAGCGGTCCGAGAACTACTGGCTTTCGCGATCACGTATCCGGTTAACAAATTAGCAGTTCCGTGTTCCCCTTGAATGACTTCGACAACGACGGGATGTGATCCATCGCGGTCACCTAGAAAGGGTACGTGGTTTTGATGTTTCCTGGTGGTTCGCCTTGTACCAGCGGACGCCCTTTTCTGGTCTCACAATCGACACACCCACCAGCGTATTTCTGCACACTCTCGAGCAGGCCTCACCAATGGAAGTGTTTCCTGATCCGTTAGTACGTCGTCCCGATTCCCTGGTGCCCTCCCTCTACCGACGTTATAATGATACAGGAAATCATGCTGGAGCGTTTCAGGTACAACTACACGGACGGCCGGATATTCGACTTTGATCCGGTGGGGCAATACAGCAGCAGCCCACTTTCATTCAGATCATACTCACTGGCGATCTTGGCACAGATCTTCGCATCTTCTGCTGACAGGTTTGCCACATCGCCTTGTATTTAAGCCTTCATGTGTACAATTCACACCTCTTCGCCTTGAGCTTGTACGATTCGTTGAACCCTCAATTGCTGCATAATCGCCTCTTGCAGGATTCCGGGCTGCACTTGACGTCGTCTACCAGCTGCGCGGGTGACAGCAGACACGCGGGCAACGGCGTCTTTTTCCTTTAGCCGCAGAATATCGTCCAGATGATTGAGCGTGATCAGGTCCTGCCGATCAGCTTCCGAGGTAACTGATCTCGCCTGGCTCTTGCTGTAGGCTGTGTTGGCTAACTTGCCTACGCTTTAATTCCATTCTCTTTTGGCGTGTAGGAACTCGTGTTCCGGCCAGACCCTTAGTTGATCCATGGCTTTCTGTCTCAGCAATTGGAGCCTGGGTGTCTTGTAGTCGGTCTCGCCACGCTTCTGGCGGACGTATGTTCGAGTCACCGCAGATCACGATCCGCCCCCGGTCTGATGTCGGAAGAATATCGAGTCCAAGCATGAGGTCACGGTACCCCGATTCGTTGACAGTGATCGCTGGCGTAAATTTCGACGCCGCAGAGACGACTGCCCAGATCACAGCGCTGAACGCGCCGACATTCCGCTTGACGCTCGCGGATCTATCAACGGAGACGACCAGCGGGTCTTCATCTGGCTCCACCGTTGGTGGTGGTGTGATGATCAGCTTGCGTGGCTGCTTCCTCGGAGCGATAGTGATTAAGGTACCGCCCATCCCTGATCGAGGCGTGATACTAGCCGCGAGGGCGCCCAGGATCTCGCCCTCGCCTGTGGAACACTTCACAATTTCTAGCGTCCATCCTGACAGCAATGCGGCCACCTTGCCCAACCGTCCATCACGTCCCGATAAATTCGACAACCAAGCCAGCGTGGAGTGTCGAGACAAGACCTCGTATGCTGGCCGATCCACCAGTGGGCTAATGTACGGCGGCTCAGGTTCCGCTTCCTCCTGGTGATCAGTTGGTGGCTTCGTACGCACGATTCTACCTTTTAGCATAGCGACGCGATCCCACGGAGATGAGCCCAGGCATCCGCGGTACGAGGCCTTCAAACCACAGTCCCAGTCGTGTAAGCACCAACTTCTTGTCGCTGATGTACGTGATTTTCAAGTACTGCGTCCGTCCAAGGCCTTTCACCAAGGTAGGCACCCAGCTTTCTCCACGGGTGATCCACAACTTCTCTCGTTCTAACGCTCGGGGCTTTCGTATCGGTATCTCTACAGATTTTCCGACTTCCACGTGAACGCTGTCGTCGAGCATGATGTCGTGACTGCTGCGTCCATACGGAGGGCGACGATCGATCTACTGGACCCGCATTTCATTCGGGAGGCACATAGTCCCGTCGGCCAGATCAAGACGGATACCGGCTGGGATCATGAAGTCCATGCCTAGGATCACATCCTGTCCGGCCATGTCGCCAACCCACGCGTCGAAGAAGTAAACCAAGGAACCGACGTGATCTTGATCGTGGTACGTCCTAGAGTTGCGTACACGTTCTCTCCGATTCCGATGCAATCTTGTCTCTGACACTCGTCAATGATGCAGCCAACCTTACGAGCAAAGGTGGTGCTAACGATAGCGACCTCAGCGCCGGTATTGAGAAGCAGTGTCCCTTTGGAGTTGTTGATCTTGCCGGTGGCCTTCGCCTGCTTGAACCACTTGCCAGGGGCGTGATACTTCCAGTAACCGCGCGACTCGCCAGGTAAGAGATCTCCACCTGAATCAGACGGTGACATCTTGGTATTGCTGACTAACGCTGGTCTTCCATGCTCCACATCAGGCAGGTGATCTTTCCAGTATCCACGCAATTCGCCGTCAGCTAAATCAAATTCCATCACAACATCCGATCGGGAGAACTCATCATTCCGCAAGCTCGCTATCGTTGCGGTACGTCTTCCATGAATTCCACGTATATTGTTGATCGAGGTTGTCGTCTCACTGACTCTTGCCTTCGGCTGCCTTTCAACGTATGCAAAAATACAGAACTTAGAACGCTCGGCTAGTACCAGATTCAAACCTGGCGAGCGTCCTAGTTTAACATCTTCTCCGCGTTGGACGGCAGCACCCCAGAGTGTTGCGTCGGGTTGTATCATTGGCGGATCAAGTTGCAAAACTCTTCCATCGGGCATTTGCCGGCTTCGTTGATTTCGCCATACACGTATAGGCAATGATCAGCAGGGTGACCACGGCGACCAGGTCAGGCGTTTCCAGCAACCAAGATCAGAGTGCCTTGCAGATCTGCAGCGCGAACACTGCGGCTGGTGATCATCCATGCGCGACACATCCTCACGATCAGTGCGAGCTTGTGGCTAGCTGCCCTCCCAACGACTCGAGCGCTGGGCCTGCTGCTTCCGGCGATCGACTGCAGCGGCAAGGTAAACATGCTTGATCATATTCTGATCCGCTTGATTCCAGGGCGGATCCCGATCTAGCGCTGTCATAAGAGGCGCGAATTGCACGAACGGCGCGAGTGGGCTTCGAAACATAACTGCTGCTGCCCCTTTCCGACTATCCGACTCCAGTGACAACGGCACCGAGGACGAAGTATCAAACCCTTCACTTGTACCAGACGCTTTCGAGCGTCGGGAAGTGAGTCGTCGCCAACGATACTTTAATGTGACATTCATCCCACCTACGTCCAACGAGTGTTAACAATTTTTTGCTGTAAAGCTCGTGTTCACTGACCAACGCAAACGTCTTGAACAAGAAACGCTGGAAGCCCTGATGAGTTTATTCATTAATCGCGGCCTATGGGATGTGCACTCTGTTAAGGATGTACACAGAGAAATGGAAAGCTAGAGAACTAAGCAAATGGGGATTAATGCTATAATGAATTTCGCTCTGTTGGTTTTACCCATTAATAAAGGAAGTCCGTAGTACCGAACACTGATAACAATCGCCTCTATAAAGTTGGTGACCTCGTCCAATGTGTTGCGCCGCGTCCCAGTCTGAGGGAAGGAGGTAGGCAAAATGGGACGAAACGGTGGATATCGGTAGGCAATATGGGACGAGACGCTCGAAAATGGGACGAGATCACTAACTTTAGAGCGACGTCACCGGTAGAGTAAAAGTAAAGGCAAATGTCACGTCGCTTCCGTGTGACTATGTAACTTGCCGATTTTGCACCGGTTCACAGAAAAACTAAAGGGAAACGATAGAAGCAGTGCAACAAACCTACTGACCTTTGACTCCATCGACGACAATAGACGTTCTTGGCCTTCGCTGCACATACCTGGAGCTGTAAAAAAGCACGAAGGCGCTTTGACGGTTTACACACATGCTCGAGCAAGTTCTAGATCTTCTGACGCATCGTACTTGCGTCCGCGAGACGGAGGCATTGTTGCAAGACAAAAAATGGCACTCCATGGTGACCGCTCTGTTGTTTTGACTGTTTAAATCGTTCTTAGGCCGCAGCTCATTACGATATCATTGGTCATTCTATTTACTATCGGCCAACGCAGAAAAAGTATCCTGTTGTCATATTTGGCTCCAGGGCCCCCTCATGTTATCCCGTAGGCATACACACTCCACGTTTCCTCAGATCGGCGCAAGTAACCTGCAGCATATTAGATAAAAAATTGATAAACACAGCAACAATTATCCCTTACTTATCATGAAATACAAGGTATTTCTTGATTAAGGGGGGGGGGGGGGTCGAACCTTCTGAATAAGCTAAAAATAAGGTAGATAATATTCAACAATATCAGGTGCTTTTCGCCGAGAATATGAGTTGAGGACACTCAGAAAACTAGGTTTATACTGCACTGAAGTATGCACCCATGGCACGAAGGGAAGGTAGGAAACATAGGAATCAAAATATTTGAAGAGCAAGATTCCGTACAATAATATGATCTCTTGGCATTAAACTGCATATTTGTATACCACAACAACACTCATCACTTGATTACATGGGTGACGACTTCGTCGTACAAAGTGTTCTTATCCTTTTAACAATATTAGTAGCTTATTTAACGAGTACCCCCCCCCCCCCCCCGAGGTTTACTTGCTCAACCAATATGAGTAAAAAATTGGCCACCATGTAAGAACAAAAAATGCGACGAAATAAGTCGCTTGTTTGCATGGTTTGACTCCCCCTATTTGATCATTATTTCCGTTTTACGTAGTGTACAATATTTATTGTGTTTTTTAATGTGACTTGTAACTACATAAACCCTTAGAAATAGTTAGGGTTAGGTAAATTAACCCCAAAAAATTAGATTATAAGGTATGCAGGAAGATGGCCACAAGGGATCAAGTTGAAATGAACTTCAACGACTTACCATCGACTGCACATTTCGGAACCAGGTAATATATGATCTCAAGAATCCAAAAATAAGGTTATCTCGAAAACTCTATAGTAGAAAAGATGAGAAAAAAACGCTGGTTGCAGTGTTCTCAACGAAAGAAGGTTCGGAAATCTTTCATGATGTTTAAAAGCCTGGGAGAGCTGCGTTTGACCGGGGCCTTGCGATGCAGGGCGGCAGTACGGTGTGAGACGTTTCGGAGAAGCTCTGACATTTTTGGGACGCACTGGTGGCGTTCTGGCCAATGGTGCTGCAAACCTTTCATCGCGTCGCGTACAGTACGCTTTTTGACTGCGGGCACACCTCTCTAGTTTCATCAGCCATCGACTCATAGCGTGAAAGGACGTTGCGGTAGGGGCGCTGTCGTCGCATCTAAGGGGCATGTAGCTCATGTGGTAGTTCGTTAGCACAAAATTCAGCCGAGCTAGCATGTCGTATCGGGCCTCGCTCCACTTGTACGTTACGTACATCGAGTTTTACAGCGTGCACACCCTGTCGAAGAAGTTTTCTAACAACACTCGGTCTGACGAAACAAGTCGATTCCGTGCAACGTCTTAGTGGCTAAACTCTGTGCCGCGAGGCTTCCGCTTTGGTTGGATGGTTCGAGTGGTACTCTCGGCGCCTTGGTATCCTTTATTGACAAGCACACACCATTGGAGAGGGTGACGAGCAGCACCTTCGCCGCATTCTTCGAACGCTAACTCCTCCGCACCCTTCTTCAATAACTCCATGTGAGACTCCTTGCGCTACTGAAACATAATCAGATCCGACTTGGATCCACGCTCGTGGGAAGGCAAGTCAACGGGGATGCCTCTAAACACTCAAGTTTGTATCCATATAGATTGTGTTTACCGCTAAAATAAGGTTTTTGTTCTGCAAATTGACCACTTGGACGGTACGCCGGTTGAAAATTTACATCCGTTGCATACAAAGCATACGGGTAGTTGCGAAATGTTCTCCCATTTTCACGTTGCTCAGTCACGTTCTTGACAAACTCCTTGAATAAAATGGGTTCAATCACGGCAAAAAGCTTGTAAATTGGCTTTTCCAAAGTGTTCGGATTCAGCTGGAAGCCAATTGCATGCTTGTCCCCACGTGTCGTAGTGTTTCAGTATCACCAAGCCCATGAACATGGCGTCCTTCGCAATTGCTTTGATCTTGCGTCCCCGTCCTATATTCCATGTTGCGCGCAGCTCGCCCTCTTCCAGTCCCCTGAGCACTTCAAACTCGGCTTGAGTGAAGTTAGGCATCGTTTTAAGCACTATATTCCCTCCTTGAAAGTAGAGGGAATCCATAATGGACGACTCTGATTTTACTACCTCCTCTTCGACGTAGTCCTACGTAGATCCGAGCTACTCGCTCGCACACACTGTGTTCGCATAGTGAAGAATAACTGCGCGCCACCGGAAGTCAGGAGTCCTGACTCAGGACCGTACATCTTGGTGGATGCTGGATGAAAAGACACTGGATTTTAAATCGCGCCTTTTACGAGTTGAAAAACATCATAGATGAAGTCCCATTAATTGCATTTGACCCCACTTTATGTTCTAATTTCTGGAGATTTCATTGTGCGGAATAGCATATTTATTTTGTTACTAATCTGTCAGGAGCGTTCTTGATCGACGACCCTGAAGATGATGAAGCCGAAGCTGATCGGCGATCTTCAAGGCCCAGTGATCAAGCCAGTCAATCCGGTAGATCAAGCGGCGGCGATCAGCATGCTAAAGGAAGCGGGGATTTTGGCTGGGAACTTCAACGCCGAGGAACCGCTCGAACTTGACCTTCCCACACTTGAAGGATCCACCAAACACTTGGTGAAGCTGCTCACGCCATTGGTAGGCGCCGTCGTTTTGACCGTCGATGGGGACTGACGACGACATAGTCCGGGTCACCTCACTTCTCCTTCACGTCTGCGAAGACATTGCGAGGGTGTCGTAGGCGGGATCCGATATCTCGTTCGAGCTAAGCAGGATGACGCTTGGACCAGCCGGAGCAGCCATGTTCTCTGAAATTTATTTCAGAGTATATCAACGATCATACTTTCCGCTCAAAACTCCATAAACTGAAATATCAGAAAACAAGAATAACACTCGTGGCTCAAAACAGAACTCTAATATCTAATAAGTCTTCAAGAAAACCCAAACAACCCAGGAAAATGTTGTTCCAAGGTTCTACTGTCGCAATAAATTAACTTCAAGTTATAGACTGTAGAGATATCGATAGTATCACAACAAAAAGCGAACTGCATTAGTTCATATCTAGCGAGAACTGAATCAACCAGGCCCTCATTGTTTGCACGATATTCGTTGAAATTTACGCTCGAATTATAAATTACGGTAATGAATCGCGAATCACCCACTGTTCGCGCAACATTATGATTATTCGGCTGGGTGAGTACATGCACCCAGCGTAGAAAGAAATAATAGAAAGAAATAAAAGGATAAATACGATTCTGGCAACTATCACAAGTAAAAGTTTAAATTAACAGACTACAACCCAAGCAATACTTGGAATCATTTATCTCTTTCAATGATAGCTGCAACATCACTTAGAGGCACTCAATACCCGTTCTCATCTTCAAACCGAACTTCGTGATAACGGTCGTATATTTCTCTTCATCCTCATCCGCCGCGGTTTGTTGGTCAATAGTAGTTGCGTGCTGAGCAACACACACATCAGCGAGCTTTGTATTGAATTGACAGGTCTCCTCGCGAAAGACACCCAAGCCGGTAAAGTGTACAATTCGAACGATGTCACCCGGAGAAGGAAGCCCTTTACTTTCTTCGACCACATCCCATACGGTAGCCATCTTTAGCTCTTTGTTAGTATCAAAGTGGCGGTCGCCTTCGTACTTGTAGTTCTATCTCACAGTATGCAAATTTGATACTAGTGTAATATTACCTCATTAAGAATACCATACCTCAAGGGTTTCGGCCAATGAGTCGTCAGCAACAGCGTCGTAAAGATGCAGATTAACTATATTTCTACCTCTTTCAGTGGTGTGGTCAGACTCCCACAAGAATAATCAGTAGATGACGACTATTATATTGGGATCTTTAGATGCTTTGGCGTACGTCCTGAGTTCTAGAAAACAGAGGTGTTAGTATTAGTGCTTAAGTCGTATAACATGTCATTTAAACCTTGATCAGTTGTAATAGCTCTCTCCGTCATTGCCTTCACTTTTTCGCGACGTTTCTTTGAGCGAGGAAGTGTAGCCCTTTGGGACTGGGAGGTTAAGCCGCTTCATGTCCTTAGATTTCTTTCGTCCACTGTTTTTGGTAGCGCCGTTTGGAGCCATCCAGTGTTCTTGCCAAAGAAAAAATGCCAATGCCAATTGCTGCCAATCAATCCAGGAAATGATTCTATGTCTAATAGGTACGTACCAACATGATTATAGGAGTAGGGAATAGGCTCAGTATCTCTCATTGAATTAAAAGATAATCGACGTGCTAATACAACTTGTACTATAGCTCTTGGATTGGGTTACTCGCAATAAGTATTACGAAACGCAAGCAACCGGCAGGGCGTACTTTGCGATGTGTGTTCAGGAGATCCATGTCGAGAAGACCCGGAGAGAGTCGTGCCTGACCGGCTAGAGCCAATTTCTCACGAAACAAAGTCACGTATTTACGCTGAGTATGGTAGGCGAATGACGATGCACCCGGACAAGGTGTGCTGCGTTTTTGACGCATTTCTTCCAGCTGATACTGTGGTAGACAAACCGGTATCACGAAATAGCTCTCTTGTTCAGACGATGAGAAAGCGATTGCAGTCCCCGCCAAATCTACCTCCAGATCTTATGAAACACTATGATTTAACTGGTATTTCGTCCCAACTTCACGGTATCCTGATTTCACAGACCGGAGTTACTATTGAAAGTAAAAAAGGGATTCTTCACCTTTGTAACGCATGCTACGTATCACTCGCGAACAAGAAGCTATCATCACCCCCGAAATTTGCAATTGCAAATGGGCTATACATTGGAGTTTGCCGACCCAATTTGCTGACTTGACGATGACTGAGAATGCAATGTTAAATCTTGCTCAGCCAACCCAATTTGTTACAGTTGTTGGTGGTGGTCGTCTTTCTTCACTTCGATCCCATGCGTACTTCTTTCGAGCTACCCCTGCTCAGCTCCTTCCGGAACCAGCGGTGCCCAAGGGAAAATTGGTGTATCAATGGTCTCCATGACGCCACGCCAGAAAACAGAAACGGCAAAGCGATACCAAGTTCGTGATTCATGTCTGGGAGATCAATATGCGTGTATCGTAGAAACAATGTTCTCTACCGCGACGTGCAACTCACTTCTAGTTTGGAAACGGATTTCGATGAAAGTCATGATCAACACAGTGTTCTGAGTGATTGTACAACTGAGAGCAACACAGAGGAATCAACAATGGCCAACGGGTTAGTTGCAGCGCACTGGCGGTTTAATGCCCCCACACCATCGATATTTGACGCAAATGATGAAGATGAACTGTGTTCCCAAACAGCAGTTGCACTAGTCACTGACTATGCCGTCGAAGACGCCAACACACAGGCACCGAACAATTCCGAAGGATACCTCTGATGTCGTGGTCTGGCGATCATCAGAGATATTATCAGATTTTACTCCGGCTTACTGGATTTACGCGTTTTGTGAACTTTTCCCCTATAGTCGTGGAGGACTGGATGAACCAAGAGCCGTACGAATCGGTGTTGAAGAATATGTGCGCCATTGTTTGCGGCTATCGCATCAAAAACATGCTCATCACCCGTCATTCATGCTTGTTGCTTTCGACATACTGGCGCGTCACCACGCCATGTGTGCCGTTTATCTACGTGCTAAACTAGCGCCTCATGTGGCAAGCAGCTCCGCAAATGTTGGTCGCTCCGAGTTACTTAGTCACATGGAATATTGGGATGCCCGCCTAAAAGCCATAAATCAAAGAGAACGGGTACCAGATCCTCCACCATCCTCTAAAGCCGTCCAAGATCTATTCTCTGGCATTTCGACGGGCCTTAGAGCCCACTGGGGATCGAATGAAGAACGTGCCGATGCTCGAAGCAAAGTTATGTCGCTGCAGTTGGAAGCGGGGCAGCCATCCATATTCTTTACGTTGTCAGTAGCACATATCAAATTGCAAGGCTTGAGGGGTGTATGCCAAATGAAATGCTAGCAAAAGCTCGAATATCGCTGGATGAGTGCCTGGAGTTTACGCAATCCCGCCTCAGCATGATTGCAACAGAAACCCTACAGTTTGTGCATTCGCTTTGCTTTCGACATCTAGAAATTATTATCAACTTTTACAAGTTCTGATCAATTTGTTTTGAGATGCACATATACTTTGATCACCTCATGAACATTTTTATTCATGTAGTTCTCAATTGGGATCAAGAAAATCATACTTCCAAGCAGGTAATAAGTCATTTGGGCGGACAAGAGCTTTCTTTGCTGCGACAGAATATCAAAACTCTTCTGGAGAATTACATTATCAGGCGCTGGTCTGGATTGAAGGTATGCCCCGAACCGTTGATGAGTATTATGAATCGTGCGAGCGCTGGGACTTTCGTAATCGTGTTCTTGCGTATGTTGCATCTATAACGAAAGCAACATTTCCTGCTACAAATGATGTTTGCCCGCAATGTGAGGAAAGCCAACTAACGTCAAGTGAAATGTGCGAGGAAGCGTTTAAAAAGGCTCGAAGTGGGGCTTCGAGAACGACAACTTCAAAATGCGTATCTTGCCAGTCTTTTTCGGAGCAAATGAGGTGATTGAAGGCCAAATGGAGCGATTAGCAAGTCAAAATTCTGTACCCGATACTGAGTGGCGCTCTGAAATGGTACGTCGGCATTTGGCTCATCCACACCCCTACCTCTTGTTCCCCCAGACGGATAAGAAGTAGTGTGTTTGCTGAGAGAATCAGCAGCATTACTTTACTTTTAAACTCATTACTGGTTTCTACACCGCTCTTGCTTCAAGAACACTCGGCGTACACCGAAAGCTAATATAGGCCGGATGTTCTTCGGAAAATCAACATCACCGTTGACACGATGGCTGCGTAATGGTTCAGTGGAAACAGAGCGTCGCGTTGGATGTGAATATCTTAATACCTACTCTCCTATCCTGGCGAAAACCTTTAAGAACTTAAAGCTTCTTACAGCCGGAGAAGGTAAAGAAAAAGCGTTCTATATGCTCAAGTACACAACCAAAGAACAGAACACACTGAAAAAAACCCTGGCAATTTGCATGCATGCATTTGACAAGGCTACGTCAAAAAGGACCCCGTCGAACTTGGAGATCGAAGCGGGCAGACGATGCATACAATCAATGCGTTGTTCACTTTCAAAACCACAAAAAGTTGCCACACCATTGGCAGCACTCTTTGTTATTCGTGGTTCCCCGTTTTAAACGTCTACGGAATTTGTGAAAGTGTTTCTGTGCGCGTTTGTAAAATTCATTTTTACTGAGGAGCTCTGTGACATAATGTTGAGTTGTAGTAGCTCAACAACGACGTACAAGCCAACGAGCGCCGTTTTGGACCATAGCTATCGACCCGCTGTTCTTCAGATGGTGTCTCTGATGGACTTCACAAAAAATTGGAAAATAGAGAATAATGTAACTGGATATCGTTTCCTTTCCAATCATGGTCAAGTTTTTACTCATAGTTTACACAGAAGAAAGTTTCCTGCAGTCGCGACCTTCATTGGGAAACGATTCCCGGATACTCGATCGGACAACATCGAGCTCGAGGAACAACTTACGCTTCAACAATCTTTACTGGTACTGTTTAAGCCGTTCTGACGACGTGGGGATTTTCCAAAACACAATCTCAGCGATTTCTATATAGAATGGTGGAGAGATGAAGCACCTGAAATTGCCCGTCAGTTCTTACAGAACTTCAACGATTACTACATGTATACGCCGCATTAATTATCGAGAAAACGGTCAGACGCCAATATGGAGCACTTTAGAGCTATGGTGGATGAAAGTGGCAATGACGATGATTTCTTTGACGGTGGCAGTAACAACTGTGCGTAGGAGCAAGCTGAAGAAACAATTTGTGTTGATGACTCAAGTGATGACATTCCAGAAGATTATTGTTTTGGCATCGCCTACTACAAAAAATATCACTTCTAGAGTTAGGGGGAAAGTCATCGGAGCTTGCAGCAAGCTCGAGCTGTCTCACTTTTGAGCATGTCAATCTGACGATACCACACCTTTCTGACTATGAATGGAGGTCACGAATTTCAATGGCTGAAAAAAAACCAGCATTGCCAACACTGAATGACGAGAGACTCGTGCAATGCTCTGACAATCCCACTCGTGTACGAGTAGTTTTTAATAGTGGTGAGAATGACGAGCTTTCCTGTTGACACCGCAACTATTGGAAATACATTACTCCATGCAAACGCGTCACTCCGAGAAGTGTCGGGTTTCTTTCAACTAAACCGTAAGCAACACAAAATGTTTGTTCGGGCTGGCTCAAGATTATTGCAGTCATTGACAGCAGCAAGTTGTGGCAATGTTGAACGAATGATTGGGTTTTTAGGCGGTTATCCAAGTACAGGTAAAAGCCTAGTAATTAAAGCCCTCCAAGCACTTGCAAACGCTTAGGGAAAGCTCGGATGCAATTGAAACAGTTGCGTATCGGGGTATTGCTGCGAAGGCTGCCAATGGACAGACAATCCATAAACGTTTTCAATGGAAGATAAACACGAACTTGGCGTCGAAGCGATACACTATTCAACAGCGAGAGCAATTTGCGCGGTAAAAGATGCTTATTATGGATAAAGCATCGACTACAGGTGCTAAATTTATCGGAATGATGGCCCAAGCACTATGTGACTTAAAACAGAAACCGGGTGTATTTTTTGGTGGAATTCACGTACTATTTGTGGGCAATTGGCTTCAACAACTCCCTGTTGCTGGTGTCCCGGCATTTGTCGACCATCCCCCACTGCCTACGTCTAACCTGACTTCACGAAACATCACTGCCACCTATTTCGCGAGAATACGCGGAATTCAGGCTTACTAACAGATAAACGAAGTAGTGTTCCTTGAGGAAAACATGAGACATCGAGCAGATCCAAAATGGGCCGAAATACTCGAGAGATGGAGATATGGGAATTACACTGAAGACGACATCGATTATGTGAAGAACCAATGCTACGATGACAACTGGAAGTCGTCTGCAGTGGATACTAAGTCGTTGTGTCCGATTATCGTCACTTCGAACACTCTTCGTTGTGAATTTAATGGTCAATCGGCAGAATGTTTTTGTTGTCGACAGTCCAAAATCTTGCCTCAGTTACCTGCCAATATTCCGAAGTCTCGTTTCCAGATATCTTGATCCCAACAGAATAGTTTAAAGAATATCCGTGACGACAAAACTGGCAATATGGCCATTGTGCTGAATCTTGCAGTTGGGATGCCCCAGTGCGCTCAAAATGTGACTCAATCTCTGGAGCAAGCGAATGGTACAATGGGTCACGTTACTAATATCCAACATAACCAATATGACACGACTCGATTGACGACGCGAAAGATTAAAATTGACGGTCAAGACTTCAACTTAAGTGTGTGTCTTCACACGAACCCCCCTCCCCCCGCGATCGTCTTCATTCGACTGCTGGAATACGGCAAATCGCGATCAATAGTGGGCGGACTTGCACCCGGAATTGTACCCGTTGAAAAAACTAGGATATCCATTACTCTACCATTTACCATTAAAATAAGTACCTGTTGTCCCAGCATTTTCGCTAACGTCAGGAAAGTGCTAAGGTCTCACCGTTCAGAAGCTAATTCTTGGTCCAATGCGTCACCACACACGACATCAGCCACAACGTTCCTCGTTTTACATGGCAGTGACACGAGTAAGGACACTCTCTCAAATGTTTCTTGCAGAACGGCTTACTTTCGATAATTTACGCTACTTTGTTCCAAGCCACGCTGTTTGAAAGAAACGCAACGACTCAAGAATCTAGAACACAATTGTGACGAAGGGCATCGCCTCCGGTCTAGCCAGTAACACTGCAATGCATACATCGGAACATAAAATGGTAATGATCACTTACGATAATTACCTTATTATACAATTCGTATAACTAGTACAAGCAAATTGACGTTCTTGGGAGTTATCATGGCGCACTAGTTAGATCTGTCATACCGTTTATTCACTACATGTAATAATGTTACATAAATTTCGAGCTCGCCCGCGCACGCGCGGCTTAGTTAGAAGGAAGCTACGCTGAAGGAGTTCTCCGGCAAATACTTCGACGAAGAGAAGGCTAGAAGCTGGCTGAGCAAGGTGGGATCCACGTTCGCCAGCGACCAAGCGGCTGACAGCGAGAAGCGCATCGTCTTCAGCAACCTTCTAGTTGGACCAGCACGAAACTGGAACAAACAGTTGGGGGGGGGGGGGCTCCCGTAGCACTTGCTAGGCGGCTTCCGAGTCGAGTATTGTGTCACTCACAAGGAAGCGATCGGACGGGAAGCCGCTGGAGTACCTTCACAGGCTCACAGTACCGGGCCTGCCCGCGAAGTTGGAAATCAAGACCGGCTTGACATCCGCGAAGCGCGAACATGCCGAACACTTCATCCAAACCTTGGGTGATCGCGAGTTGGCTGATCAGCTGACTCTGTTGCGTATCGCCGATGGAGACTCCCTTGCCGATATACTCGTGCACATCAGCGTGCCAGGGCTCGTCAAAGGAAGGCCACCGCCGGATCGAAAAAAATTCCGCCAGAAAGCTCCCAGTGATCCGTCGTAAACGCGTTGAAGCTTGACGAGACCCGATTCCAGTGGTGCGTTGTTGACAATGGCAGCTGTCGGAGCCAGGCGAATACGAAGCTGGGGAAACTAAAAAAACACGATCAAATAACCGCCGGACACCTGACAGCGTGAGCGTACTGCGTTGCAGAGCTTGTGTCACCCCTTCCATCTTCTCCATTGTGTCGCGGAGGGCGAAATTTTTCTCGTTTTTACTGCGCGTCAACATAAGCTCGTCGAGGGCGTACTCGGTAATACTTCCGTGGTCAAGAGATCGTAGGACTGGCTATAACCGGCAAGAACGATTGTCCATTTCATAGGAACTTGACCAGTGCGTATCGTTCCGCGTGACAGGGTCGATATGCGTTTTTTTTTGCGCAACATTGCCTGACACTTCAACTTGGACAGCACTTTCATGAACGAATGAACCTGTCTCAGCACAGTCTCCTCAGGGGCCAAATTATTCTTCATTGCCAAGTTGAACCTGTGACTAGCACAGCCAATGAAGGGGGTCGTTCCATCACGTCGTCCAATGTAACCATTTACAGAACAGTTGTCCCCGATCATGCATCCCAAGGTCTCTCATAACTGGACGTAGTGTCGGCATTTAAGTCAAATAAACTTTGAGCGCTGAGATCTTCTTCCTCGTCGGCTGGCGAACACACAAGGGGTAGAAACCGGCGCGACAGACAGTCCAGATCGTCAAAGTAATCTTACCTAGTGACCACTAGCAGAAGTGTCATCAAAGACCGCAAAAATAGCGACGTAGTGCCGCCCTGCGCTTGTCCCATCCGTCCATAATCAGCGCAAACTTGTCCGGGAGATTAGTGCGAACACGGCCTTGCACGTGGTTGTCCAGCTTAGTCACGTAGGCTGCCAGCGTCTTGGCGGAGATGTTGCCCATCTTGACTTTTTGGCGGGTGTGACCGCGCTCGCAAAATGTAAAGGGCAAGCGCTCCTCCACAACCCACTCTACCCAGCGGTAGATGTCGGACGTCCGTGCGTCCACAACATGCAACCGAAGGGCATTGCTGTTGCGCAGCGCCGTCTCGGTCTCGGGCTCACAGCCTGGGTGGAAGCGCCGCAGGTGGTTCATCAGGTTTTTAAACTCGTGCGCGCTGCGGTACTTGCGGCCGCAGGAGTTGCACACGTACTCGCCTTAACCCGAAGGGCGGAACAAGAGCGAGCAGATCACACGGTTGACGAGAGGCATGGTCGTAGGGAGAAGAGGGCTGGGAAGGCTCGGGTAAGGTGGAAGCTGTGCAAATTGCAGAATTAGATTGAGCAAATTGGCTGACTTCAGTGGTTGTGCGAGTATTGGACTGCACAAAACGGGTGGTAGCTAGGCAAAAGCGAGAATACAATTCAATTTTGAATCGATCAGAATGGAAAAATGAATTACACGGGTCCAATTACTATTTTTTTAAATTTTGAATACATTATTTGATTACCTCCACTGCGCGACAGATCACATCGGACACCCACTTACAGTACTCTAGTGCCGTCAATACTGCGAGTTAGGCAATACTATTTAGATATATGCGAGTTGTTGACAGTAGGAAAAGCCTAGTAGCGCTAACGAGAGCAGATTCGGCCGCTGTGGGGGACCACCAATACAACGTTCCACTTTCAGCTCCACGACAGATCAGATCGGACAGTACAGACTATACAAAAATCAAGTATAATTTATAGCTGAAAATTTGTGGCTGCAGTGCGTGTGCCTGGTGGGTGGCTGCCATGAGCGCGGAGTGCATGGCTCATTCTAAAGATGCCGAAGACCAAGAAGCCTCCATTAACCGAGCGAGAGAGGGGGGGATTGGCGGCCTCTTTGAGGCTGGAGCCTCCAAGCGCGCTATCGCGCGAAGCTCCCCAAACGAAGCGGAGCGCCCCCAGCACTGACGGACCGCGAGGCCAGGCTTTTTGAGCGCACTGCATCGCGTGGCGAGCACTCGGCGGCGCAGTTGAAAGCCGAGTTGGACCTCGACGTGCACGTGAGGACCATCTAGCGCGTCCTCTTGAGGGTCGACTGGCTGGTCTACACGGAAATGGTTAACACGCTTCCGCTTCAGCAGGAAGTCATGGCCGCACGCTTCACGAGGGCAATGGAGAAGCTGTTGCTGAAAGACGCCGGGCCCTATTGGGATTCCATTATCTTCTCGGATGAGAAGAAATGGAACCTCGATGGGCCCGACGGCTTTCAGCAATATTGGAGGGACTTACGCCGTCCTCCCCGAAGGACCAAGAGAAGGCAAGCAGGGGGAGGGTCGGTGATGGTTTGGGCTGCCTTTAGTGGGCGGGGAAAGTCTCAGCTGGTAGTTTTGAATGGGAAGCAAAACTCGGACGACTATGTGTAAACCTTGTCCGATTTTTTGCTTCCCTATGCACATGCCAACTACGGTCTAGACTATATCTTCCAACAAGATAATGCCAGCATCCACACCTCAGCCCGCACTAAGGACTTTTTGCGGACCAGGAAGTCAAGGTGCTCGGCTGGCCGTCTAAGTCACCCGGCTTAAATCCTATTGAAAACCTATGGTCAATAATGAGCCGGCGCGTTTACAGGAACGGTAACCAATTCGACAAGGTGTGTGATCTGAAAGAAGCCCTATTCTAACCGTTGAATTCCATCCCTCTCGCTTTGCTGCATTTACTGGTAGAGTCAATGCCGCGTCGCTGCTTAGCAGTTGTTGTCGAGAAAGGAGATAGAACGAAAAATATACTTGATTTTTGTATTGTCTGTACTGTCCGATCTGACCTGTCGTGGAGCTGAAAGTGGAACGTTGTATTGGTGGTCCCCCACAGCGGCCGAATCTGCTCTCGTTAGCGCTACTAGGCTTTTCCTACTGTCAACAACTCGCATATATCTAAATAGCATTGCCTAATTCGCAGTATTGACCGCGTTAGAGCACTGTAAGTGGGTGTCCGATGTGATCTGTCGTGCAGTGTATTTTTTTTACCGAGGTCTGATTGCTATAATGGTTAATAGCAGGTTCTGCTTGCTCATGCCAGGTATTGTGAATTCTGTCTATATTTGACGATGTGGCCCTATTGAACCAACCGCTCAATACAAAGTCAATTGACCATTCGACTCACTCATTTAAGTACGAAAAGAGGAATCGTATTAAACGAATTCGAATCGAATTGACTGTATGCTATATAGTAAAATCTAGTGCGGGTTCGATGGGAGATTGGGCTGGAGAGATTGACCAATCACCCAATCCAATTTGGAGTAAAACGCACAATATTTCACCATATCGCAATGGTTTCGACGTCCCAACAATTCCCGGCAGGCGGGAAAAGGATACAACCGAACAAAAACTATTAAACAACATAACGCATACGTATGAATTGCTCAGCTAGGTTCGATGCAACCATTGGCTGAAGTGAGTTGAGTCAGATTTCATGCGGCGATCACAGCCGCGAGGATTTCGCCTCTAGAGGCCTGTAGGTCGAGAAAATGGGATTTTCCTGTTTACATGCAAATTGCCTAGGAGTAGTGCGCGCGATGAGGGCGCAAAATCATTAATGAGGGGTCGATCTCGGCAAGGGGCTACTATAGAGCAGTATCTCAGCAAATACAATCTCATCGGAGGACTTAGTCGCCAATGGCAGCGCCCCTTGAGATCTGTGCAGGTGGTGAACAAGAGCTCCTGCAGACGTTCAAGATGTTAACGAGTGACATGATCTTGCGACGCGAAGCGTCGGCGCACCAGCCGCTCAAAACACGTGCCACCTTCCTGTCCTCCCGCGCCATGTTGCTGATATAGGCGAAGTCCTTTTTGGTATTCGTCGCATCCCACGATCAGCCGTCAAATATCCACTGAGCGACAAGTGGGTCATCGCCTTTTGCATGTGTGCAAACCACCGTGACGGGATGGGTGGGAGGACATATCCGGACATATCCGCCTTACCGCCAGCAGGTACGGCAACACGTTTGACTATTCGGTTGACATGCTCCTGCATGCTGTCTTCGCCTCGCTTCACTGCCTTGCCCAGCATACGCGAAGGAGCAGGCGTGTTGCTATCCGTTTCTTGTGAGCTTGTATATGCTGGGGCTACTGCGACGTGGAGAGTCTCCGGAGCCAGGGTGAGCAAGTCATGCAACGGAGCACCCGCATCGAGCGATGCAGCTGCTGGAGGGGCTAGAGCTGGCAAGTGACCGAGTAGCGACGCGCTAGGGGCTTCTTGCGTTGCAAGAGCCACTGCAAGTGAACGCACGCCAAGAAGTCGTCTTGTCAGGGACGAGGGTGAGGCCCTACGTCTTCACACGGAGCAGCCGCAGGTAGAACGCGCCATCCGCTGATACCAAGACATGCTACTTCTGGACGTAGCACCGATCCGACGGACGTCCAAAACCAGCGCCACATGAGGCAGGCAATAGCAGCATCTTGGTAGTCTGTGTTACCCCGCGCATTGCTATACACATAACGTACTAAACACTTTATGTCCTTCTTTGTACACGGAAATGCTTTATTAGTTAACCCCTATCGTCACGTTTTAACCTCTTAGTTCCTAGCATTTTCTCTTCATTTCACTATTTGACGCAATTGACAGTGCATCAATACAATTGATTATCATTTATGTAGGACCTCCAACATAACATAGATGCTGCGCCGAAATCGATCAAAGCTATACACCTCTGATGTTGTACAGTCCAACAAATGATGCGAAAAAAAAGACATATACACAGGGTTAGGTATTATGTAGTAGTAAGATTTGGTTGAAAGTGAAAAATATGTACATTCTTTTCCTAAGATAACTGCAATATGTGTTGAGGTCAATGCCATAACTGTTCTTTTAGGCATGCTATTTGACCGTGAGTTGCTGCATTCGATGTTAAACAAGTTTTTGGTACGTCTAAGGTTTTAATCAAGCTAAAATCATAGAAAAAAATAGATATTGCAAAAAAGAGTACGAAGGTTTTTTTTTCCTCGAAGATGGGGCACATCCTCGAATTAGTGCAGACTTATTTGTAGTCAGTGTTGCTGACACAGCTCGTTACTTCTTCTTTTCTTCTTCATCACTGAGGTACACTGTGGCCACTTAACAAGAGCTAATTTCAACTTATGACCTTGTCGGCCTAGATTCTTACTTCGTCACTTTTGTCAAAAACAGTGACTTCATTTAACCTGGGGAGGAAAAGGCCAGGTAGTAAAACTATGGGCATATAGCCTACGCTGTGGTTATAGCACATAGTAGTGCTATTTTTTTGTTTGCAATCAATAGAAGTTCAAGCTTTTGCTCAAGTTACGTTTGTTCTTTGTGTTACCTTACAATCATATACAATGGTCACAAAAAATGATTTTCTTATAAAACGTACAGCCCGTTTGATGGCTATGTCATCATAGCTAGTGGTGTCAACAGTTAAACACTTAACTGATTTAACTAACGTTACTTTAACTGTTACATAATAGTTAGTCTTGCGCCTTAACTGCGGTAATTGAAGTCTAACTATCTGAATACATTATCTCACATATTTGTCGACTCGCACATATTCTGGTCAAGAAATAAGTTGTGCCAGTCTGGCAGACTGTCTGCAGCTATAAAGTACTATTTATTGCGGAACACCAGACAATGGACCGGCCCACAAATCGTGTTCCCGCCCCTCTTCGGGCATCTTTACTGTGAGAGTAACATGCTTTAATGGGCACAGTAAGCGACGACGGAGGACGACAGCAGCGGCGCGGGCCTCGCGAGCTTTCCTTCTTGGAGCATGATGCTTCCGTTGCTCAAACATCCCGACGAGAGGGCCCCCGTAGCGGGTATGAGTGTTTCGTTCCACCACCAGAAGCCCAAATTAACACGCGTTCTATCATCGAACAAGGAATACCACCAACACCTTCCAATATGTTCGCGATAAAGCGTCAGGGCCGACCGGAACTCTGGGATTTCATCCGCCTACTTTCAAGACCGTGCCGCGCGGATATCCCACGCAGTGAGCTCCTGTCGGAACATGCAGAGTCTGCCTACTGTAAAAGATGTCAATTAACGCTACCGTTTAGCAAAGGTGCTACTGCTTCAATTCAATATCATGTAGAAAATTACCATAATGACGAGCTCCAAGCTGCACTGGAAAAGCGCAAAGCTGCTAAAAATAAGGCTGGGCTCAAGCTATATGGTGGGGCCGCTGCCCTTACATCAGCAAATGATTCCACCACGAGGGTCACACGTGAACACCAAGCCATTGTCGACAAACTCGCGGCCGTTTGGATTGAGCAAAGTATGCGTCCATTTTCAACGGTCGAAGATCCAGGTTTAGCTGCATACCTTCAATACGTGTGTGAAACTCTCGGTGGGGTCCGAATTAAGATACCGAGCCGTACCAAACTTCGTAATGACATCGTGGATGTGGTGAAAAAGTTGAGGTCATCTTTGAAGGTGATTATTAGGCGTGAATGCGAGTATTACTCCGTGACTACAGATATTTGAACAAGCCGACATCCCGACAGTAACATGGCTTTGGCACTACGTTACGTGACGCCAGTGTTTAAATTGCGTAGTTGGACACTGGAGGATGAGGCTTTTCCTGGTCGTCATACTGGTGAGGCAATAGCTAGGGAACTTTCGATGTACTTTTAGGACTGATGACGTTCGCCTGAACTTTGCGCTAAACTACTTCGAGATGGCACATAAAATGCCGTTCTTGCTGATGAAACGTTGTGGGTAAGCCACATGTCGTGTGTGGCTCATTCACTTCACCTTGTGCTTGCTGGAGCACTGGGCAAGCGTAACCCCATACATAAAGCGGTTCTAGAAGACTTCAAGAAGAAAAAAACCACGAAATCACTGACTGTAACAGGGTTACACGTAAAAGTGGTGTAACTACTTGTAGCTCTAACAGTTGCGCTAACTGTTAGAGGTTGGAAACGGACCTCAGACCTTGGTGTGTGGAGCACACCAATGGATACATGAGCGGGCCATATCATTGGGTTGTGCATTTACGCATGCAATTGGTAGAAAGTGGCGTATTTCTACCTATCAGTGCTCTTACGAGAAATCAGAATTCTGTCAACCACACATTGACAGAACTTTTAGAAACAGATAGCAATCAGATTTAGGAGGTCCATAATTGACTTATGCCAAATTCAATAACAGTTCTCATTTTACGGTATTTTGCAGTCTTAATATTGTTATATTTAATTTAATTATACTAATGCCGTGCTGCGCCCGGGAAGCTCTGGATATTTGGATATTGGATACTTAATTCGCCTGTCACAAACCGTATTTGTACCGGTTTTCATACAAAAGACAAGTCCGGATCAGATATACAAACACAAAGTGAACAGATTTGGTATCGAGCTAATTCTACGCACCAAGGCATTACCGGTACATAATCAAAATACCGGTTTTCTAGTATTTATGTGGTACAAGCGGATATTTAATTCCGTTTTACCGTGGCCGGAATACGGTCATGTACTCGCGCACGATCTTGACGAGCGACCCGGAGACGGAGCCTCGTAGTTGGAGGCTCTGCTCCATTGCACCGGTTTCCTGCAACAGTGACTAGGTCTAGATTTTTACTGACTCAGACCCAGCGAAAATCGCTCGAGAATATAAACCAGTGGAATGCCGTTGGTTTTGGAAATTGCGATGGGATCCATCGTACATTGTACAAAGAACGTTTCTACTTCCCTGAAGCTGTCCAATGGCTCAATCAGTACGGTTGTTGCTTTCACTACGGCTTGCGATGACGTCGTGAAAACCGGCATGTTGGATGGAGTAGAAGAATACTACCATTCGGAACACCCCGATATAGTATTTGTGCGCTTGAAAGACTACACATCCAACCAATTGGTTCCGCCATTTCCATCCCCCTTTGCAAAAGAAAGGAGACGGGCGTCCAAATCAAGATGCAACAGCGGACATTTTCGATAAGTATTTGTTAAATTCCAGTTGTGCCTGCGTACTCGCTGACGACAGAAAAATGTCAAAGGGTTAACTGTCGACAAGATGATCCTCGCACCTCCCCGACACCCAACACGGCGAATTCCTCAACACTCGTCATTCTACGTGGCTGTTACCCGAGTAAGAACACTTAAACAGCTCTACCTGATGGAACCGCTAACGAAAAAGTTCTTGGAGTACTTCGTACCAAATGGAAATGCTTTGCAAGAAAATAGTCGATTGCAGAGCATTGAAGAAGCTCAGTCGCTACATCATAAAAAACAGACGTTATTTTCATTATTGAAAAGCTAAGTTGTATTACCATTTACTACTAATATGTACCAACTAATAACCTGCTATTATTTAGAAAAACATTGTCCGAACTGGAAGTGGCGGCTACGCTGTCCGAAGGAACCGACACTTCCTCGCCAGGGCTACGTCATACTACCGCAAGTACGTGTGCTGTCCGTCCAAGACCATGGTGCGAATGGATCTGCCCGGAGCTCGTTGCTTCGGGGCGACAAAGAGGGGAGTCAAGTTCGATGCTGGAAAACTGCGGTCGCAGTTGAGTTGTGCTTCCTTCCTCAGTATCAATTGGTAGATCAAGACTGTGTCTTAATTCTACAGTTGACGACGTTGTATCTGTAGATGAACTGTATCAAGATGCATGTCTATCTAACGCTGGACGCATGACGTTTGTGTTGTTGTATGTACTAACTGTATGGCGCAGTCTGCCCCGTCATTCTAGCTGCTTCAATCCCTGCAGCAAAGTCGAAGCCACAAGGTAACGTGAATGTGACTGGATCACATTCTTGGAAGGTCGCTTGAATGTCGTTCTAGGCCGACTGGGTCAACATTCACTGATTCTGGAACAGAATATTAGTTTCTGCGTCAACTAGAGAGAAATGCTCGCACCAAAGGTATTGATAATTACATATCTGACCGTAAAAATGTTATTTGACAGGGTCGTCGACGCTTTCCGATCGCCCCTAAAACTCTGGATATAAATATCCAGAGAATTTACGGACGGAGGTATAATTAAATTAAGTCTAACTAATTGCACACTTCCTCATAGACGTAAGCGCCCGTGTACGTCACCTAATAGGTCTTAGTAGACCCATTACACTGACAGGTGAAGGTGACGTGAACTGTGGCTCTTTTTCATTGGATATGGCTACTGATCCACATCATGTCAGTGACGATAGAGTGGAAGGTGTCGTTGAAACCGAGTGGTGGCTCCAAGAACGTGCATGGGAAGAGCTATCAGATTTTCTTGGAACTTGGATTGACATGGAAACTGAAGGTGACCTGAGCGAAATACGCTATATTGTGGCCAAATTCCGGGAAATCGTTGTTTACATCCACAAGTCTCCTAAAGCTACCAATAATCTCGAAAGCCCGCAAGCTGAGGCGATGTGTATCAGGCCATCGACCGTAAAAACTGACTATCCGACTCACTGGAATAGCGCTAGAGACATGCTGGCTCGTATGATCGAGATGAAAACGGCAATATCTTTTTTTTGCTGATCTTGAGACGCCTGAAGGGAAGAAGATGTTTAACGACGTGAAGTTAAATTTGCTGGACCCGAGAGGCTGGTTTGCCATTAAGTGTCTGCTTACCTTGTTGGGCCCTTTTGGCGCTGTGACGCAGGAATTAAGTGGCGATAGTTATCTACACTCTACCAATCATAAAATTCGCCAGGAAGCAATTGGATTGCGAAACTTTGATTGATGAAGATAAATCTCTAGAAGGTCGGCATCTCCTACGTCAACGAGACGATTCAACTCTTACATGGAGCCCGAAGAAGAAATATTTTAATGCTGTTTGATTGCCGTCATAGACGACGTTGTGGACCATGTTGTTGGATCCACGGTTGACAGAGTGTAAACGCCTTACCGATCACGGAAACTGCAAGCCAGGGAGGGGTTGATCGGTGATGTAGTTCGTTTGGCAAGAGATATCATCCCTCCACCAGATAGGACGTCGCTATTACCTATACTAACTTCGCCAGTAGTGGAAAAGGCAAAGAAAACGATCTCAAGTATGCGAGCAGAACTGGATGAGAAACAAGCGTCGCAGCACAAGATTAAACCGATGGAGCCCGAAATGTACGATCACAACCTCCTTACATAGCGCCAAGCACAAGTGAGCGACTACCTTGCTGCAGCAACAAATCCAGACGACCACATTGATGATCCATTGGCGTGGTGGGGCAAGAAAGCTTGTGTTCAAACAGCCTCATTTTTGAAATTGCTGATGATTCTCACCAATAAAAACGCCCCCACTGCAAACCCCAGCACGCACTCGGTTGTTGTTCACATCGACTCGAGCGTGGAAACTACAAGAGCGACTCCTTCCATGTTAGTGAGAGCAGGAATAATTTATCTTGATGGAGACTTTCCAAGAGGAGGCGATACTAGCATGATCGCCATGGCGTATCCAGTACCATACCCCAAGCAACCTCAGATGGCGAGGACCCTGCAATAACGAATGTTGACGCTGCCCCACTCGAACGAGAATCCACTGTCGTTGCTACTATAGTCCCTACATCAATGGTGACCCAGAGATCGAGGTCAAACAAGTCTAAGATGAAGAAATTCAGCTGATCTGATCTCCGCCCGTGTAACAGTCGTGACAATTTGTTAATAGAATAGGAAATTTATACATTTTTACAACCGGAGAGAGTTGAATCTTTTGCGCACGGTTGTAGCCGATAAACGGCCACAAAGTCTTCAAGCACTTAACGTTCCACTCGACCGACTCTCTTAGACAACTCATTTCCTTCGTTCAGCTTCACTGATACCATTTCCCTTGTAGCCTCTCACAATGAATTCATGATATCCGTAGGCTGGATCGCCATACAAAAGCCGACCTTAAAACAATTCTGGGTGGCTTCTCTAATGGAAAATCAACTTGCTTTCATGTAACATCGTTGAGGCATGTCGCCTGCCCTCCATAGGCCCCCAGAAATGGATGCAGAGGCCATCGGGAGCTGTTACGGCCTGATAGTTTAGACAGTGGCAGCGTTTGTGTCAATAGCAGTGCCTCTGCAAGTTCTCGCCGCGGACACCACACCTGGACGGGGTGAAGGTCGACAGATACCCAGCTTCGCCCCGTCTGGAAATCCGAAAACACCATACATACACGCACCCTTTGCCTTAGCCACCTTTCAGCAGTCTTCAATTCTTGTAGCCACGATGTCATCAGGCATGTACAGTTTATCTGAAAATGTGTCGTGTACATGGTCGATCATTCTACTAAGACGTCCATGTGAGTTTCCGAAAAGCTGTAGCATGTCGTAGTAGCGCATAGGAGTAGCAAGACGTCGAAGCATGATACACAGAGCTTCTAGGCCGGGGCATCAGGCTTAAATACCGGAGTTTCTTCTTGCGGGTGAGGTTTCTGCGTGTTACTACTGTATGTACCACTCCAGCATCTCGACTTTGTTAACCCTATCGCGAGCCACCTTCCTTCACTATACTATACAACGTTAGCATTATCGATTTTTCAAGGAAGCATTCTGCTGCATTTTAGGCCGGTGATGGGCCAATCCGGCTAGGTACGGTTTTGTTTGCGTGATTCCCGCACGAACGCATGACGTAAAAAAGGAAGCATTCTGCTTCTTTTTTCAAAAGTACGGTACTATCATATCTCGATTCTAATTAGCCAAAAATGAGTGTATTTCCTGATTGGCTGGCGAATAGCCAATTAGATCGGAGGAATGATGAACTTGTCTAAGGTGAATTTCCCATCTCCATCTGCTATCTTCGTGCACTCGTTTCCCAAAAATATCAGGCTCGCATCTCCTTTGCCGTGTATCTCTCTTCGTTTTGGTATGGTTAGAGTGATTTCTTCTTGCAGAAAACGATAGACTGTCATATTTAATAGATATGATACTTGTAAATAGTGTAACTAGCTTAAATTTGTGAACTGCTAAAATTAATTTTGAAAACCGACCGTTGACAAAGCAGCTCATTTCCAGATTCCCCCCTCTTCCACCTCGCGCTATGCCAGGAAAGCGCGCGGTGAAGCACGCGCAGTCAATGCGGCCGAAGCGGCGGCGGATACGGCAGACATCAACCAACGTAGATACGCGGGGGTTGGCAGCGAGACTTGACTTTCATGGCGTGTGGCGTGAGCTCAAAGCCTCAGGATGGACGTCAAAACCACCTCGAGGCCTCGATAATAGGTTTCGCTACGTGCTCCCTGGTCGACCTGCAAGTGGGAAAGCGGGTGAAGACTATCTTCTTGGAGAAGAAGCTGTTCTGCAGTATTTCATGGTTGGAATTAGTGAGCGAGTGGACGGCGACGGTGAACTACTTGATGGTACGTGTGGCGCTGGATGGTTGGCCCTGTTTCGTGCTTTGCTGACTGGTGTTGCTGTATCTTAGTAGGTGGTGGTGAGCGTGCTGGTAGTGATGACGGCGAGCTAGTCCGTGCTGGTGGTGATGAACAGGTCCGTGGTGGTGGCGGCGAAGGTGCCCGTGCTGGTGGTGATAAACAGGGTGGTGGTGGCGGCGGCGTGATAGTTGAAGGTGGCGATGAACTTCGTGCTGGTATGTGTGGCCGTGGCGCTGGATGGCTGGTCGTGTTTCGTGTTGTGCTGACTGGCGTTGCTGTGTCCGAGTAGGTGGTGGAGAGCGTGTCCGTGGTGATGACGGCGAGCTGGTCCGTGCTGATGGCGGCGAAGGTGCCCGTGCTGGTGGTGATGAACAGGGTGGTGGTGGTGGCGGCGTGATAGTTGAAGGTGGCGATGAACTTCGTGCTGGTATGTGTGGCCGTGGCGCTGGATGGCTGGTCGTGTTTCGTGTTGTGCTAACTGGCGTTGCTGTGTCCGAGTAGGTGGTGGAGAGCGTGTCCGTGGTGATGACGGCGAGCTGGTCCGTGCTGATGGCGGCGAAGGTGCCCGTGCTGGTGGTGATGAACAGGGTGGTGGTGGTGGCGGCGTGATAGTTGAAGGTGGCGATGAACTTCATGCTGGTATGTGTGGCCGTGGCGCTGGATGGCTGGTCGTGTTTCGTGTTGTGCTGACTGGCGTTGCTGTGTCCGAGTAGGTGGTGGAGAGCGTGTCCGTGGTGATGACGGCGAGCTGGTCCGTGCTGATGGCGGCGAAGGTGCCCGTGCTGGTGGTGATGAACAGGGTGGTGGTGGTGGCGGCGTGATTGTTGAAGGTGGCGATGAACTTCGTGCTGGTATGTGTGGCCGTGGCGCTGGATGGCTGGTCGTGTTTCGTGTTGTGCTAACTGGCGTTGCTGTGTCCGAGTAGGTGGTGGAGAGCGTGTCCGTGGTGATGACGGCGAGCTGGTCCGTGCTGATGGCGGCGAAGGTGCCCGTGCTGGTGGTGATGAACAGGGTGGTGGTGGTGGCGGCGTGATAGTTGAAGGTGGCGATGAACTTCGTGCTGGTATGTGTGGCCGTGGCGCTGGATGGCTGGTCGTGTTTCGTGTTGTGCTGACTGGCGTTGCTGTGTCCGAGTAGGTGGTGGAGAGCGTGTCCGTGGTGATGACGGCGAGCTGGTCCGTGCTGATGGCGGCGAAGGTGCCCGTGCTGATGGCGGCGAACTTGTCCGTGGTGCTTGTGGTGAACAGGCCCGTGGTGGTGGCAAGCTGGCCCATGCTGGTGGTAGTGACGAACCGGTCCGTGGTGGTGTTGGTGAACCGGTCCGCGCTACTGGCGGCGAACGTGTTCATGCTGGCGATGGCGAACGGGTCCGTGGTGGTGGTGGCGAACTGGTCCTTGGTGGTGGCGGCGATCCGGTCTGTGCTGATGGCGGCGAGGGAGTCCATACTGGTGGTGGCGGCGAACTGTTTCGTGGAGGTGGTGCCGATCGAGTTGGGAAGCGCGTTGCCTCCAGTGTTGAGGCTGGCCTTGACACTTGTGGTCTTGCCACTGATTGGGGTGGCGATTGTGACATCATTGGAGTTGGTGAACGAGTTGTCGAGCGAATTGTCCGGCGTGTTGCCGGTACGCTGGATTGTAGCGATGAATCTAGTTTCGGTGGCTCTAGTGGCGGTGTCGTGCGTAGCGCTCCAGAGCTGTGCCCCAGTGGCGAGACGTGCGTCGGTCTGGAACCTATACTTCGTTGCAGTGATGAGACCGATTCACACGGTCGCGGAAGTGCAGATGTTAGTGGTCGTGGTCGTGGCCGTAGCCGAGGGCGTGGTCGAGGGCGTGGTCGCGTCCGAGTTCAGGCTACTGGCGAAGCAAATGCCGGCGGTGGTATGAACAATAGGACACTGGAAAGGTTGGCGACTACAAGTATTGCACACAGTGACAATATACCGGATCAAAACGGCACACCACGTACCCTGCCGCCGCCAATGGTGGAAGAGCTCTTTTTGAAGAGATTGGTAGCCTTTGCGCCAACCAAGGAGCCGTGGATGAGTAAAAAGATTTTTGGCTGTGTGGGCACCGCATACATTGTGGGGCGAGTTGTTCGGCGTGTGAAGCGAGCTTCGAATGGGCACATCCTGCAAGTAATGTGGCTTGACACGCAGTTCCAGAACGCAGTGGTAAATCTGAGCGTACCAGTAGTACAACGTGGCCTCGAGAATTACCGGTCACTGGGGCAATTGTCCAGTAAACTGGCATGGCGTGATCTGACTGACAACGTGGGCGGTGGGGAGCTGGGGATAGATACACCTGTTGACGAGCTCGAAGTTTCGACGCAGCACGATCCCTACGAACTGTATGACCCTGAACGGTTCCTGCCTGCAAGCCTCGCGGAAGTTGAAGCAGTGAAGAGCATGCATTTCCAACCTGACGTTGAGATGGCACCTCCCAACGATCTGTATGAGCGCATTGACAAAACCACGGAGACTCAGCTGCTGCCAGAGTATCAACACCTGTTTGTCCATTCAGCCTCGTCCAGCTTCTTAGCCTACTTGCCTCTCTACTTTTGGAAGCAAGTGGTGATGGAGACGAATCAATACGCTGCCATCAAAACTATTCGAATCACTACACCGTTTACGATCGATGAGCTCATGATATTTCTCGGTATCATGTTTTACATGGCTCTGACTGACAAAGGAGAGTATTCGAATTACTGGGGACCACAAACGGAGGACTCTATCTTTGGTGGTACATCGACAAGTCTCGACAACATCATGAGTTTGAACCGGTTCAAATTACTACGCCGTTGTTTCTCTTTCCGGGCAGACCCCGGAGCCGCGCTAGAACGTGATCCTGCTGCCAGAATTCGTCCGCTGTTGAATCTACTGAAGTGTACAGGTGGACGATACATTGATGTTGGCCGGAATCTTGCTTTGGACGAGGCCAGTGTTGCCTGTCGATCTCGACAAGGTCGTCATCTCATCGTATACAATCCACAAAAGCCCGGTGGCAAATATCATTTCCGCATGTACGTGGTATGCTGCGCTACCTCATGGATCGCTTTAAATTATCGTCTCCACTGCAACAACAGTGATATTTCGGATAGGCTACAAGATGTGGCGAGCCTAGAAGAGGTTCAACAGCTTCGAGAGGAGTTCGAAAAAGTCAGTCAAGTACGGAAGCACGTTCTCGAGGTGGTGAGGCCTTACTTTCACACTCGCCGAATTATAAACATGGATAATTACTATACCAGCGTGCAGTTGCTGCTGGAGCTTAACCTGAAGGGATTGTACGCAAGAGGAACAGTCAGAAGCGGAAGCAAGCACTACCCAAAGCATACTATTCTCAACAAAGACAGCTCATCTCGAGGATTTCCAGCAGTCCGTTGCCGAAGACCATGGTATTCTCGCAGCATCCTGGTGCGATGGTAACATCGTGACGATGGTCACCAACGCTGACGGTTCTAAACCTACCACCGTTACCCGCCGTGTTCGAGATGAGAGCAGGGGTTTTCCAGCGCCTACTTGTATATTACAGTATAACCAGCACATGCAAGGTGTTGATCGCTTGGATCAGCTCAGATCTAGGTTCTCGCTCGCAGATGGACATTCTTACAAAAAGTGGCATAAGAAACTAGCTTTATCTCTCATTGATATTGCACGGGTGAATGCATACTCGACACGGAAATTGGCAATTGGCACTTCAAAAGATCGAGATTCGCACAGAATATTTTTGATTGAACTGATATCGGAGCTGATTTCGGGAAAATGGAAAAATGCCCCCAGCAACAACAGGATGGTATATACAAGCCACTATTTACCTGATGTGGAAGATGAATTACCTAGCACAATTCCGAGGAGAGAACCCCCGCTGTTAAATGTTGGAACCCTGCATAGTCAATGTGAATCGGTATCGTCAAAGCAATTATTTCGAGACGCTGGCAGAAAGAAGCGACAGTGCGTCGTCTGTCGTTACGAAGAAAGATATCCTACTGAGGTAACTGACTACTGTCACACTCACTCAGTGTGTCTATGTCGAGTTATGCACGATCATGTTGAGAAGCCATACATTTGCCCGCAGAGTACCTGGACGTGCTGGGATAAATTCCATCGATTTTACCTACCAAACGGCCTATTCACCGACAAAGGCAATGTACGGAGGACATCGCAACTTGCAAAGTTGAAGGCACAGCATTGCTCTAAACACAATACCTGAACTTGCTAGGCAAATACTACGTAGTATTTAAATAAAACGAGTAAAAAATATCATAAAACTCTGCAAAACGCATTCCAATATTTTCGTGGCAAATACAGAACATATATCGTTCCGTGTATATATCTTGCCTTCACTATTACTAATCTGACTAGACTATCTCAGTTGTGTGGCAAATTGCAGAATGAAAAGTTCCTATTGTCTTGACTCAGCTATATTGAATTTAGTATACCATTTTGTGGCAAAATCAGAACATATATCGTTCCGTGTATATATCTTGCCTATTCTATTCTGACTAGACTTTCTCAGTTGTGTGGCAAATTGCAGAATGAAAAATTCCTATTGTCTTGACTCAGCTATATTAAATTTAGTATACCATTTTGTGGCAAAATCAGAACATATATCGTTCCGTGTATATATCTTGCCTATACTATTTTGACTAGACTATCTCAGTTGTGTGGCAAATTGCAGAATGAAAAATTGTTAATGTCTTGACTTAGCTATACTGGATCCATTATACAAGTTTCTGGCAAAATCCGAACATATATCGTTCCGTGTATAAATCTTGACTTCATTATAGTGACTAGGCTACCTCAACTGTGTTGCAAATTGCAGAATGAAAACTTCCTATTGTCTTGACTCAGCTATACTGAATTGATTATACCGGTTTCTGGCAAAATCAGGACATATATTGTTCCGTGTATTTATCTTGGCTTCACTATACTGACTAGGCTACATCAACTGTATTGCAAATTGCAGAATGAAAAGTTCCTATTGTCTTGACTCAGTTTTATTGAATTCATCATAACTTCAGAACATCTATCGTTCCGTGTATTAATCTTGACTTCACTATACTGACTAGACTATCTCGGCTGTGTGGCAAATTTAGATCCGAGTATATATCTTGCCTTCACTATTCTGACTAAATATTTGTGTCTAGTTTCATAATTAAAAAATACAATTTAATCGCCTAACGTAAAATTGGTATTGTTGGATAGTAAGTGTACCACGAATATGACTTGCTTAAATTATACATGCTGTATTATTAGAGTATGTAATGTACCACGTAAAATACTTAGATAATGTATACCCTATATATTTCCATGATCATAGTATCGCGTTTGGCACTTCTGAAATCTGGCATGTGGGCCGTTTGACCCTACACTCTGGCCCCCTCTCTAGAATTTTTGGGCGAGCTCGCAGCAGTTCCAGCTCAGTGGCGTACTGCGCCAAGTCTCCCAGCGGCTATTCATCCAGAACGTTTGGGCTGCCGTCGATGCCGGCAAGTATGTGGAGACTCTGCTTGTGTGTTCGCTGATAAAGGGCCTGCGCATTGTGACATCACGGGACGTCGAAAGTCGAGTGAGAGCCGCATGCACCGCCGTTCCCGTTCGTCGATGGAGAGCGATGACAGCCAAGCTGGTATTGAGGAGGAAGGACAGTTGATGGTGGAGGAGGACCGTTCGGTTGGCGACGTGTCGTGGTCGGTCTACCGTGTGTGGATCAATGCGTTTGGAGGAATGTCTGCTGCGTTCATGGTCACGAACGCGAAGGAGAAGACTGGTATTGTCGGTCGTACTGGGGCCGGCAAGAGCGGTCTGATCGTGGGTCTCATGCGCCTTGTGGAGCTGGACGCAGGATCCATTACGGTTGATGGCGTGGACATCAGTAAGGTCGGACTGCACGGCTTGCGCTCCAAAATCGACGCTCAACCGGTTTATCTTCGCGCTTCAGAATATGTTGGCACTTGTTAAGATCGACGAGTTCCCATTGGATGAAGCCATTCGAGAGCTACTGCAACTGGTTCAGAATACTTTTGGCGACGACCTGCAGCTTGAACACATACTGGAAGAAGATGACCAACCAGTGCAGATTGAGCTTCAAGTCCACGAAGACATCACAGACGAGGAGCGAATGAGCCAACAGCGACGAGCTGCGGCACGTCGTAAAGGGATCTTCAGTATTGAAAACATGGACAATGAAGAAGAATCGAGCGAAACAACTGAACGAGAAGTTATCCGGATGAGTCGATGCCGCAAGAGTAAACTGGATCATCTCGTGAATAAACTGCAGCGTGAAATCGCCCAAAAGTCCGAGTTCATCGCCGACCTTGAGAGCGTCGTAGTGGAGCAGAACCGAACGATCTCGCAGCTGTCGGCGACGACGAAGCAACAAACGCGGGTGATTTCCGAGTTCGAATGCCAGAAAGGAATGTTAGAGTCCGATCTCGAGACGACGACGCTCATGCTTTATAAAGTTCGAGCGGAGAAACAAGCAGTTGAATTCACACTGGAACAAGTTCGAATCGACCTGGTGCTGCAGACAAACCGCGCGTTTTAGACCGAAGTCACGTTGGCCACGTTGAGACGGGAGTTCGATATGCAGGGGATCGTGTACGAAGACCTTTTGGGCACGATCTGGCGTCAATACGAGCACGATCTGTACATGCGGTCGTTGCGGAGAGAGAAAGCAGTTCAAGCTACAGTCTCTCTCTCCGATGAAGACAGTCAGACGCTTGTACCTCAGAGAAACCCGGCCCTGGAACGACCACGCATTGCATCGCAGTATATTCCGAGTGACGCGTCAGGATCAAGCGAAACTTTACTCCAGAGAATCAGCAGAGCTACACGAGAGCTTCTACCAGGTGTAGCGAACGAGATGGATCTCCATTTCACGGTAGGGAAGCTAAAGCGGTCACCAAAGCAGCAGCAGAATCGACAGAGCCTCGTCAGACCCCTCGCTTCCAGTCCTCCAAGTAGTCGCACGCAGCTTAAAGCTCAGGTCAGCACAGACGAAAGCAGACGGAAACATCCAGGGAAGTACCGGAGTACTAGAGAAGCAGAAGCTGCCACTTTACCAGTGCTGGACGACAATACTTCAGGGTCTTCACCTTCGAAAGGGTTAATCCACCACGTGAACGAATTCGGTACGAGCCAACACGTGCTTGTATCTCCTGCTCGAGGGCTCAGTGGCAGAGTTCGGGTCATCTGCTGAGGTGCAGCGCAAGCCTGACGGTATTTTCAAGTTGCTTGTAGACGCCTGGCGTCAGAATGCAACCAACAACTAATAGAATATAACCAACCTTGAGCTATGTGTCGACACTGTCGTCCAAGGAACCTCGTGCTCATACTTAGACCTCCGGCACGCTCTAAACATTACGAGGTGCATATAGGTAAATGGGAACTAGCTGAGACTTCCAGCTACAATGACCATACGTAGTTCCAGCTCGCTTCCATCTTCCACAAAATAAATTCCGGCAAGAATCTCTGTGACGAGGACAATACAACGACGTCGACACTATTGCTCGTGCATTCGGCATACCACTGAGTTCCTCTTGGACAACAAGGCCTGCCTCTTCAGTAAATAGGAAATCATTCAGGAAAATAAGTGTTGCTGCTTTGAATGGCGCGCGCGTCGAAAGTGGAGTGTCAAGTACATCTCCAGTGAGAACTAGTGCTTTCCGGAGATGGCCAAACAGAGACACATGCGACCGTACGCATCTAGCTCCAGCACTAACAACGTCATGCCTTTTCTCGATGCCTAGACAACGATGAGCGTTTGTCTGAAGCGCAACCTGCGCGACAACATGGCCAAGTCCCGCCCCCACATCAAGAAACACATCTTCCTGCCGCACATCTCCTATCATCTGTAAGATACTTGTGACTGCCGTGGGCAACATTTCACCAGCATTCCCGTCCGTCTTGCCAGCTTCTTGGCGAATGTCGGCTGCAGAAACACTACGGTAGATGTCTTGGACGGCCATTTCAGCTTGGCTAGCAAGTAGGGGAGTACATGTAGAAGGCTTAACGGGCTGGGTATCTTGAATTGCCGCTCTGGGCCGTAAACACCGTGGAAAGCGCGCAATGTCCTTCCCGTAGGTTCGTTTCAATGCTCGTAGCCTCTGCTCCAGTTCACCAGGGCGACGTTTCCTCCGCATCCTGCTCGCGAGGTCCTTCCAGGAGATGCGCTTCCCCGCGCCCTCCCACTCATAGGCGAGGGATATAAGCTGTTTGTCCTCCCCGTTGAGAAAGCTTGTTCGCATAGCGGCGAGATCAATGGATGTATAAATATGTCAATGTTTCAGTATGTATGGCTGTATTTTTGCTAAGTAGATCCCTCCGTCGGGCGCCCGTCCTCCACACGATAAATGATAGACGTCGAGATGTGCACGCCGGATTTATCATCAAACTTAGTATCCCAATGCAAAAAAGACGTTAGTAGGGGTGGAAAAAGTCCATTTTGCGGCAAAATTTTCATTATCATTTCACTAGTCGCTCGTTTTTCACCTCTCGATTACCCCTAGCCTCATTACACCTGCAAATGATTGGTTAAAAGTAAAAAAGGAAGCAGAATGCTTCCTTTTTAGGGCCTCTTTGAGTACCAACTTTCGACAAAGTGGTTGAAGGCAGCAATTTGCTACCTCGTACCACGATAGGGTTAACCATGGCGCGCGCGGGGAAATCGATTGTAGAGGTGCGAACTGGAAAACAGTCCCTGTGAAAATCGATTGTAAAAGGCGCGATTTGAGAATCAGGGGTTGGCTGGTTTAGGGTTCGGTTTTAAGTTGCTGTTGAGTTGTTATAAAGTTGCTGAGAAGTTGCTTTGGTTATTTTATATTTAAAACCACACTGGTCATTTCCATAATGCTATCTTGACACTACGATCTCAAACCGGCAATCGAAGCCGACAACTTATATCGCTGCTAGGGTGTCTGTAATTAGCATGGCCCGCCAGGCTCAGGTCAACCGTTTCGGGCGGAATTTGCTTCAGCTTCTGTGCACTTTTGCAACAACGTCTTGTTTGATTGTTTGATTATTTTGCCGAGCTTTTAGAAGCATTACAACCTTGGACGGTTTCGGCATACAGGTGGATCGACTTTAAAGTGGCCGAGAACACTTCATACTCTTTGTGCTCTCGAATCGACTCTAATGTACGTACTATAGCTTTGAAAAAATTAGTACTAAAATATAACGCCTTTGATAGAAGTTCTAGTTCCAGTCAAGAGTCCAGTCCAGTGGAGTCTCTCCCTTTTTTCCACTTTTTTAACTTGATTTTTGTATTTGAGAAATATTATTAAACCTGGATTTTTGTATCCCAAGCCCTATCATCCTTGAACTGACTCCATGTGCTTATATGCACACCACTACCTTGTAGTTAATACTGGCAGGCATATTACTTTGTCGTTTGTGCAGGGCAACTTGCATTAGGTGCGTTGTCGTTCATGTGCAGGGCAACTTGCATTAGGTGCGTTGCTTTGTCGTTCATGTGCAGGGCCAAATCGAATTCGTGCCAGCGGCTTGGCGACAGTCGGGAGTTTTTATCACGTTTATAAACCCTGTTATCTCTTTTCTTTTGATCATGTATTATAAATAACAGTTTCCACGCTTCTCTACGTCTCTTTGAAGCTGGGGAAAGTCGGAGAAAAGGAGCGACCATAGCGCAATTTGCTTCAAGCCGCAACAACAGACTTCAAGAAACTTCAAGATGGTGTCGTCACCTCTGCCTTCGTCGACGCTGGACGCGTTGGCGCCCCCTTTCTACCCGTCCATGACCTGGTACCCGTCCATCACGGACGACTACTACCTGGAGCGTCCGCACTCGCCCGGCAAGTCGGGCTTTGTGATTGCTGACCCAGTGGAGCCCATGGCGGAGATCCCGGACGAGGAGCTGTTCGACCCCGCGTTCTACCCGCTGTCGGCCATGGAGATGCAGGAGCTGGAACAGGTGGACGAGATCAATGAGATTCTGGCCGAGCTGGACCTGATGGAAAGCCACCAGGAGCTGCACTACAAGCTCAGCGAGAAGACGCGCGAGCTGCGCTCCAGTTCGGACGTGGATGCGGAGATCTACAGCATGATGGCCAAGGCGTCCAAGACGAAGAACTTCTCGAAGCAGCACGTTCATCTGCACAAGAATACCAGCTTCCACTCTAAACGCAACATGCGTTCAGCGCTGCACCAGCCCCGCTCGGTGAAGTAGAGCCCTCACACGTCAGTGTTTTGACGTGCGGCGGCACCTATTTCAACGCAACGGAGTGAGTGAGCAACAAGCGACGGCGATGTCTTGAAAGACACGCGCATCTATTCAGAAAAAGGAAGAAAATCGCGCTCCATCTGACTCGAAGAAGAGAAGAGAAAAACTACCATCCAGCTAGTCGGAGCTTTGGTACTTGTCCTGTATTGGCAGGGTGAGTACGAGCTTCGATGGCCACAAAACCATACCACCAGCGGACACCTCGTGCTACAGAATGTCGGCAAAAATACCAAGTAGCAAAAGATAGCAGAAAATAGTTGAGCAAGAGAGTTGAGGAAGTACGGCATGAAGACGAGCAACGAGCGAGCGAGCGGCACGACGATGAGACTGGGACAAGGGACTTCTGAACCTAATGGCATCCGATAGAAGGCAAGCCGACCCCAAGCAGAAGTTGAAGGACCTTTTCCACCTCGTTGCGGTGTCGTGAAAGCAGCGTTAACTGTGAATCGCGCAGTACGAGTGTACCAATACCCAGAAAAATTATAATACTTCGAAGTAATGTAAGATGGAGCGAGCTTTTTTCAAAGAATGTTAGCTGCTTGAGCTCCAGCGTTCGATCCGTGGTTGTCGAGGCTTGAGACTCGGTAAAGTTGACTCGATCTGAAGATGTTTCTGGGATCGTCGTCTAGCTAGCGCTTGGCGGTCTTCAGAGCTGAAACTTCGGATTCGATCAAGGTTGATTTCTTCAGCGTAGCTCTTCATTGCCGCGTCGTTATCGACAACACTATCGGCCAGTCCGCAGCTTCCTGTGGCATTCGCAGGCGCCATTTGAAATGGGTCGGGAACATCCACCCGACGGCGTCGACACTGACGAAACAAAGCTCTGGCGACGAGATGACGCCGAACCGAGAGCAAGAACTGTATTAACCTAAACGGTGTCATGTCGGATATGCAATGGACCTAGAGGAGTGACGGAACATATCTGTGGATTGCTCTCGGATTGATGGCAAATACGCTGGTCACAAATTGGACAGACAACAAGTGCCAAAGCACTCAGAATATGTGGGCACGTTCAATGTGTGTTGTTTAAAACATAAGTTTTAAGACAGAAACAGTATAAAAAACAACCCATCGTCGCCATGGTCGCTGCTCCGCCTCTGCTGGCCGTAATGCTCGTACTCCGTTCCCGACCGGAGTTCGACGCCATCGACCATGTCATCAGCACTGTGTCAGGCTACGCAGACTCGTCTGTGGAGCAGCCACTGCACAAGGCGTGCAAGCTCGGGTCTGTGGAATTGCTCAACCGCATTTGGGACAGCACTGTGGATCTGGAGCCCACAGGATGGGGGCTCTGGTCAGTCCGGAATCTACTGCGATCGCATAAATTGTATGGGAAAATGCAGTTCACGCTGTGTCTGCTGGAGGCTGCGAAGATTAACAGTGTAGATATCGCTCAGTGGCTCTTTGACCGATTTCCGCACGGTGTTCGACGAAAAGTGATTTATGAGGCGGTGAAAGCTGGAGCGTTTGAACTCCTCCAGTTCTTTCGCACCAAGGGCACAGTGGTCAGCAGGGAAGATGAAGATGATGGAGATTGGGACGAGGAGACAGAGGACTGGGAAAAAGGGAGATACATCCACTTTGGCGGCCTCGATGCCGCTAAAGCCATTCTAGCTGGACATGCTGACTTGGCTAAGTGGTTATACACGACGCACGAAGAGACTGCGGAGATGAGAGACGACTATGGTGCGCTAGATGCGGCTTTTATCACTGGAAACATGGAGCTAGCTCATTGGCTTATGGACAAAGTTGGGGTTGAGGCAGCAGGAGACGACGTGCTACCTGGAGCTGCTGCTAACGGCCACGTGGAATGTCTACAATGGTTCGAGGACAATGATCTATACACTGAGTGCGATACTGGGACGCTGATTAAGGCAGCTGAAGCTGGACACCTCAAGGTAGTGCAATGGATCATCGACCGTGATCAACAGGACGACGAGCTCGGATATGAAAGTGGTTCCAATGAATACGATACCGGCTACACGAATGCCGATAGATCTCGTCGCACATACGTCACTTGCCTTGGTGGAGAAGCAAGTCTGGCCATTCATGCGGCTGCCATTAATGGACACTTGGAAGTCGCGCAGTATCTTCATGCTAAAATCGACAAACCACGTAACGAAGCCGAAAAAGAAACAGAGAAACGCAGACTAAGCAGGAAGATGGATGAACTAGCGAGGTGCTTTCGACTAGACCGTTTCACCATGCAGAGCATACAGAAAGTATCAGGAGAAACGATGATATTGGCTGCGGAACGAGGCTTTCTGGACGTGGTCAAGTGGATCTACACTGAGTTCCACACTGATCCTACTATGAATCTCTTCTGGATCCAGGGGTGTGTTGATGAAGATGGATACCGTGGCGATGTTGATGAATTTGGCTTGGTCACGTCGGACATTTGCAGTGTGGTCGATGCAGCAGCAGGCAAGGGGCATCTGGCGATTGTGCAGTATTTGCTTCAAGTTGGAGGCAAAGCGGGCGATGAACACGCTCGTAAAAGACAGCGCACTGAAATGAAACCGAGTGATTCTGCTGCATCAACTACAGCAGGGTGTACTACGGCAGCGATGGATGCTGCTGCTGCTAATGGCCACTTGGATGTTGTTCAGTGGCTTCATGCTAATTGCTCACAGGGCTGCACTACCTCTGCAATGGATCTTGCTGCCTACAATGGCTACCTGGAGACTGTGAAATGGTTACATGCTAATCGAAAAGAAGGATGCACCACTGACGCAATGGATGGAGCAGCGGCTAGTGGCCACCTACACGTTGTCAAATGGCTGCACGAACATACTGATGGGGGCTGCACGACAGACGCCATGGATAACGCGGCAAGTGGTGGCCACTTCGAACTGCTTAAATGGCTTCATGAAAACCGTACTGAAGGTTGTACAGCTGCCGCAATGGACGGTGCTGCTACCTATGGTTATTTCGATATTGTGAAATGGCTACACAGGCAGCAAGCCGGGTGCAGGACACTAGCAATGGATGGTGCTGCTTCCGGTGGTCACTTGCGCGTACTTCGGTGGCTATTCGAGAATCGGAAGGAAGGCTTCACTAGTAACGGTATACGCAACGCAGTGCGGTATGGTCAGTGTGAATCAATGCTGATCTTGCACAGCGTCGCAGTGGCAAACAACATCGAGGTCGTGGTTCCCGGGCACCCAGATATCTCGATTTTTGACCATTATCTTGAAATGGCTCGCGAGATGTTTTGGACTCCGGAATAGTTCAAGGGTTAACTATTGAAATGTTGATTATAATTTTTTACTGAACAAAACACAGATTTACTTGTATTAATACTGGTGTTCTTGAAATTGCATAGACTGGACGTCGAACATCATTGGCCCTCAGTCATTTTGGCAGCAAAAGAGCACGACACCAACCGGCAAGCAATACGTTCGGCTCTCGGTCTCTAGACAATCTCGTGCTTGCTTTAGCTCTTCTTTCTCCACGCTATTAGCAAGTCCAGACGCTTGCAATCTTTTCTATCCAAGAATCACCTTCAGAATCCGACTATGGCGCCCAGTAAGCGATTGAATCTGAGCAAGTCACGCGATGACGACGAGAGTTCTTCCTCGGGTGACGAACAGGAACAACAATCGACGCAGACGATCGAGCAGGAAGAAGAATCTAGTTCTGATGAAGAATCTGACGAGTACGCGCCGTTCCCAGCTTCATCGCTTAAGTATTGTGCAAGTTGTGACGCAAATTCTAACGAAGTTGTTGATGCAGGGAATTTACGATCCCTCCAGGGTTTGAAAGCGTCAAAGGCAGTGGAGCAGTGACGCGTGAGGCGGTGATCAACAACGACCAGGAACTCTGGTTCTTCAAGCTTCCTAAGAACGTACGTTGTCCGGTTTAACCTGCAGCGCCTGGTGGTAATTAACACATTTGTGGCTTCGTTTGTAGTTGGACGCTTCAGCACTGGCAAACGTAACAATCAAAGTGGACGAGGGCAAGGCGATGTCTACGCCTGGCGAAGCGCTGGCCACGGTAACGGCAGGAGAAGGCAGCAAAAAGTACCAGCTACAGAGCGAGCACCACATGCTCACAGACCAGCTCGTGAACGCACTGCCGCTTGCCTCGGACCGCGCACGTTTCGTACTTGGCAAGCCATTCTCGCGCTGCTTCTCGCTTGTGGAGGACCGAGTGGATGCAGAAAAGACGAAGACGAAGACGAAAGCTGCTGCGTCGCCAGTGGTCGAGAAGCGCAAGAAGAAGCGCTCGACCGACAAGAGCGAGAAGCCCCACAAGTCCAAGAAGGCTAAGCACAAAAAGTAACTTTGTCGCGATGGAAAACAATAGCGCAGCACTCGATAGACACCACGAAGAATTCATCACCTATTTGTCATTTTGATCCAAAGTCGAAAAGCTCCAAAGGTGATCGTCTAAAAGAGCAGAAGTGGCTCTGCTGGTGGCGCCTCCTGACGTCTGGAGCTCTTGTCCTTCTTCTTTTTGCTCTTATCGCTGTTCTTACTGGAACTGCTCTTCTTGTGGCTACTGCTCTTCTTGCTAGACGAGCTCCGATGATGATGACGAATCTCCTGCTCTTCAGACTCCTGTTCTTCATCGCTAAAGCCGCCGATCAGAGAACCCTCCTGTTTCCGAGAAGACTTTTTGGACTTGGTGCTCTTGGATGACTCCTTTTTCTTGCGCTTCTTGTCCTCATCCTCACCACGAGACGATTTTTTGTGCTTGGAGCTCTTCTTCTTCGTCTTTTTGCCTTCTTCCGTCGACTTTACAGGTGTCTGGCGATGGAACCACTGGTCAGTGGGGACCTTCTCGTTTTCGCCCAGAGGAACACTCAGATCGACAGCAGATAGATCCGTTTCCTGCAAAATTTAGGCACAAGGGTTACAAGTGAGCCACAGGATAATTTAGTAAAACTAACAAAAAAAAACACGTACTTCTTCACCCATTGATCCACGTTTCTTTCGAGAACGTCGACGATCTTCGTCACTTGAACGAGCACCCTCAGGCATTAACTCGTCCTCCAAAATATCACGAGATTTGGATTTCTGTAAGGGGGATTCACAAGTGTTAATGCTATTACAACACTTCGAGATAAATGAATTCTGACTGCTTACCTTCGAGGACTTCTTCTTCTTGCCGTTCGTTCCTAAAGCGCCCATCATATCCGCAAAACCCTGTCACAAGAAACGTTAGCGGACTCATCCCAGAACGCAACTTTTCCGTCATATAGTTCCGTACCGCGTTGGATCCAGCATCACCAACGGTTTGAGACCCGCCGGACAAATAGAACGGGTCTTTCCGCAGTCGCTCTTGCTCGCGCGCGTACTCGCGCTCTTTCCTTTCTTTCTCATCAGCAGAGTTCTCCGATTCAGATTCTGATTCCGACTCGGACGAGGACGAGCCATGGTGACGACGGTGACGGTCGTGCTTGTGTCCAGGCTTCCGCTCCGGCGAGCCGTCGCCAATGCCACTGTAGCCGCCACCGATCCCAGCGTGGCCTTGGCTAACAAAGGAAACTTCAAGGTCATCCTCACTCCCAAATGCCGACACGTCTCCGCCTGACTCCAGAAATTTGGCTTCCGAATTACTCAAAGGTTCATCCAGATCCAGATCTCCGGGTAGTGGCACCTTGCGCTGAGCCTTCACTCCAACCGGAGCTAACCGCTCAACAAAGTACGAGTTCAGCACATCCAGACGTTTTGCAGGGTCCAAGGTGGCACTACCGTCGAAGGCGCGTTCAGTGCGCTCCTGTGCAGTGAGAGCCCCCAGTCCCATGCTCAACGCCAATAAGAGCTGCTGTAGACATACAGCGCGTTCCTGCACCTCGATATACTCGCTCTGAACGAAGGCAGGGAGGCGTTCCATGATAACCGTTGCAATGCGCTCCACAGTCGCGTCGTCTGCACGCTCAGACATGGCCGTGAGAATCTTCAAAAGAGCCTGAATGAAAACAGTCTGGACGTGGCCAGGAAGCGTCGTGGTGCGAGGCTTCAGCATTTCGTCGGCGAGATCCTCTAGTCGCTGTAGCTTCTCCTCCTCAGTTTCCCGTTCTTCTTCCTCGTCTTCGTCCTCATCGTCATCGTCCACATCGTCCAGGAACTCCATGACGTATTCTCCCGTGATCCAAGCTGCCGCATAGTACACTTCTTGCAGAGTCCCAGCTCCTGGTCCACTGAGCGCTTCTTTCTCCATCAGTAGTTCGATCATATTGTCCACCATAACACTCCGCACACTCTTCACACGAACAGCAATGTCCACGAGCTGACGCGCTACTTCCACGCCATGGGAACGTTTCGCTGGTTCGTCGTCATTCGTTTTCATCTTCGTACTACTACTGCTGGATCCAAGCATGCTTCCCGACGAAGGAGCTAACGATGACAACGACGCATCGACTGTTGCAGCAGTATTGCCCGGCACACGAGCAAGCTGAACCAGCACGTGAATATACCAGTCGAAATCGTGAATGTTGGCATACTTGTTGACTGAACAAACATGTAAAATATGTGTGATGAGCTCGTGACGGTACACGCCATCAGCACTCAAGGTTTGGCGCATGAGTTCACGGATAATTGGCGCTGCGTTGTCCGGGTTCACCATTCCAGACAGCAGCTCTAGCGCTCGCATCCGGATGGTGATGTCATCCACAGCCAAACACTCGACAATCAGCTTCTGGTGCTCCGTAACCACATACGGGTGCGACTTCATGAGGTTCCCGAGGCCTACAAGACCCAAGTAGCGCAGATTCTGGTCCGGATCTTCAATGTAGCGACGTAGATGGTCATTGCAGAGTCTGACGACTGCCGCGACGTTGCGTGGCTGTGATCCGTCGCTCTTCTTGGTGTACAAAAGCGCCGTGGTTACTGTGCTGATGCATTCGTACAGTAGCGACTTGGCTGGAGTATTCTGGATAACCGTCGCGAGTGGATCAAGCAGTTTGCGAGCCAAACGAGGCTCTTCCGGTACCAGGCTGGCCAACAACTTGACCACCTTAATGAGCATCCAGTTGTTGGAGGACGTGGTGAGTAGCCGGAAGAACTGCGGTGCTAGACCCAAGTAGTTCTTGGGCTTTTTGTTGGCCAATTCACAGATAACATTGACAGCGCAAGAGACGACTGTGACGTCCGGCTCCTCCATCCTTTCCTTGAGTCGATCGAAAGACAGTCGAAGCCCTTGAGGGTAGCGCAGGAACATCTTGTACAGCACCAGAGTCGCTTTCTTACGTACATAAGGCTTAGGAGACCCCATCATAGCTAAAACATCGCCCAGAAGATCACGAGCCAAATCTGTTGTGACGATATTGGCCAGAACGTTGATGGCCAGCCCCACCTCGTACTCGCTGGTGCTTCCGAACTCCTTTTTGAGGAGATTCGTACACAACAGCACCACATCAGTGGACTGTGTGAAGCTCTGGCATGCTGCATTGTATCCGATCCTCTTATGTGCGAATCGTTCGTAGCTCATGACCTCCACAACGTGGAAAGCGGCCCAGCACATGTCGTAGCCCAGCATGTGCAGGTATGTGAGCTTCCGTACTGCTTGAGCCTTGATAAACGGGTCGGTACTACGCAGCTCCGTTTTGATCTCCTGCATGGCCTGGGAGATGTACACACTCACGTCGCCTTTGGCCGAGCGGATGCCCTTGACCAGATCCTGCAGGTTTTTCTCAAACATGATTGATACACGGGGCGGTGGACGGCGGGGAGACCAGCAATGGATAGAGGAGACAAGGGCCTTGCAGTGGAAGCTGGGCCCTCAATTGGGGGCGCGCTAGGGACGACGAACGAGAAGCGCCAAGCGACGGGATGGCACACGATGCGAATCAAGAGCAAAAGTCGGATCGCTCAAGGGGGGAACGAAAAAAAAACAGAACCCGGGTCGATTGTTTAGCTTGGTAATTGTATAGAAACGGGTTTCGACCCGAAATCTTTGGATCAGTGCGTAGCTTTTGGTTATTCACTCAGTGCTAGAGGTTGAGAGCTGATGTACGAATGCAGAACACTACGTGCATGTAGTTGCTGATTAATCTAGACAGGTTCTGTAGCAATGCGTGTGTACTGCAATGATTTATTGACACGAGGATGCAAATGCTGGATTGATAGTTGAGAAGAAACCAACTGTAGCTGCATAGTTTTAATTACGTAGACTCTGTCGAGCTTCAGCCCATAACGAGCTCTAACAAGATCATCAGCGTGTTGATGATCATGAGCGGGACTGAATACAATACGAGCGAAACAAAACGGGCGAAAGCGTGAGAACCATGTAACAACCATATTATCCGGATCAACAGAAGCAATCAACAACAACCACAGCACTGAACGTACATCGTAGATACTGCACTGCAATGAGGAAGCCCACGATCTGGTTCTTGATCGTCATTCCCTGCGACGAGTCCACCTTGTGCCATCCGTCTGCATTCGTCACGAACAGGTTAATATTTTAAACAGCACACAGCGTTAAAATACATCACAGCAACGTACGCGGACGCAGGAACCTCTTCTCATGCAGGATACACACAGCGTTGGTGAGCAACAAGCTCGTAAGCACAAAGTTCCACAACACGCCCATATTCCGCTTGATCCAGAACTGAAAAACGTGGCGACAATAATGAGAACGTACCCAACTAATGGTACAGGGATTAGCCCTGTACCGTTATATTGGTACAGGTACGTCACCGGCTTCATTAGTCATTTCCCATTAGCGCTGATTGACACCTCTGCACTTGGACGTGATGGCTCGTAACTCGGTCTCCAGACGTCCAAGACGCCGTGATCGATGGGCTGCATCGGCGGAAGCGAATAGGATCGCAGCAGCAGCGCAAGAACCAAGAGAAAAGGAAGTCGGAATGCTGCCACGTTTCCTTGTGCGCTTGGGCGTAGCTGTGTTCCTTGTGGGGGTTGTGGTCTTGTTGACGTACTTGACGCAGGAGGAGCCGCCCACGTCTACTCCTAAGCGACCGCTGAACTCTCATGAAGAAGCGAGGGTTGAAGCAAGAGCCTCGCGCCGAACTGCTGCTCGCCCTACGGTCCAAATGTTGGGCAAGTATCCCCACGACGAGAAAGCATTTACACAAGGCTTCACAGTTGTTAGTCGCGGCCACGACAAGATTTTCATCGAGTCTACGGGCTTGTATGGGGAGTCGTCCTTGCGCCACGTGGATATTGAAACGGGAAAGGTGTTGAAGCAGTACGATCTGCCTAAAGAGCTCTTTGGGGAGGGCGTAACGCTTGGTCCGGACAACGAGCTGGTAATGTTGACTTGGAAGAGTAAAACTGGCCTTGTATTCGACCTGGAGGGAGACATGAACAGCGATTCAATCGGGTTTGCATTGAAACGTGAGTTTAACTACGACACTGTTACGGGTGAAGGTTGGGGCATCACTTTCGACGGTGAAGACTACTTGGTTTCGGACGGTTCGTCTACCATCATGTTCTGGGACTCAAAGACGATGAAGGAGGTGGGGCATATCGACGTGTCGATGTTTGATGGGTCGCAGAAGATCTCCCAGATCAATGAGCTTGAGTTCGTCAAGGGATTTATCTACGCCAACGTGTGGTACCAGCCGTACATCCTCAAGATCGATCCGCAGACTGGTGCTGTAGTCACCATGTTCGATCTGTCAAAGCTCATCGCGGATGCTGGTGTTGACGTAACTTCTGGCGCTGTGCTCAACGGGATTGCCTACGACGAAGCGGACGACGCGTTCTACGTCACGGGCAAGCTCTGGAAGGCTGTCTACAAGGTCCGTCTCATAGATCCTGTGCAGTAGATACCGCAAAACAGAGTGCACTGTACACAAGAAGAACAAGAAGCACGAATAGGGATGTCGGTATCTTATCTAGAGAAAAGGCTTCTGTTGTGTGTGCACCTTGAAAAAATAAAGGTTTTGGATTGCTGCTGTTCGTCTTGTGCCTTTCGTTCTTAGCCCTCCTGCTGCAGGAACGGGTTCGGGATCTCTGCCGTGCCGTCCACAGGAGAGACGAGTATGACGGACGTTCCTCTGCACACCACAAGACCCACCTTGCGTGTCTCGTCCGTGATTCGGTACTCGTCCTTGGGGTCGCGCAGGAACTCGACACAGTCGTCCAGCACGAGGTTCACCAGCTGGTCGTAGCCCTTGAGCGTGCCCGTCACCTCTCGGCCGCCGTGAAACTTAACGCGCACCTCCTGGTCGATGTACTTGGCCAGGTCCAGAATGGGGTCCTTGCGGTTGCCGCCGCCACTTGCGCCGTTCGCTGCCATCGTCTCCTAAATGGTATGAGGAGCTACTTTAGATTGTGATTGGGGAAAAATACAAAAAGGTATCAGATGGAATCAGATAAAAGCGGATCCATTTGAGCAAGACATGAGCAGGAGCTTCGCTGCGGACGAGCGCGTGCTGGAGGCTGTAGCACAGACCAACGCCCTATCAGCCGAGAGTGAGTTGTAGATATGGTGGTTAATGTATGTGAGAAAGGATGGGCATTGGATCATTAACCGTGTGGCAATTTGTGGTGTAGACTTTGCTGCTGTGTGCAAGTTGGCAGTGCGGCTTTTTGGTTCGGACAAGCAGAGCAAGCGGCGACTCACCCGCACGGCCTGTAAGGATCGTTGATGATGTAGTGTGAAATGAATTGCTACGTGAAGTATTCATAGCGTTGCTGTTGCTACAGCGGCGTCGGGATGGGAAACGGAGCAAATGGAGCAGGCAGTCCTTGCCATCGCGAAGGTTCTCATGGACGGCGCCAAGGTGCGTTTGACGTAGCCAAAGCTACCAATCTATAGTCGACCTCTCATGCATACGTTGTTGTAGGTTGAAATGTCAGCACATGCTTTCCGATTGGTCTTGAAGGGGATGGCACTACCGGAGCAACATGTCGACGTTCTTGCTCAGGTATCAAGTTGCTTCCTTTCGCTGCGGTTGCTTTTGTTTAACCAGCTGCGTTGTGGCATACGCAGTTATATGAAACGCACGCCAAAGGGATCCGAGAGTGCGTCTCCAGGGAAACTGGCACAAGCGTGCCGCACTATCGCAATTTGGAGTGGCGAATCGACCTCGAGGTAACAAGTGCGTTAAACAAAAAGCCTGTGTCACAAATCCTTACGTCGTTGATTGCAGCTCGGTACTCGTTTCCACCGTAACAAGTCGAAGCCCATTGTGACTCTTCGGCTGGACACTTCCACCCAAGCCAACAGCACCGCTGTCCCGCGGCTTCAATCGACCTGCCTTCGGGTTGACTACGACGGGCTTAAGATGATGCAGCGGCAGCTGGAGACAGCATTGAAAGAGGTCGACTCTGTGCACTGCAGCCGCATTCAGCGATACATGTAGCAACCGTACTGCAAACAGTCACAACAGTTCAAGCGTTTTCAATTCTCTTTCTTCCGGTCTGCTAAATACTGCTGCTTTGTCTTGGTGAAGGCCGTAACCTGGTCCAGTTGCTGCTTGGATTCGTTGGAAATGCCGTCCTTCTGCAGCAAAAGCTCAGCAAACTTGGCCTGTTTCTTCTGCCTCGCAACTGGATCCGGTTTAATCGTGGCTTCCTGTTCAACAAAGCATCCCAGAAGTATTGTTAACGTTCAGGAGCTTCTCAAGGCGAGGTGGATGTCAGGGCGAACTTACCACGTCACGACGAATATCCTCGTCGGATTTGGGGTCCCAGTACGCGTAGCACAGCGCGATGGGGATGCCAAAGCGCAGCGTGTAGTCGATCAGCATTTTGGGCACCTTCATGGCCTATTGATTATTGCGAACTTAATACGAACTTAATCAGTCTCAGCCGCACATTCATTCGACCAAAAATGATGCAGACAACTGTGGCGACGTTTAGCTCTAGCCTTCGCCGCGCTATCCGGCCTCGTATTGCTCGACACTTGAGCTCTTCAGCTGCTTCACTACCTGAAGGTCTTCGTGAGATCACCAGCGTCCCACGAACACCGTCCTGGTCGCTTAAGGAGCTGCACCAGGATGGAGCTCAGTTCGATGCTGCGGATACAGTGCTGACGGAAGAGAAGGTGGTTTGCAATTGCTAACAAGCTGCTATGAAGTTAGAATGCTGATACATAATAACTCTCTATTGCTGATTGGGACCCGCAGCTTCGTGAACTGGCAGAGCTGTGTCATCTCCACGTGGATGACGAGAAGTTACCGGGTTTGCTCAAGGACGTGGAGTCCATCATTCAGTGCACCAAGACCATCCAGGCCATGACGTTGAACGAGAACATCGATGATGTATACGCTAAGAGCGACTTTGATGCAGGTATGTACAGGTGGAAGGAAGAGTAGGTCATTCGTGTGGATGTTAATGTATTTCATTGTTGTGTGTCGTGTATCTAGGTGTGGTGGCCCCTCTCCGCGACGACGTTGTCACAGAAGGAGACTGCGTAGAGAAGGTCTTGGCGAACGCAGCGGAGAAGTCTGGGTACTATTTCAAGGTCCCTAAGGTGCTACAGGACTAGATTTTTCCAGAGTCATTGGCAAACAGAGAACCATAGAAGAACGCAGCATCGTGCAAGGCAAAATCTATAGTAAGTGCACAAAGGAAACGCCTTGTTCCCTCCCTATGTCTCCTAAAGCACGACATGTGCCACCACAATTAGTCGTCAGCTTTGAAGACGTCGGCCTTGGCCAGGTACTCCTCCAGATCTGCAAGAAAGTAGCAAACATCAAAAAATGTTAGTTCTACAGTCATCTACACAGTAGAAACAACCTAATGTCGCACCTTCGACCTTCATGTCGAGTCCGTTGAGCTTGCGGATGCCTAAGAGCTGGTTCCTGAGCGCACCCTTGTGGTACATGAAGAGCGTGGGGCAATTCCGTGACGGCCAGTTCTCGATACAAGCCTGCGCCTGAATACTCACGAACTTGACGTCGCGGTGCTTCTTAGCCACTTCACGCAGTACGTGGTCCATGACCTTGCACTCCTCCAGCGCAGAGTCCCAAAGGTACGCAATGACCCAGTGGTCATTGCTGCCCTCCGTCACCTCCTTCGTCCATTCGTCCTTGGAAATAGGCTGCACGTCGCCGAACTTGTTCCGTGCCGCCTGTGCCATCATCTGCTGGATGCGTCGTTCACGGATAAGCGCCAGCTCGGCGTCGTCATCGTAGTCGTCCTCCATTTCATCCAGTTCGTCCAACGTGGCGTTCTCGCGAGGGTCCACCTGCTCTTCCTCCTCCTGTTCCTCCTCATCAGGGACCTTCGTCTTCGGCGCCAGGATCCCCTTCTTCACCAGGATGTCCTCCCACTCCGTCGTTTCGCCTGTAGGCGCGTAATAAACGTTGCCACGGTCGCCCATTGTAGCTACTCGAGAACACTTCCAGAATGAATCGATCAATCGTAATTACGAATAGGAAATTATATTTTGTTTTATTTTAAACAATAATAATGTTTCACAATATAATTGGCGGGATCACAAATTTTGTGATCCCGCCAAAATTAGTGTCATTCAAGCTTTCTACCACCAAACATGGAGACCATGAGGGAGATCGCCGTGAATGCCAACGGCAAAGGCGCTATGGAGCTGGTGACGACGCTGCGTCCCATGAAGGACGGACAGGTTCCTGCAGGTCGTGACGTCGTCTTCACCAGTGGAGAGGATGGCGTCCTGTACGTGACGGACTTGACGACTGAGAGCTCCGTGTACCAAGCCGAAGTGTGCGATGGCTTCGTTCCTTCCTTCGCTGTGACGCCGAAGCAGAACCACGTGCTGATAGTGTCAGAGGACGACAGCGACGTGGCGTCCTACAGTCTCCCGCCCGATTGCAAAAGGGACCAGCTCCTACGTCGCTCTACAGTTCCTATTCGTCAGGTCACGTGCTCCTCTAAGTTCATCGCGATTGCAGATGAAGAGCCTGTGGTACGGGTGTTGCTGCGTAGTAATATTGAACAGGTTATTCTTGCTGAGGGGGCCACTGGAATTATCAAGAGCGTGGTGTTAGATCCGCAGGAGAAGTATCTGTGCACCAGCAGTGAGGACGCGACTGTGCGGGTCTTTGCGTTGGATCCAGAAGGCCAACGAGCTACGGAGGCCAAAAGCTTTAAGATCAAGCATGGAGACATCAAGAACGACGATGTTCTGCTGAGATGTGCTTGGCAGCCTAGTGACAAGGGTAAATTGCTGGCTGTGCCCATGGACAAGGGGATTATTGAGCTTTTTGAGAGAGATACGTGGACTTCAAAGGGAAGAATAATGTTACCTCTTGGCAAAAGCACTGCTGCTGATGTGGATATCCTGGCCTTCTCGCCGAACGGACAGTATTTGGCTGCAGTGACAGTTGCCAAGGAAGTGTTTGTGTGGGAGTTGGAGACGCAGACGATTCTGCGCTCGTTTCGGATTGATTACCCAGCGCTGGGCGTGCAGTTTGCCAACAAGAGCAATGCGATGGTGCTCTATCACACTGGAGGCAAGTTGGCCTTCGTTAAAGATGTGATTCCGGCTGGGCACACGCCGCCTCAACATGTGATCGGACAGCCAATTGTTGCAGTTAATTCTTCGCAATCAAGAAAGAAAAAATTAAAAGCTTCTTCATTTGTGGAAGAAGAAGCTGAAGTGGATGGAAATGGTGACGATGAAGAGGAAGTGAGTTTTGATGATGACAACGACGCTCGAGTAGAGGCTATCAAAGCCAGTTTTGGCTTTGGTACAGCTGCAGATACCAAGGAAGAAGAAGACCCTGTATTTCCTGTACAAACTACGAAGACCTCCCACCAAGAAGTGTCCGCCCTCCGTACAATTACTGAGCCCTTCCAGCCCGGTAGTGTCATGGACTCTACTGGACGCAGCAGTAGTGCCACGTCACTATTGGCATGGACTCCTGAGGGTGAGATCGAGGTGATCCGTGGCGCTACAATGAGTGAGAACTTGGTGAAGGTGGAGTTCACCGACAAGTCTCGTCGTGGCTTCAAGTTCAACGACAACTACATGTTCTCGATGGCCTTCCTCGACGACTACGGTGCCATCTTCGCTGTCCCACGACGCGCGCGTGAAGATTGGGAGGACCACGAAGCTGGCTCCACTGAAAGTGACGTGATCAGCAGCTTTGTGTTCTACCGTCCGTTTGAGTCCTGGGCCAGCAACAGTTCGTGGCACAAGACGTTGCCGGAGGGTGAAGACGCCGAGTGCGTCACCGCAGGTCGCGAGTTCTGTGCAGTGGCTACCTCATTGCAATCGCTACGGATTTACACAACCAGTGGCATTGACTACGCGCTGCTACGTCTTCCCGGGCGTGTCGTGACGATGACAGCCAAGGAATCTCTTCTCGCTGTGGTGTACCAGGGTCTTCACGGCCAGATGCTTTACCAGCTCCTCCGCATTCAGGTTAATTCGTCCCGGGAGCGAGTGGTGCTACTCTCAAAGGGTGAACTGCCCATGACGCCACCTCCAAGAGATGTTTTTGCGTCACACAAGGAGAACGAAGCAATTCGTCAAGATGTATCAAACTGGTCGAAGCTCACTTGGCTCGGTTTCGACGACCGCCAGATTCTCTACGCTGTGGACTCCTTCTCTTGCATCCAGGCGCTATCCCCTAGCATTGGATGGAACTGGTTCCCCGTCGGATGCGTGGGTAACGCGTTGCAGAAGAAGCCTGAGGACCGGCACGGTGTCTTTACGCTTGGTGTTGTCAACGATTCGCTGCTCTACTTCCCGCTTGAAAGTGGCGCTCGTGCCCCGAAGCTCCGCGGAAACCACCGTCCTGTGCCTGGTACGTTCCCACTGCGCACAGCATCTTTCCCAAGGACGTCAAAGAAGAACGAGGCCGCCTCGAACGGTGCCATGTGGCAGAATGTGCGGCTCTGTGGACTCGAAGCCGTCGCGAATGAGTTGAAAGCCGATGAAGTTGCGGATCAAGTCGTGCAGGAACAGGCCGAGATGGACAAGTCGCTCATTCTGATGATGAAGACGGCCTGCACCAACGATGAACCTGCACGGGTCCTCGACTTGGCAAAGTGTTTGCACCTTGAGAAGTCCCACCAAATCGCACAGAAGCTCGCGATTCATTTCTCATTGCGCCAATTGCAGTCTCAGCTGTATGAGCTCTACCGCATTAAATTCGAGGAGCCCAAGCGCTTGGAGCAGGAAGCACTTCAAGCGTCTTCCCAGTCGTACCGACCATCGCGATCGTACGTTCAAGAGGAAGAACCCCCCGAACAGCGCGAAATGGAGCCGCTTCGTCGTGCCCGTAGCATTTTATCTCGACCTCCAGCTTCACCACCTCGTGACGAACAGCAAAATGACGACACTGCATCTGTGGATGAAACACAAGAGGAAAAGGCTGTTAGTGCTACGAAGAGCAGCGCGTCTCGTGTGGAGCGGTCAGTGGCACCAGCCAATCCGTTCCTGAAGAAACCTGGAGGCTCGACAGCGTCACCTTCTGGCAAAAAGTCCGGTTTGCAGCGGTTGGCTAAGTTTGCGTCACCTCCACCAGCCAAGAAGCAGCGTCGGTCGACATGGAAGAAGTAATGGGGGAGGTTTCCAGGCATGGAGCAACAGACGCCAACTATAATATAGCAGGAGTGTTATCATTCAGCCCATCTGCAGAGCGACTAAACCATTTTGCAACAGGTTGAAGCCATCGATCGATTGTCATCATTGCGGTCGTAAATGAGTTGTGTATCTTTTGTCTTCGAAGTCGAACTTCGAACTTGCCTTTTTGCCAAGGATACACTTTAATAAATTACCACGACTGGGAGATGTAACAAGTTGCTTCTGTCGTCATCATGCCATAGTACTCGGAACCAAAATGAACCCATGAACAAGATCGGTGGGTGCATTTGGTGAGTAATTTTGCTGCTTGACACCGACTCGGTGCAAGGTTTGCCAGTTCTCGTGCTCCGAGATGTAGCCGTGCGGCTCCAGAAACAACGTGGCGAAATAGACTGCTTTCTGATCTCTGGGATCAACCCAGGCAAGGATGAACAAGACCTCTCCCTCCTAGGCTCCGAGTTCCAGCACACACGTTGCAGCACGCCATTCCATGGACCAGCAGGCTGGGTTGTCTTAGACAACTCGCCTTGTTTGTGGATGTGTACCACGTATCCATGGTGGCATTATTTAGGATCTAGAGGTCATACTTCCATGTTGGTTGCACTGCAACTTGCAGCAGCAAATACTTCAAAAGAGCAATGAGCACTGGTAATTTACCAGCCCTGATTCCCACGTGGCACCGGCATGAACTACTTGCAGTTATGGGACTGAGCTCATGACGTGTTATGCCCAGAATCCCATCACATCGAGGTGTTCAACCGCACCCACACTGCTCCATATCTTGGCTAATGACATCACAATATCACCCGTTCTGCGATCCTACTACCATCATGCGGAAAACTCCGTACGTTCGAGAGCTAGATGATCAAACTCAGATCATCCGTTTGCAAAGTTCCAAGATAATAATGAAGCTATGAGTGCCTGATCATTCGAGCTTTGCCACTTCGAAGCCTAGTGGGTTGGGAAAACAGTTTTGTCAAAGCAGGTGTCTGAATCCAGAGGAGTTACAGCGATAGGCAACGTAGTAGAAGCCCTGAACAGTGTACCCACCGGTCCGGATGACGATGGTGGTGGTGGTGGTTGAGCACCTCCCTTGAACGTGGTCATTGCTGGAGCTTTAGGCCATTCCCAAATTGTCCCGAAGCCCGCGACAAGGCCTCTGCATGAATGCCCCAACACACACCGTCTCCAACGCGCACACTGCCACGGACCATTCCCAGAGGACGATCGTGGCACAACGATGTGGACGACAGGCTGACCCGGAAGCTCATGATGTTGCGGCTACGAAGGCTGCATCCGGTGCTCGCAGGGACCAAATGCACGACCACAGGCAGCAATGGTAGCACCGTTGTGGTACCGTCCTTGGTACAACGGCTCGAGTGGATGCTCTACAACGCCGCCCACTCAATGCATGAATACACGCACGAACAATCGTTGGAACGCCGAGTGCAGGCCCTCGTGACCCAGCTCGAGCCAAAGACAATACCTGGACAGAAGCAACAAACAGGCAAACGAGGCAGAGGCATTAATGACGAAATTGAGCCACGCAAGAAGCGACAGTCTATCGGTCACCAGGCTTTAGCAATATCGAGTGACAGCAACAGGTATACCACCGACAGGAGCGTGTTTCTACTGGATAATGACGTGGATCTTGTAGGTCTGGTGCTCAGTTTTCTCTCAGGACGGACAGTGCTTCGACTGCGGTCTGTGAACAGGTTCATGTGTGAGAACGCTCCATCGATGGTGAGTACGCTGCATCTCGAGACGCATTCACCAGCACTGCAGTATTTCTCGAGTGGTACGTTGACAACGTTGCTGCTTCGTTGCAGCAAGCTCGTTAGTCTCGTGGTAACCAGCAAGCTCCGAGATTACGCCGAGGCAGACGAACCGGATAAAAGAAGCACCTCAGCAATGGTGCATCGTCGACCGACTTTCATCCGTCCAACTCACCAGGACAGCAACCTCCAGAACGGCTTACTTCCAGGTGAATTAATGCTGAGAGATATCACGCGAGCGTTCGAGCAAGGAGCATGCCCCCAATTGCAGGAGCTGGACCTTGGATCGCCGCTCGAGTATTTCGCAGAGAGCGACGACGTATTGAAGTGTTTGGAAGCATTCGCAAAATGGAGACATCACAGCACAGGAATTCACCGACACAAAGTGAACGTTGCAGCTGGATCTCTCCGATACCTGCGGCTTGACTCCACTTACCTTGGTGACGCGCGTTTGAATCGTCTGGCGGATGTATTTGACCAGGCTGTTGATAGCAACTGCGCTAACTGCTTCGGTTCGTTGAAGACGCTGGTGTTGCGAAACAATTTCATCGGTGAGGCCGGCTGCCAGGCACTGCTGCGAATTCTGCGGTGTTTACCAGCGCTGCTAGTGTTGGACGTGAGCGGGAACATCCTCACAGACCTGGACGCGCTTGCGCTCGCCGACTGGATCTCCTGCCGGGCGGAAGACTTCAAATCGAGTCCAAATCTTCGCACCCAGAACGGGTATTCGAGCCTTGAGCCTAGGAGAAGGTCAGACGTACCAGCCGTCCAGCTGCGGACGCTGCTGCTGCAGGACAACTTCATCGGCCAGGAAGGGCTGGAAGCGCTGTCCTCAGCACTCAACGCCCGGCTGATACCGTCGTGAACTGTAATTTTAGGGTCGAGTGCAGTATCAGTGAGTCTTATTAATCGAGGGAAATGAAGAGGCTACAGATTGATCAAATGCACAAGGCAAGTGCAAGACAAAAGTACATTGTACGTACATCATTTATGAGTGATCGTTCTGTTGTGGGACTTGCGATTGGCGAGAAAAACGCACATTTGCGACCACCTGAAGGTCCCCCCGTCATCATCGATCGTAAACACCGAAAAGGCGTTTCATCGTTTTCACAATTATATTAATTTATGAGGGTACACAGAAACACTGATTAAGCATTTATCAATATAAAGTATAAGGTTAGCGAAAATCCAGCAAACATTTTACAGAACATTCGTCTTGACACTCCAGCTCTTCACCTGACTCCTCCAAGTCCATTGCGTGGGTGGCCCTTGTCCAACCAATTTGTGGCACGGTGGGTAAGGTACAGTAGTGTATCGCACAAACTTGTAGTGATGAGTAAGACCTCCTCGTCGCAGGATTTTTAGGAGAGAGTGCACTTGCAGTGCCAACGGATTTGACACCGAGACATTTTGATATCGCGTTTCTCTGCTTTCCAGGCAAGCAGGGCTCGAATCGTTGTCTTGGGGATAACCACCGGCGGATGTATACGCACACAACGACTGGTGCACCGAAAACTCCTCTGTGACAGTTTGTAGCCTTTGGGACTCGATGCAGGTCGACCGTGGCGTTTGCCCTGCCAGTGCAGCTTGGAAGAGGATATCTCGTGGTGAAGGGCTACTGCATGTGTGTTCAGCGGCGATTCGGGCTCTCTCGGAATTGCAAAAATCTACAAATGTAAATTTTGGGCGTTTCGAAATATTCCGCAGTGATGAATATCATCTCTTGTCAAAAATTAATCTTCAGAAAAGTATCTTCTGGGCTTGCGAGCGCGTCGTAGCCGGAGCCATGCCGGCTTCTCTCAGATTCGGTCATCTGATACAGCTTCGCATCGCAAAGCGTGGCGTAGCTATCGGCCAGCCGTCGACGTACAGCCTGGTTGGGTTGGCAACCAGCGCTGCTGTTAGTTGACTCACAGACGGTGAATTCTTGCGCTTCAGTGCATATCTCATCGTATGGAATCGCTTATATACAATACCTGCAATATCGAATGTTCTAGAATAAACGACTCGCTTCAATATTTGCATCTAATACTGAAAAATCTATTCCGAGCCGTTCTTTAGTACCAAAACGACACCTCTGTATCTTTATGTCTACTCGACATTGTCGAGTGGTCGAAAAATAAAATGCGCTAATCGCGCTGTTTTCTATTCCCAGGTCCGTCTTTCGGGAACGAGTAACCAGTCTTCGTCTTCATCATCACGTGTCAATTCCCGGACACTCTCAGTCTCTCGACCATTTCGCAACCAGCCGACAAGTGCCCAAGTCTCTACGGCCAGGCACTTCCCCATTGTCCAGCGTTGACATGGTCTCCACTACTTCCGAGACGGCATTTGCTACGAATCCCGTATGGCACGACCCAACCGACGTGCAAGTCCGCAAGATTATGATGGCCAGACTTCGGAGCCACCCAGCATTGGCGCAGCACCACCCGATCCTGCAGACCGAAGAAGACACCGGCACCAGTCCGTCCCTATTGCAGCGACTGGAATGGATGCTGTACCATTCCGCCGGCTCCTTAGGCGAATATCTGCATCAACCATCACTAGAACGGCGTGTGCAAGGCCTCGTGACCCACTACAAGCGCAAACGGTGTGCTACGGAGCCCAGTGAGACCATCATGGCGGCTATCCGAGCCTCAGCTGCCAAGCGCCATCGACCCCGGTTGACTATCACTGAAGAAGAGATCCGCAATTGCAGCGTCGGCGCTAGAGGGTGCGTGCTCAATAGCAATTTGGACCTGTTGCACCAGGTTTGCAGCTTTCTGGACGGCAAGGACGTGCTCCGCTGCCGTGCCGTAAACAAGTTCCTGTACATCCACGCGCCGACCTTCGTGAGGTCTCTGCATATCGACGCGGCTTCAGCTTCGGCTTCCGTTGCAGAGACTCGGAACCGTGGAGACGGCGCCGCCAGTGGGCTCTGTACATTGCTGCATGAATGCAAGAACCTAACGAGTCTCACGATCTCGAACCAGACGAACCAAACGCACCTCAAGGCCGGTGTAGTGTTCCCCAGAGCCTTGACGGCTTCTACATACATGGCTTCCCTCGCGACGGCTTCGTACGGACATCAACTGGTTCGTGAAGTGTCCAACGCATTGGAAGCTGGAGCATGTCCACAACTGGAGAGACTGGAGCTTCTCGCTCCATTTGATTTTGCAAGTGAGAGCGATGCGGTTTTCACGGTACTACAAGCACTAACAGAGTCGAAGGGCCGGAAACCGCTGCAGCATTTGGTACTGGACGCGACTTTCCTCGGTGATCGTGGCGTTGAAAATCTCGCCGAGATGTTTGAGACACAAGACACGTTCTTCCAGCACCTACAGACATTGACTGTACGCAACAATTTCATGGGCGAAAGTGGCTGTCGATCGCTGCTGGAAGCTCTTGAGCCGTTCAGCGAGCTGCAGGTGCTCGACCTCAGCCGCAACATCCTCACGGACACGGATGCTTTCGGACTGGCGGATTTGCTCGACGATCCTGTGACAGACACGTTGGAGGATGATCCCAAGGCCTCGTCTGAGCACTTCAACGTGCTTGGACTCGCAGGTCTGCGCACGCTGAAGCTGCAGGAGAACTTCATCACTTGTGACGGGTTCCACGCCATCACAATTGCCCTATGCTCTCGAGAAGACTTTGTGACTACGGTCGGTGATACCGCAGCGTACAGTGATGAAGAGGAGGAGGAAGAAGAAGTAGAACTGATGGAGGAGCAATAAGTAGAACGGTATTTATGAGCTAAAGCAACTTGAATCAATATAAATAGAGAACTTGTATCGCGTAGTGCAATGATCAGAGCTAGTCGCCACCAAAATTACTGAAGGCATGACAGCTTCCAGTCAGGGTGACGAAGAAGAGGAAGAGCGCCGAGCCCTTGAACGAGAATTAGCGGCCGAATTAACTGCATTAACTGCTGAGGACGTGGAATTTGACGTGGCTGACGACGTTGTCGACTGGGCGGGTAGAAATGGAGGAAGCGAGATGGACTACGTACGTTTGGACCTCAACAAGGTGTTGCAGCAGGTGTCGGATGAAAGACAGGATTTGCACGGCCAAACGTGGGGGCTACTGCTGCAAAGTGTCGAGCGCAGCGACCGTGAGTTCTTCCAGCCTTGCCATGAAAACTTGAGCGAAATCCGTACATCAATCCTGGAAGTGGAAGCTTTCAAAGCTTTTGATAAAATCGACAAAGAAGCAGCTCAACCGAGCCTTCAACCTGCTGAAGCTCCCCGACCTGAACAATCTCCGTTGCTCAATCCTGTAGACGAATGCAGAGGAGAGATTGCCACAGCAAAACTGTGTCAAGGAGCTACTTCTCCAACTGCACTTGATCATCCGACTGAAACTTCATCATTTGCAGAGATGGACGCTCAAACCATTGCAAAACAGCCTGAAGACGAAAGTATGTGGAAGGACCTGCAGGCTATTGAAAAGCAGCACGAAGCTCGACAACTGCGGCGTGTGAAGGCTCAAGCTCAATACGAGAAGGAACAGGCTGAGGCAGCTCAATTACTGCTCCAGCTACAAAACGAATTTGAAATCCAAGAGAAAAAAGCGGAAATTACTCGTCGTGAGGCTCAAGAGCGTTCCCTTATGGCCTACGAAGAAACACTTTGTCGGGTAGTTGCTGCTGTCGAACGTGAAGCACACGAATGTCTATCAATGGTCATTGCCGATAAAGAATCTCGTCGTTTTGCAGATGAGTTGACCCGATTACAAGACGCTATTTGCAAAGAGATCACCCTGATGGAGCTTGAAGATCAAGCAGTTCGAAAGCGAATGCAAGTAGAATGGCAAAGGCAAGAAGCTGCTGCAAAAGTTCACTTTGCTGTAGTATTGCTGGAACTGGCGAATTATCACGAAAACCAACGACAACTTCAGGCCCAGCAAACGAAACGAGAACGTCGAGAATGTGTAGAGATGCGAGCTGAAGAAGCCCAAACGTGGCGGTTAATAGCTGAACTCCGTGCTCTTCGTGAATTGCAGGAACGTGAAAGAAATCGGGTGTTAATGGTTGACGAAGACAGGTTGGCCAGTGTGTTTGAACAGCTACAGAGACGTCAGCAAACAGATCGCGTTTTCATGGAGGAAGAAGAGAATCGGACTCGGTTAGCGTGGACTTTCACTGAGACGTTGCGGCTCGTACAATTGCAGAATGAAGAACGAACTCGACTTGCTATGGAGTTGGAAGAAATTCGTTGTCGACGTGTCTGGAAATGTTTATCCGAACTTGAGGCGAGTGAGCGTGAAACTAATCGCTTACGGATTTTAAGCAATCTATCCACAGGTTTCCAGCGTATTGAACAAGTCTTTCGACAACACACCTTGTTAGCGTGCTTTGAGCAGTGGATGTGGTGGAAGGAGAAGAAGGTTGAGGAAGACAATGTTCGATCTGCCACGGAGTTTGAGGCTGCAATGACAATTCAAATATGGCATCGATCGCGCCGAAAACGGCAGCAATTGGACTTGCAACCTCCTCTCGTCCTCGAAGATTTCAGCGAGGAAGAGCAACCGCAAGTCGAAGAGGAGGAGCTTTATGCTAATTCGCCGCAAAACCAAGAAGCAGCTCTGCGTTTGCAATCAACTTTTCGGGGTTTCTATGTGCGACGGAAGTTTGCAAACGCTATTGCACTGGCCCAAGTTGTTGGAGAACACGAAGATGGAGAGTTCAACGCGGTGGATTTAGACGATCTGATAGAACTCCCGCCTGAGCTGGTCGATGGCTGGGAAGATCCAGTGCTGCCATCTTCCTCGGTTCTTACTCAACGACAATACCCGAATCCAGAAATTGCAGAACGTGAAGAAATACGAGTCAATCTTGATGATAACGATGCAGAATGGATGAGCGGTGAAGATTTGCAAGACGCTAAGCCTTTGACCCCTCCAGCGCCTAAAAAGCCTGTAAAAGAGCAAACTTTGGCAGCAACGCTATGGAACAAAATGAAGCGAGTGAAGCAACGCCAGCAACACTCGCAACAAGAGCGGAAACGGCAGCAAGACCCCATCTACCGAGTCCAGAAGCTGCTCAACGGCAGGTCCAATGGCAACAACCAAAGTCACAGCCGCCAGACCCCACAAGGAAATGTAAAAGTATCCAATTTGATCTCCTGGTCGTCGACTAACAATGTGAAGAAAAAGCCCAAAGTAAAGCTACCGTCTTTGGTGGAGCGACTACGGAAACAAACAATGGCAGAGCGATGAACACACTGGAAGTATTGCAGTGTGTTACTACGACCGAGCTCAACGTTTGGCCAGCATCGCGGTCTCCTTCGTTTGGCGCATCATCAGCACGAACACGTCGAAGTCTGCAGTTGCCACCAAGATCTCGGAGCACAGCACAGTTCCTGACTGGCGGTCGATTTCGTAAGCTCGACGAACCATCTCGTAGAACTCGTGCACAGTAGCTCCCTGGGAGCGGATATACGCTTTCAAGACAGACGATTAGCTGCTGTTACGACCGGTGGAGCACCTTCGAGCCTACCTTCTAGCTTTTCCTCAAAGAGAGCGAGGAATTTGTTGTAGATATCCGTGTATCTGCGGAATAGAATTTAGTTTTGTACATTTGAAGTCTGAAGTTCTCAGAAAACTTACTCAAGTTTCATTTCATCGCTGTCCAGATCGAAAGCGTGGCAATGAAACTCTGCGAACGTCTCGAACGTGTGCGCGAACTCATCGTTATCGAAGAAAAAGGAAATGACCTTGTTCACCAGGTCGTTCTTGGGGTCGGTCGTGCTTCCATCGTCGTCTTTGGCACTTGCCTTCTCAGATGGCTGAGACTTGGACTCACTTGATGCGGTCGGATGGTCCTTGTCACCAGCCTTCTCGTCCATGCAGTCTTTGCTCTCACTGGGCATTATCGTTCTCGTTTGGCAAAGCAGGTGAATGAACAAGCAGCAGTTTCAACATTAAAAGACTCTTCATTCTTGAAACTTCTCGTTATTTATTCCAGTAAAAAACACGAAACCAAGGCAACACGAATCTGCTCGTTTGCCAGTCAACAATTCGGGAAATCTTGGCAACGATGTCTGATAATATTGGTGGATGCAACAGCTTCGTGTTGCCCTGGTCACGTGTCAATGCGTGCACTATTGAAGTATTATTATTCAAGTGTTGGCAAATCAACAATAACGTTTGCTGTTCGGCCTTGCAACATTCCCGCGATTGCGGCGCAAAGTTGCCATTGGCAATGCTGCTTCCTGCCAATGCAGTTGGCGCTCCTGAGTTGTTTGCATAACATCTTCAGGGCCACCAAACTGCCGGTTAGCCATCAGTCCAAAGTTGAGACTTTCAACTAACCATTTCGGATTTGCCTTCCTCTATCAACAATCTCCAGTTGCCCAGCTATGCATCCGCGTTTCAAGCTTGCGTTTGCTTTGACTGCATTTGGTGCAGTGTTCGCCCATGCAGAACTTCAAGACGTCCCAAGCTTCGCAGTCCCGTCCTTTGATTACGGTTCCTTGCAGACTGAGGATGTACCAAGTCGCATGCTCGAAGCTCTGGAGCGTGGAGGCATCATCGCTCTCAAGAACATCCCAAACTATGCTAATGTCCGCGAGCGCTTCTTAACGAGCGCAGTGGAATGTGCTGTAGCTTCGGAGGAAACGGAGGAAGCAACGCGCTACCTGTCGACCAAGAAGTTCCACGATGGCACTCGTCGCCTCACACTACGAGCTGCTGCCGGTCGAGAGCTACTGGAAACAGATAGTGAAACTCTGGATGCAATGGCAGCCCATTGTCCCGGCCATCGTGAGCTCTACGAGGAGTTCAGCGGCACTTTAGAGCGAGCGGTGGACACTTTTGCTTCAGCTCTTGACCAAACAAAGTTCACGATGGGAGACGGTGAACGTTCCATCAGTGCTCGGAAATTGGTCGGAGACGCTAAACGACTCGATCACTTCCATGCGTACGAAGCTGCTCAAGCTCCAGTACAGTCGAATGTTCAAGATATCGAACGGGACTTGTCCTTAGCCATGCACGAAGATCACGGACTGTTCATCGCCATGGCAGCTCCTAAGTTCTACTCTGTCAACAATGGGAATGTCCGTGAACGACGTCTCAAGTCCGACGCCTCTGGTTTAGTGATCGGAGCTGCGGACATTGATGAAATCGTTCGACCAGAGTTGAAAGCCGACGAATTGGTCATCATGATGGGAACTGGAGCGTCCCGTTGGCTGCAAACCAGTCACCACTTGCCGGCGGTCATGCACGGTATGCGAATGCCTGAAGAACTGGTCGAAGACGTTCCGGGACAGCGGAATCTTCGCGCTTGGTTTGGCAAAATGACGTTGCTTCCTTCGTACCAGCGTCTGCTTTCGACTAATATGGACTTTGACGAGTTCACAAACCGAACGACGCGCCATTTACTTCAACCGAACACGAACAACCTCAAAGCTATTGGATGTGCAGGTGGACGGCACTTGGTGGAGTCGGAGGGGAGCTGCACCTTCAAGATCTGCACTTTGAAGCCTGGAGTGGAGAGACCACCGACTGTAGGCTGTAGACAAGCTTGCAACTATGGTACCGAGTTCTTCGATGCCAAATGTGCCAAGAAATGTGACTGCACGGGCACAACGACACAAGCAGATGTGTGCTGGATGTTGTGTGTCGCTCGACTACCTGTTAGCGAATGTGCGTTGGAAGATCAGGAGTGTTCAGGCTTGAAAATGATTTGCACAGCGAACAACACAGGCGCGAACACTACCACAACTGACGCACCTGTGCCGACAGCAACGTCAGGAGCGACACCACTACCGACACCTACACCGGAAATGCCAACGTCAACAGAGACACCAGTACCAACCACTGCGACTGAAGCTCCTGCTGAGACTCCGTTGCCAACGACGACTCCAGTCCCTGCACCGACGACAGTGCCAACACCAGTGACCACCACTCCATCATCTGAGACTTTACCAGCGACTGTCACCCCAACAATTGAGACGCCAGTACCAACTGCCCCTCAGCCTTCCGACATACCCGTTGAGACACAGTCACCAAGTGCTACTGAGGATCACTTGCTAGCAACTGATGAGCCTGTAGTTCCAGGAGGACACTGCTAACTCTGAAATTGACCTATAAGGAAACAAAAACAGTTCAAATAACACGCTTTCATTCGTGCGTCTTCACCGACAACTTGCTATGCCTTGTCGGTCGCTTGATGTTTTCTTCTCTCTCCCTTTTCAAGTTCACCTCACAGTAGCGTATCTTTCCGAGAGGATCTACATCGGCTCGTCCTGTGGTTCTCCAGCGACCTGTTCGTCCTCAGTTCCTTCCTCCTCCGTGGCGTACAGCACCTTGAAGATCGCCTGTGCCAACGGGTTCGTTTCGGTGTCCTCTGCGGACTGCAACATAATCTCCACCTCACGAAGCTTGTTAAAGTAGAAGTCACGCTCCTTCTCCAAGCTCTCCACCTATCAAACACACCAGTCAGTCTCTCTCCTCCATTTCACAAGTTCATCTCTCTTACCATTGCTCTCAACTCTCCGCTTTCATTCGTCAGCGTCTCGTTACTAGCCGTGAGTTCCTCCAGCTCTTTCTCCAACGGAGCTGTTGCCGCCGCCACAGCAGCTTCCGTGTCCACTTCGGAGGCTGCTGGCACTGCTCCAGCATTTCCCACCGGACGACGAGAAGCGGTCGTTGGTGTCCGCGTCGTTCGAGCAGCTCCCACCGTCGAGGGAGCTCCAGGAGGCGTCCTACCGACTCTGGAGGCTGTCGTAGTGGCCACTTTCCGACGTGAAGGAGCTGCTGGGGCTGCAGCAGCTCCACCGAACTTCTGTGTGTACTGTGCACCTCCTTTGCCCTTCTCACGCTGTGCTAAGGGGTCATAAGGTTGACCAGAGGCGTTGCGCTCGTAAAAAGCCTTGAACCACTGCATGAACTCGAGATTGTCCTGGTATTTGCCCCGCACAAGACGGTCCACCTCCACGTGCTTGTCGATCTTAAGTTGCATGAAGGCTTTCTGCAGCACCTTGTAGTTCTGGATGTACTCGTAGTCCTTATTGGCGGACCAGTCCACCTTGCTCATCTGCACTTTGCCAGGGTACATCGCGTCCAAGATCTGGCAGGCCACAGCGCCCGTGCACGTCTGCTCCACTTTAGCCAGGTTGATGGCGCACAGGCCGTTGATCCAGTCCAGGATCTCCTTACGACCGACGAAGTACGTGCCGTCCATGAGGCTCATGCTCTGGTCTGCAGCCGCCATGATATTAGGGTCTGGAGGTGTCCTGCTTTTTGGCTCGCGAATAAAACTGAAGTGTCGTTGTAAATGAGCAGTTTTGTGGGGTATACAGCCGGATAAAAGTATACTGAAATGAACGTAACGATTCATTTCTAACGAAGATAAATGATACAAATTATCCGGATAAAGGTATACGACACACAAATGACGACTGGCATTCCGAAAGCCATGGCTAAGAAGAGCGGAGGTGTGTAAAGCGCTGCTCGACGTGACTGCCACGAAGCAGCACATACCATAACATGTATTGGTACTGATTAGCTGTATAATGTTTGCTGTGGTGCAGGCTCAAAGCCCAAGGGAAATGCAGGGAAGAAGGCTGGAGGCAACAAGCCCAAGAAGGCTGGAATGTTCAAGGCACTCAAGAAGCAGGAAAAGCGGTGCGCAATAGCGGCATTTTCCCCATGCAGCCTATTTTATCTCGCTCTAACTGCTTCATATTGCTGCTGGTTCGTACAGGGCTGGAGTGGTAGGAGTAGACAAGAATGACCCACACAGCAGCAAGCGTAAAGCCAAAGTGGCGAAGCGCCCGGCGCCTGTTTCCGACGAGTTCCGCAACTTTGACGAGCGTATGGCTGCCAAACACTCCAGGCGGCCAGGTGTCGTACCTAAGGCTGCTGCGGTGGCGCCCCCAACGTTTGTCATTGCAGCTCCGACGTTCCAATTGTAAGTTGGTGCTCTGGCAACTGTCACTTTGCTTTCATTCTAACATTAGTGATGGTTGTTGCAGTAATACGAATCCTGTGCAGTTGACACCAGCTCCTCGCGAAGTGGAAGGCTTTCATGGCTTCGTATCTGCTCTGGAAGCTCCGAAAGATGCACCGCTAGTGAACCAGACTCAAAATGCACGCCAGTCCAAGTCCGTACAGCCTGAATACCGCGGGAGTAACGTGTTTGCAGTGCTGGACAACGGCGACGAAGATCAGCAGAAGACGCAGCAGCCCACGCCAGCGTTCATGCAGCCCGCAACATTCACATTCGGTACCGCCAAACCGACATTCACTCTGCCGACCTCTTCACTACAGTCCTCATTACAGTCGTCACTCCGTCAGAGCATGCAGCCGGTACAAGTAGAAGACATCGACCCCGACTTATAAGCACCAACACTCTTCTTGAAGCCATTTCCCCCTCTTTAAACCGATAAGTCTCTGCCACACCAAAATCAAACACATTAACGTTGCGTTAAAGTTGCTGAAGGATGCGCTCGTGCGACCTTCGGACGACATGTTTGGTCCGCGACGGTTGCGATGATGCGTCTCCGTTGAGGCTCGGGCTTCACGGCGAATGTGGCTTTTGTAATAGAGAGAAGCCAGCAAGAGCCGAGCCTGAAGCTCCGGAAGAGAAGCGAGCAAAAGCCCCGAGCCACGTGAAGACCCAGCAGCCCCCACGTGTTCGCGTATCGTTTGGCTGTAAATTACGACTGGGAGCTCCGTCTTCTTGAGCGGGGAGGGACACGCAGCAACAGTCAGAGCATCAGCATCTTTTGGCACCATGGGCAGCGCCAGTAGTAAAGCCGGCGACGTAAACCCTAAGAACTTAGGCGCAGATCCAAACGACCCTAACGCATTCCCGTTGCACCACCACCCGTACTACAACCAGGCGCAGTCGCAGCAACAAGGACGCAGCTTTAACAGTGATGGGAAACTTCCGCACTTTGCCGGACAACACAACGCCACGGAGGCTATGGAAGTGGACCCACCCACTGAGTCCTCGTCCGATGTGTCTTATGCAGAAGGAGAGATACCAGTGACAGCACAATTGGACGTGAAAGAAGGCGGGAACAGCAAGGGGAACAACGCACAGACTGCGGATGTCACTGTACCACCAGGAGAAGACGTCGTGCCCATGGTGTTTAAATGGGAACACGGCGGACGCAACGTGTTCATTACGGGTACGTTCAACGGATGGGACAAGCAGTGCCCCATGCACAGATCGGGTAACGACTTTACGTACATTGCCAACCTCACGCGAGGGAAGCACATGTACAAGTTTGTAGTGGACGACGACTGGCGGTTTGCCCCCGATCAGCTCACGATGGCAGATGTGGAAGGGAACGTTAATAACTACGTGGACGTATCGGAATTTGCACCGCTCTCGGACTTTGACGGCAAGAAACTACAGGACGACGACGAGGACCCCGAAAACCCGTACTCACGGTACATCCCCGAGATCGACGAGTACACCAAGGAGCCACCTCCGCTCCCGCCCCACTTGCGGCACATTATCTTGAACAAGGTAAGTCACTGTTGCAACGTCCGGAGGTTATGCTGGTCCTGACGTGCGTGTTTTTACGTCTGTGTTGTGTCATGCTCGTGCAGGCACCGCCGACAGTCGACGGCCGATTGCTACCTGTGCCCCAGCACGTGGCGCTCAACCATCTATACTGCACAGCAATCAAGGACGGAATGATGGTGCTTGGCATCACGAATCGCTACAAGCAGAAGTTTGTGACCACCGTTTATTATAGCCTCATGCCCGGCGCGAACTAGTTCCTGCTTGCGTCTTGCAAGATCTGGTTAGATGAGCCGGTGGACGGGTAGAAGACGACGCAAAAAGCGGGAGGAAGCTCGGAGCGCAGTCGTGAATGATCCAAGTGTTGGACGCGGCGTGGCATGCAGTGCGCATACCTTGCTCCACTTCTGTAGGACGTAGACAGCAATCTTTTTTTTGGTAGGGAGCTGCTCGAAAAATGGTCGTAGCGAGCGGCAGGGCATGGCCAACCTAGGAACGGCGAAGCCTAAAGCAATGACAAACGAACTCACTACATCTTCGTCCTCCCAGCCCTCGCCGCACCCCGTATGACAAAACACAGAGACTGCGAGCAGCTCAAAAACAATAAAACATATTTTTTTGTCTTCTTCTTGCAGCGGACAAGGTCAGCTCACGCTATGTCAGAGGCCGTCTCGACTACTTCATGGCGTTCTTGTCAACAAAACCAAAACTGCGTAATTCTTCTCTTTTCCACGCTTCTCCTACCGCTGGATTGAGTTTTCGTCTGCTGAGTTTTATACGTAGATTTCAGCCCACAAGAAGAGGAAGAGCGAGCCGAAACCCAGCAGGAGAGCAGCAATGAAAGCCAGCACCAACTCCACCACTGCGTTCTTCTTAGGAGCCACCGCGCGCGTGAAGAAGAGCGACATGAAGACCAGACCAGTCAGCAACAGCACCACAGTCAAGAAGCCATAGCTCTCCGGGTCCACAGGGCTCGTGTACGGGATTTCCTGCACAACAACAGACAAAAGTGAGACTATATCCATTGGGATACAGTAGACAGCGGCAGGCCACGCACCATTTCCATCGTGGCGAAGTGTTGAGATCTGCTTGGAGCTCTTGCTTGACTGACACGTATAAATGCCTTGTTTGTATAGAATAGGAGAGGCAAATTATAAACTGTGGAAGGTTATTGGATAGATACATCGTAATTGACGTCGAAGTCTGGTTTTATTGTTGAAAATGCCCAGCATAAATACGAAACTCACTTGGATTCGTCACCTTCATGCATCGCCTGCTTAAGCCGCTGCACGAGTTTAGCCTTGAGGCCCTTGGTGTCGAGGCCGCGCTTCTTGAGTTCCGCACGGAGCTCAGTGACCTTCAGCTTATCGACATTTACGCTCAGGTCCTCCTTTGGCTCAACGGCTACGTCTTCTTCGACAGCGTTTTCTTCCTGCATTACACTATCCTCATCGTCACCTGCAGGTTGAGTCGCAGAGTCCTGTGGAGTCTTCGCTTCCTCCGGTGTCTGCTCTACGCTCTTTTGCTTCTCACGTCCAGTGGGTGACGAAGCTGTCGTGTCACCATGATCTGCATTGGGTCCATTTGGAGATACATCCTTCTTCGAGTTACTTGTGGCATTGCCATCCTTTTGACTTCTTCCGACATCACTGGAGTCTTCTGCATCACTTCCTGGACCACTCTCCTTGTTATCAGCTTCGACCCCCATCGAGGTGACTGTTGGCGATCCACTGGAGATGATGTCTGCATTTTCCAGTTTCTCCTCCTCATTTTCTTCATTTTTGCTGTGTTGGTCCACTGCCTCATCACTATCTTCCATCTCGTCATCCTGTCTTGCACTGGATGTTTGTTCGTCCTCTTTGTCTTCCTTCTTGGCTGCTTCTAGCTCATCACGAAGCTTCTCCAGCTTGATCTCAAATTCGGCTTCTAGTTTTCGAAGTTTGTCCTCTTGGGTTCGCTGGCTGCTCTTCACCTTTGCTGCATGGGCCTCCAGAGAAGCAGCAACGAGCTCCTTTGTCTCTTTTGTATGCTTTGCTGGAAGGTAGTTAATTGGAGGTGATGTAATGGTGACCAAGAACTTGGATTGACTCTCGCTCTTCCGGAGCATCTGCAAATGCTCCAGCTTGGCTCGTGCAATCTGCTCCCTACGATCCAGCTCCGTTCGCGAAATGAGCGCTTCCAGTCGTGCTATCTCTGCCACATGACGCGCCTGAATCTCCAGGGTTTTCGTCTGCTTCTTCTCCCTCTGTTCAGCTTCATGCTGCTTCGTGTCCTGGCGCTTAAACAAGTCCGTGTCCTTCTCTATTTGCCGCTTCGCCTTGCCTAGATGGCCCATCAGCGCTCCAAACATGCGGCGGCTGCGTGCAATGCCATCCTTCTGTGCATAAGGAGCTACTGCTCGTTGCCTCAGTTCCTGAGAGCGAGCACTGTTCACTACGGGAGAATTAGCTGCGGTGACAGTTCTCCCCTCTGCATTCTGAGTACCCTCAGGTCTGGCCACGGCTGAGTGTAGCCTCTGTCTCTTCACAGCATTGTTCTCTCTGTTATCCTCATTATTGCGCTTCCCCGGCCTCCTTGAGGCATTGCCTCGGATGCTGTTCTCCTTTAGCTGAACAACCTGTCGGCCTCGTGTTGCCTCTCCTCCAAGTCTATCGAAAACACTGCGTCGGCCTGCTGCATCCCCTTTCGCTTTCGCACTGCCTCGACGGTCTGTAGATGGCAGAAAACGAAGCAAGAGCAATTAGATACAAAATTGCAACGCAAGGGATGGGTTAAAAGAGCAGCTACGCCGGTCTGAGGCGTTTAAAACTCTTCAAAAACGAGCAGGAGATAGAGCAGAACGTACTGGAGTTGTTTAGCGCCTCGCGCTTCTTCCCCAGCTCTTGTAACTCGCGACGCAGAGCGCGCTCGTCCGCCGATTCCGCCCGTTCCGCCATCACTGGTCGGCCTTGATTATGAGGGGGATCTGGATAATGTTGCTGGAGCAACATAAGGTCATAATGTTGCTCAATCGAATTGTGCGTTTCATACCCACCGCTTCACTTCAAGATGGCATCACCAGCAGCTACGGACGCGGTGGCCAAGGCGCTAGAGCGGATACGACAGGTAAAAAATGGAGAGCGAGATGTTAATTCAGCGGCAATGGCCTCTGTGCCATCGGCAATGCCAGCTGCTCAGCCTGCTGCCGGGTTTCAGGTCATTTGTTCTGGTCAAGTGGAAAGAGTCCATGTACGTTCGTCCACAACAATTGCTGCGCTAACCAGTACTTATATCGAAGCTGTGACTAGTACCCGGGCGTCACGAACGTCTATTGTCGATATACGATCACGTACGGTGTCGACTGGCGCGTACTCCATGTGAGTTTAGCTAGAAGGTAGGTGGACAGCTTTGAAATTGACAACTTTGATGTTGCAGGGAGCTGAGAACGGCCTCTCTCAGATCGCATATGTAGCCAACCATGAGGATGAAATCCTGCTCAACTTCCCTATTGACGTCTCGTTTAAGAGCACAAACCCATTTGGATGGCCGCGACTGGTACTTAGTCTCTATGGACTTGACGCTTTCGGACGCGACGTGGTGCGAGGCTATGGCTCTGTAGTATTTCCTGTTACTCCAGGCTGCTTTGAGCGTGAAGTGCCTCTATTTCGCCCAATGTCGTCATCGGTCGTGCAGCAGTTTGTGGCCTGGATAACTGGTTCCCCACCGGAATACTTTGACTCCAAGTTTGTTGCTCAAAGCGACAGTCGCGACGTAACACGCGTCACTTCTGCAGGCAAAGTACGCGTCCTTCTGAATGTTGCTACGCATGGAATGAAACAACACGGGTACACATAAGCTAGAAATGAATGCCTTGCCATTTCTTAGTGGTAATGATGCAAATTGCCATACAAATCAAGATGCACAAGTAAACCCACAGACCTACAGAGCGGGTACTGTACCATGTCACTTCCAGGCCTTAAGTGCACCCAATGCAGCTTCACTTAGCACAATCCTTCGCGCGCCATTTCGGACATACGCTCCGACAATCGCTCCTTGATAATCTTTCGACGCTTGCGGAATGATGTGCGCTGCGATAAATAAGTTAGTTAGAAATTCCATCGAAGTTCAACGGATCAACGCCGTATCGCTGCACTTACCAGGCGACCTTCCTTGCTGAAAAGCTCTAGGAAGCTGTGTTGCATGTCGTCGGCCTTGCTCATCCACTTGTGCACGAATCCGTCCACGTCATTGCGCACCTTATCTACTGCCATATCAAACTTGATGCTCTTTTCCTTGATAAAGGGCACGTTCATGTCCTTGCCGGTGTATCCTCGTTGCAAGTTGCGGCGGATGAACGTGTCGTACTCCGCAATGATCCGGATAATCAAGTCCGACGTCGAGATGCCATCCGTACGCCGTGTCTCCAGGAACTTGCCCATCGCCTTAATACGAGCATACACATCTCCCTCGGACGCTTCACCCGACGCGTCCGAATACGGCAGAGCATCGTGGCACACATAGTCAATATTGTGCTTCTCCAGGAAGTCGTCTGACAGAACCCACGGGGCGTCCTCTACCACTTCGTCCACCCACTTGCAGTGACGCAGCGATTCGTAGCGCTCCTTGTCCGTCATGACCGTTCGACCCTTGAGTTTGTGCGTGATCTCATCACTGCAGCAGCCCACAATCAGGTACGTGTTGGGATACGCCTCCTTGCACTGCTGTAAGGCCTTGGCGTGTCCGAAGTGGAAGAGATCGAAGATCCCATCAGCATAGAGACGAAGGGGGCGACCAGTTAGCGTTCCAGGCTCTCCCTCTTTCAGCTTCTTGCGATAAGGTTCCGGCTGCGGCTCCAGTTCCCCTTCCTGGCTGCTGCTAACGCTGATCGTGTCGTTTAACTCCTTAGAATCCTCAGAGGCAGGCTTCGTCTCCTCGGCGGAAGGCGCGTGGTGGTCAGCCTCAGCCTCCTCCGCGTTGTTCATCTCGGTGGCACGTCTCTACATATCACATATTTACCACCGAAGATCGTCAGCACTGCAGTTATTTATCCAGCAATAACACCGAGGGATCCCCACATGTCATGGGAGGATAATTTACATCAGTAGATGCAAAAAATGGCTCGCGTCTCGACAGGAATGGAGGGAAATCATTCAAGGGACACATACCTTTCTCGCCATCGTCGCTTGTGCTTATGCTACAGGTCGAAAACTGAAAGTGACACGACACGCGGAGTGTAATCGTACTTAGTTCAGAGTAAGTACGATTTTTAAAGCGTACCGATTACGACCAGTTTTAGGCTGTATTTTTTTGTCTGTAAACGTACCCACAATAGCTCCCGATTAAGTTACGATCTGCAACGTGACAACAAAATGGCTACATGTATTAAGGCTTATGCGTTCGATCCGGACAGCGACATCACGCGAGTGCTGCCTGAGTAGAGTTTGTGTGGCACGTTGGCAAGCTGATTGCGCTCCGTAGCCGCGGCTGGTTGCACAACAATTGGCACTTGCCACTGGAACGTCTGAGGCGTCGGTGTTGAATCCTTCTCTGGTAGTGGCGCACCAGCGGAAAACTCGAAGCGAAGCAGCCACTGGAAGCACACCAGGTCCGTTTTTATAGTAGGCAGAGCGTCATGCGGGATTCTGAAGCGCACGTTCGTCTGCAACACGCCCAACGTGCGCTCATGGAAGCTGCCGAACACCTTGGACTGCACGACGCGGTCTGGATCCAGTGCCATTGATGAAAGCGTCTCCTCAAGACAAAGCGTGGCTGAGACCTTGTAGCACGGGATGCTGGCGCGAGTAAAGTCGAATACACCTAATAGAACTTCCCCTGGTTGGTACGACTGCTTCGTCAACAAGAAACGAACGAGGTGGCTGCTGTCTTTGCCAATTGTAAAGATGCTCGTCTGCGCGCGCTGCATCTGCTCTGTTTCCACACGCCCGTGCATGAGTGAAGGGCGCAGTTCAAACGCGATCTCGCTGCCTTTGCGCACCCCAACGGGTGCTAGTGCCATGGATACACCTCGGTCTATTCTTCCGGCGCGAGTAACCCCTCCTACGCCTTGTTGCTGCTTGGATGCTGGATCGGCACTCTTAGTATCAGACGCAGCATTTCCATCGCTCTTGCGTTGACTCGCCGCTAGCTGGCTAGCACTAGCCACAGTGCCAGCCTCGAAGTGATACTCGGATCCATACACTTCGAACGGCAAGTGCACAGACACCGGTTTACTTCCGGTAACGGCACATTGAGCAGTAATAGAGACCATGTAGAAGACCCTAGCTGAGGATCCGCGGAATGTGGGGCAGATATTCTCCGGAAGAGCAATGGCGAATTCTCGCGTGCAGCGCTCCGCCGTCTCTTCACGTGCAGCTTCCGCGGCCGACACAGGATCAATACCTCCGTGACTCTTCTTCGCAGCAGCATCAAGCTCGGACTGTGTGGGGGCTATGTTGATATCGGAGAGCAGCACCGACGGAGCTGAACGGAAGATGCACGTGCCTGTATCTCCCGAGAAGGTGCGTACGTCCGGTAAAGCTGCTTCCATTTTGTCAAATAGCACGACATCTTCGGACAGTTTGCGCTCCAGCTGTGCGCGTTCCTTCTGCGACGCCGTCCGGGGTGAAATCACATGCACTACAGGCAGAGTGAGCAGGTTGCTGTCCACCGTGACGTGTCCGTGTACTTGAGCCACGACGTGTGCGATCTCTGACTGCGCGTTAGGCTTCTGCTGCTTACTCACCAGCCTCACAACGCCTTTGACGACGCCTCCGGGTCGGAAGTGGCGACTCGCGAGCCGCGCAACGAGCTCGCTGCCTTCGCCCTGCATGACGTGGTCGATCGAAGTGCGTAAGTGCGGAAACTATGCGCGAACTTAGTGGTGTGACCACATTAAATAGATGGATGGCTACACATAAGTTGAAGTGACCAGTACCCGCTCGTCCTCATTGAGCGTCGCATCTCGTCGGACTCTCCCACTAATAAAACGGCTAATGCGAAGCAAGCCTGTCGCGGATTAGGCGGATCCCATCATCTGAGGCACCGCCACCTCTAGCTGCCTGCGGGGTGGCCTTCTAAGCAGCCATTCCAGCTTTATCCCAGCACAGAACAAGCCTAAGCAGAAACCCCTTCAAGACATGGCACCAGTGCGTTAGAATCCTAAACCTTGCTCTGAATCTCAATAGCACTGACTGTGGATGTATTGCAGTCCGCTTCAGAAACGAATGACCTGTCTAAGCAGGAGTTAGGACTCAACCCTGGAGGAAGTGATAGCGGGACCAACACCGACTCGACCAGCTCCGGACCGTTCCGCAAGACATTGGAAGAAGGCGAGCCTGGAACGCTAACTGGTCGTCCCCTTCGTCTCTATGCGGATGGGATCTTTGATCTCTTCCACTTCGGACACGCCAAGGCCTTACAGCAGTGCAAGGAGGCGTATCCCAACACGTACCTCATTGTGGGCTGTTGCAATGACGAGGTCACACACAGACTCAAGGGTCGAACGGTCATGACGGACAAGGAGCGCTACGAATCGCTGCGTCACTGCAAGTGGGTGGACGAAGTGGTAGAGGACGCTCCGTGGGTAATCACCGACGGCTTCCTGGAGAAGCACAAAATCGATTACGTGTGTCATGATGCGCTGCCGTACTCGGACTCGTCTGGTGAAGCTGCTGAAGGAGATGTCTATGCCCGAATCAAGGCGATGGGCAAGTTCCTGGAGACACGGCGTACGGATGGCATCTCGACGTCAGACCTGATCATCCGAATTGTTTCCGAGTACGACACTTTCATCCGCCGCAACTTGCAGCGCGGATACACTGGAAAAGAGATGAACGTGGGGTTCGTCAAGGAGCACACCATCAAGCTTGACATGGCGGTGGACAAAATAAAGGAGCGCTTTACCAGCATTTTCAGCCGAAAACCGGGTAGATACGATCAGCGGCAGTCTGTATAAACGGATGCTGCTTTAGAATGTTGACAACAACCTCAATAAAGACCACAGTTCAACTGTCAGTTGGGGAAGGTATATCCAACCTTGAAATTACCATCGACTTTGTGTTATGAAGGAATACCAACACCGTTTACAGCTCGCTGGACCTTCTTCGCTGAAGATGCTGTCACTAGCAAGGCATGGACACCTACAACAGAGCATGCCACGTCAATACAAAAGATAAAACACTAATGAGCTCCACAGCAACGCACCACTTAAGAATAACTTCTGTGCTTGACGGAGATCACTCGGTGGTAATGAACTAAACCACAGCAGCGTATCCAATTTCGAGGTTGTTGTGTTGCTCTCGGTTCTTGTCGGTTCTTCTTTCTCTTTACTCTTTCCTGCTCTTCGATGAAGCAAATTGTTCTTCTTGTCAGCCTTCTGCTCTTTAACCTCCAAAGCATCCTGCAGCTTCCAGTTCCCCTCAGAATCTAATGTCACCACACGAGAAGCTTCAAATTCTTCGTGATATGAGATCTCCGTCAGTGCGTGCTCTGGTAGCCGCAGCTTAGCCTTCGTCAGCATCAGGAATCCCTGCTCCAAGTCGCATCAGTACCTTATCTCCAACTACAAACTTACTGCAACACACACACCAGTTTGAGCTTCGTATTCGCGATCTCGTGTTCATCCAGATACTCCTCCATGGCCTCCACACCCTCAAGCAGCATTTTGTCCGCGTCCATTTTGATCTTTAGTTTTAGAAATGCTATTCACAGCAATTTAGAAATTAAAAGTGAATTTCTATTCAAAAATGTAGCCATTCCTAAAGCCATTTTACATGACGATGGCGTCCTCGGCGCGCAAGCAGATCTCGCAGGAGACGTTCGACGAATGCGTGGCGGAGAATGTGGAGGACTTCGACATGTCGTTGGAGGAAGCAGTGGCTGACGCTGTGCAGCAGTTCGAGTCGCAAGGCGTGGATCTATCCAACATTATTAAGACTGGAGGGTCCAAAGGCCAGGAAGCGCTGCCTGCTCGTCTGAAACGGTTGGTTTTGGAGCTGCAGGAGATTTCAAAGTCGAGGAGTGAACAGAACCAAGTGCTGAGTCTTATTGCTGAGCTAAAGAGCGTCTGTGAAGAAGTTCCGGAGGCGCGTGTGGTGGCTGGACGGAACGACGCAGTGGACACACTACTGACGCTGCTGGACGCAGATTCCGATACCGTGGTGGCCTCCTGCAGTGGTTTGTTGATGTTATTATGCGCAGATAATACAGACAACCAGGACTTTGTAGGTTGTGCGGGAATGCAGCGACTTGTGGAGGTATTAAAGCGTCAATTTGAAGATACGGAGACGGTGGTTCGACTTCTGGCGCTGGTGAAGGCAGCGTGCGTCAAGCACGAGAGTAACAAAGCTCATTTTACCAAGTTCAACGGCGTTGAAGCATTGTGTAAACATTTAGACAGAGCTGAGGAAAATATAGCGCTGTCGAAGCAATTGGCGCTATGCTTCCGAGTGCTAACTATCAACGACGATCCGAGCGCGACCTTTTCGCAAGCACAAGACACCATCAAGGCTCTGGTCGAACGCGACTTGATTCCGTACACTTTTGCGGTTCTACGTCAAGTTAAATCTGGCGATGCAGCAAATACGGCCTCAGATCTACTCGTCAATTGGCTTGCAGTACTCAAGCAGCTTGCTGTGACGGAGGAAAACTGCCAACAAATTGCCGATTTCGATGGTTTGACTACCGTCCAGGAAGTGATGAAGACATACCAACACATTGCGCCCGTTGCCAAGCGGTGTATCACAGTTTTCCGGAATGTGGCAGCGGCGGATGATCTCAAGCGTGTAATTTTGCAGTCTGGAGGTGTTGAGCAGATTTTGTTGGTCATGAAGCGGCATGAAGCTGATGCTTCGATCCAGCAAAATGCATGCGCCACGCTAGCTGCCATTGCCCTTCGCTCCCCAGAGAACAGTCGTGCGCTAGTTGAGCTTGGGGCGATTCGTCAAATCTCGAGGGCTTTACAGGCTCATCGTAGTGACGTAGCTGTGTTGCGCCAAGCCAGCTTGGCTGTGCGTAATATGGCGGCACGCAGTGTGGATCTGCGCTCGCGCTTCTTGCACGATGAACCTGAGATTGAGCCGTTGCTTCGAGAGGCACAGCAATATCGGGGCTGCGGTGACGAAGCCTACGCAGCTCTGCGTGACTTGGGCTGCGACATCCAATTGTCTTCGTTCGGGGCTGCTGCCGCGTCCGCTGCTGCGTCAGGGTCCATCAAGGCGCCAACGATTAAGCCTCGCTTTAACCCTGTTCAAGCTCAATCTAACCAGCTTCTCCACAGTGTAGAGGAAGCTGCGGAAGCTCCATTCGAACAGTAGAAACCAAGCGATTAAAGAAATCAAAAGAGCGTTTCTTCTCTTTAAAATTCAGTTCTCATCTCTCCTACCATGCATCTGGCTAATCAGTTCACTGCCATTCGTGGATCTCTGTCCCTCGTTAAAAGCACTGCTTCGATCATGTTGCTCCTAGCATCGGTTGAGACCTGTACGTTCATGCCCTGTTCAGGTCGCGCTCGAGAAAAGTTTTGCTCTGGGTCTTGGCGTGGAGCGAGGAAAAAAGAAAGAGAGGCAATGCATTAACACGAATAGCAGACACCCGACTCCTGCTACAGTCCACAGCAGCGGAATAGCTGCGCAGACAAACGAACGAGCCTTTTACGCGATGGCCTGCCAGCTCTGCTCGACGATCTCACGAACACGGCGGTTGTACTCCCGTCGGTTTTCCTGGAAGAGACGCGCGGCCTCCGAGTTGGCTGGCGAGTTCGGGTTGGGATCGCACAGCAGCGATTGGATGGACGTGAGGATGGCTGAGATGTCGTAGATCGGCGACCACTGGTTCTGCAGGATGTCCAGACAGATCTGACCGTCGTTGTAGACTGTTAAGCGGCAAAACAACAACTAGTTAGGCATAAGGGAAGAAATGGAAGAGTGAGAAGCACGTACTGTTGGGGTGGAACATTTTCGTGATGAACTTGACGGTCGGCGCCTTGTTTGGGTAGTCCTCGCTGAATTCAAGCGTCAGATTGAAGGTACCTCCTTCCCAGGGAGTGTCATCGGGCCTGCAGCGTTTACAGAAAATATTAAAAGTAAATAAAAAAGGTAAAAACGAAGGAGGAGCTTACCCGAAGATGACAGCCTGCCAGAGCATGATGTTGTTGTCCATGGGGGCGCCCGACACACCAGACGGCGGGTCGTTCTGAAGCTTGCGGAAGTCGCGCATTAATCGTCGACGAGCGGCGGTGGACATTGCTACGTTGTGCTGGAAGTGGACCTGGTGGCTCTGTTCGCCTTTTGAGCTCTGTCGTGAAGAAATTCGAGAAGATAACTATCGAATTCAAGAGGTTTTAGCTAAGTGCGTTTCTTCCATTGCGAACTTAAAATATTTATGCAATAATGGGCAGACACTGACGCTCTCCGACGGCGACACCTCTGGCATCCCGTCGGAGTAAATATTCTCCCAGACTAGGTCCTACAAGCTGCGCTACGGTCGTGACGCCAGGCCTAGTCAGTACTAGTAAGTCATAGGGCCACTATGATCTGCCTTTGGTGTTAACGACTCGATCCTAACAATCCAAATCGCTTTGTACAAAATGTCATGCCCTTTCGAGTCGGATCTTTCGCTACAAAAGATTCGCCTGTTGACGTCCGCTCATTTGACTACCATCGTTTGATTAGCATCGGCAATCGAAGCGCCACCAAGAAGTAGCGAGATCAAGGCGGCGAATGTCCACGGAGCGGCTGGTGCCCGGCGATGGCCACAACCTCGTGGTTTTGGCCAGGCTGGAGGCCACCGGCCTAAAGACAGTGAGCGGGTACTCGTCCTCATACGACGATGTATTCCCCACAGCCTTGGATGGGATCAGTATGTCGTGCAATTTCCGTAGAACATCCTGTAGAGCAGGTTCATGGTAGAGCGAGATTGACTTGTTTGGATACTGTTTCTGGTAGTATCTCGGAGGGAATTCAAGTTCTGCGTCGACGTGCTCAACCAGACTGTAGAAGACTTCTTCCCGTGCCTCCCGTGCTACGGCTGTGGATATCTGTGGTGTTTTACAACATGTGGGCTGTCACTTTGCTTTTCCGAGCCCTGCACCAAACAGGTACAGCAAGGAATCTCAGTCTTTAGTGACCTGGTCACAACACAAAACTGACTTCAATGCCACGTTTGTAGCTGTCCAACAATTTGGAGTTAGTTCTACGACGGCTGAACAATCGAGAGGAGCTGCTGTACCGTGGTGTGGTCTGGAGCCTCAAGAGAGGCCAACGAACACACACCTCCTGGATAGAAATCGCGCAGCTCGTGTACGAGTGACAGAAGATCTAAAGTTTTCGCTTGTCTGCAACAGTTCAAGTAGTCAAGACACAGCCCCAAGCACAACGGTGCGTCACGTCCGAAGTCAAGCAATAACATTACGTAGTGTACAAGAACGTCACAGCCATCGGCGCGGAGGCTGCGTCCGGCTCTTCTATTGTCTATCTCTAGGTCTCTATTTGGCCTGGAAACAAGGAACAAGCAAAGCATCAAACGTCAGTCAGGTTCAACACGCAAGTCAGCAGCAACTAGCAGACAGAGAGCTACTTTCAAGAGATTTCTTGATTGGGTCTTACCATGCAAATAGGAGGTGTGTGGCCTCCTATAAATATATACGAACCTGAGTGCTCGGTGGCCCTCCTTCCTGTTTACTTACGAGGTCCTGTGCCCTTGGTTCTCTTGTGGCAGCCGTCTAAGTCATCACCACGCCTTCGAAAAGCACCACACGGCTCTTGTTCAACTCCTTGCACACTCTCTTCATGCTCTTCTCGGCAATCATTGTCACGTCGCTAATCTCCTGGATCGAACGCTTTGCGTTCGTGTATGCTGCCACCAAATAGATCACCGACGCTGCCACTGCAACCGGAGGCTGTCCATTCGACAATTCCAAGCTATCTGCTTTCTTCGCCACCGTGTGCGCAATCATCTGTGTCTTGTTGGGCAGTCCCAGTCTCGAGCAGAAGCGCTGTACATACTCCTCCGTCGTGGCCTGTTTCACCTCTAGATCCAAACGGCGTTGCAAACTCATAAAGGACTTGCCAATACGCCGCTTGGGGATCCCTGAGGCCTCTTCAAATTCCTTGAGGGATCGGGCATTCCCTGCCTTCCTGCACGCGATAAATAGCACTGCAACAGCCATACTTTCTCGTTCAGGCCCTCGCATATTCACCCCCTGCTTCTCCGCCTCCGCGTACACGTCCAGTGCAATTTCCACGATCTTCTTAGGTAGCGATAGATAGTCTGCGACTTCCTGAATGCGAGCCATATTGCGCTGCATCCTCTTCACCTTGGCGCTGTCGGACGAAATGTTAGGCCGCTTGTGCTTGCGCCCCGGCTCGCCATCGCCCCCGCCGCCCTTCTTCGTGTCAACCAGATACGTGGACAATGAGACACTATCAAGACGTGCGTCTGCGACGTCGCCGACCCTGGATTTGGCAGCGGGGTCACCACCCCGATCATCATTAGCAAAGTTTCGCCATTCGGGGGAATCATCTATAATGCGCTCACCGAGGATCATGCCGCAGCCGCGGCACACGACGTCACCCGCACTGAAGTCCGTCACGACGTCCTTGCTTCCGCACTCGCGGCAATGATCCGGTACGCACTCGCCTCCCATTTGATCTGGCTGTGTCTTCGCTCCTGGCTCCAAAATAAGCTTAATTGGAGAGATTCTCGGTACTAAGGAGAGGAGAGACAATGGATAATACGGTGTGCTGTCTTGCTGGGTTGATATCCTCCTGGGGCTTCACCCACGCGCCGTCTAAGATGGATTGAACTCCCCACTCCTTTGCTATTGCCGCGTCTTGTGAAACGACTTGGGATCCAACCACGAGCATTCTATGTTCCAAACACCAAACATGGATTTTAAAGGTGAAGAAGGGAATATGGTGTGTACACATCACAATTATTAAATCTAGCAGACATGACACGAAGCAACACATGCATGCTGGATGTCGGAGTCGCTTTCCTCGGCTCTGTGGATGACGACAGCCTCGATGCAAATTCAAACTTCGCGCAGCACCATTTAGACTGAACTCTTGCAAACTTATTGGTGCTTGAATCGCAGCGACATCCTCTGAATAGCACACACAGCAGCAGATCTATCGAATCTCCATCGTGAAGCATACGCCGTTCCGTGTCTTCTGCCTTGATCCTGTATCTAGAACTTGAATCCCTTTTTGGCAAGGTCAGCTTTGGCTTCCACCACTTGCCTGTCCAGTTCCTTGGAAGCCTCTGGGAAATCTTGCACCGCCATGACGGACAGCGCAATCACCGCCAAAGAGTAAGCGCCGAAAGACACGATGGCGTACATGGGCAGCGCTTTCACCACTTGCACCACATGCGAGTCTTGTACATGGTCGGTCACATACCGCAGCAGCAACAGCCATGCAGCGAGCAGCACGACGAACGCAGAGAGCCACTTCTGGTACTTCAGCATCTCGATGACTTTTTCTATGTGGTCGAAGGTCTACAATCGCATTCTTTTCGGAACCCTATTCTGTCTTTTAACTGGCCAATATTCCTTTTATCAATCTCCAATTGGTCGAAACCAATTTGTCCAGAATTAGATGGTTCAGAGCTCTTCATTATGAACATGAACCTGCAGATGCAAGATGGTGCCACCTTCGCTTCGCTCCCCACTGAGGTGGCTAGAGAGGTAAATGATCTCATCCAGAACAAAAGTATGACAGGTTCTGTCTATGATAAGACCAAAGCGCGAAACAAACCCAACATGACGGACACGGAGCGCCTGAATATGGCTGAGTTCCTGCTCCAGCACAGCCAAGGCGAGGCCCGCCTGCCTCGAGCCGTCATCTCCTCAGCTGCCGACAAGTTTCAGGTGCACCGTAATACTGTTTCACGCATCTGGAACCAGATGAAGACGGCGATGGACGCTGGAGCCTCCGCCGACGTCGTGATGAAGCAGGCATTATCCAAGAAACGCGGCAATTGTGGACGTAAGAAGAAGGACTATTCTGCAGCGTTGGAGAAGGTCAAGCAGCTGCCACTGAACCAACGAGGCTCACTAAGAGCGCTATCAACGGCTGTGGGTGTTCCACGCACCACACTTTTCCGACTTCTAAAGGATGACACAGACAATAGGCCCACTGACACTATGGATTACGAGCATCAAGAAACTCCTAGCAACGTACCGAAGACAACGATCGCCAATGCTATTAAACCACCGCTGTCCGATAAGAATAAGCGGGATCGACTCCGGTTCTGCTTCAGCAAGATGCAGCCGAACGGCGTGTTCGACGACATGTTCAACGTCGTGCATATCAACACCAAGTGGTGCTCGCTGCCTGGCAGTCGCAACACGAAGAAGACCAAGGTAATGTTCCTCGTTGCTGTTGCTCGACCGCAGTGGGATCACGAGCGACAGCAGCAGTTCGACGGCAAGCTTGGGGTCTGGCCGTTTGTCGAGACTGACCCGGAGGTTAGTGTGTTACCATGGGACCAAGCAGCAGCTCACGCTGGACGAGCGATCCGAGCACTGGAAACGATCACCAAGAAGGAGATTCAGACCATGGTCACGAATTACGTCATTCCAGCGATCAAGACGAAGATACCTCGAACGCAGCACAACCGTCGACTTTTCATCCAGATTGACAACCCGCAGGTGCGCTTAACGGCTGACGACCACTTGGTAGCAGAGCACGGCAGGGCAGACGGCTGGGACATTCGAGTGCAGCACCAGCCGGCTTACAGTCCTGAGCTGGTTGTGCTCACCCACAGCTTTATGAAGACTATTTATCCGGAGGTGACGCAAGTTCGTAATGCAGCCATGCAGTTGACGCCTATCGAAGAGCTGGTTACAATCGTGGAGCATTCGTTTGCTTCACTCCCCAAGCGGCAGATCGACGATGCATTTCTCTCCTTGCAGAAGACCATGGAGTGCGTAATGCTGGCAGAGGGATCCAACGACTTCGATTCCAAGGAAGCCGCGACCAAGAAAAGTCTACAGCACGACGGCAGTTTACCTGTGAGTGTATTGTGCAGTCGCGAAGCGTTATCAGCATGCCAATCTGCCCTAAATATTCCACAAGAATGATTTGATCCTTTAAAGTCATGGTCTATTAGCTAAGGGTGGTGAGTTTTTATAGGCGGTACGGCATTGCCATTTCCAGTGCACAAACGAACGCCAGGGGGCAGATATCTGTATCTAATTACATTAAAAAAACATCGTCATTTCAGCGAAACTATTTTACATTTTGCGCTTATGATGACCATCAAATTGTTCGGGTACATGTACTCTGCATTTTCAATCATCCGTGTCCAACTTTTGAAGAAATAAACAACCGAAACAATAAACGATGATCAGCTAAGTACTGGAAGAAGAATGAAGAACCGACGCGATGGCGGCAGACCTGAACTTCAAAGGCAAATGAGCCGTTGAAGTCGAATTTCATCATTCACGTTGAAGTTACATTATGTGCACCACACAACATGGGGCGCAAATTCACCCTTTCCACCAATCACATTCGTGAAGTCTAGTTGCGTCCAGTTGGAACTGTCTCCTCCATCCACTAAACAAAAGACAGACGAAGATCATCATGGCAGAGCTGCCCGCTGTCACTGCTGAGCCCATACCGGAGGCTTTGCTGGCCGTCACAGAGATAGCAACCGAAATTCCCATTGAGAGCTCCAACTCCTCCGACAAAAAAACGAGTGCATGGAAAGAACGTGGCAGTAGGAACTTAACGTACGATGAGCGTCGCGCTATGCTCGACTTCCTCATGCAGCGGCGCGTGGAAAACACCACCAAACTGGCGCGTCACGCCGTCACAGACGCAGCTACAGAGTTTGGCGTAGACCGTCGCACTGTCTCGAGGCTCTGGAAGCGCGCGGTGCAGAGCTTGGAGAAGGGCGACGAGGTGTGCGACGTCGCGTCACGGAAAGTCGGACGTCGAGGGCGTCGGAAGCGCGACTGGTCTGTGGAACTGGAGCGTGTCAAGGAGATCCCATTGGCTCAGAGAGGATCCATCCGCGCACTAGCTACGGCAGTCGGGATCCCCAAAACGACACTGTATGAACTGCTGAAAGAGGACGGAGGTCCGTCTATCAACTCCATCAAGCCATCACTTACGGACAAGAATAAAATCGAGAGACTTCGGTATTGTGCCAATAAAGTAAGGCCAAATGGTCTATTCGACGATATGCACAACGTTGTGCACATTAATATGAAGTGGTTCTCGCTACCTCGAGACAAGAAGACGAGGGTTATGTTCATGGCGGCGGTGGCGAGGCCGCAATGGGATCCGCACAAGAACGAGTACTTTGGTGGCAAAATAGGCACGTGGCCATTCGTACGAGAAGAAATACAAGATGGAGATATGAAGCCATCGCAGCAAAATTCAGACAGGACTTTTGTTCCGTTGGAGACCGTGACAAAAGAGGACGTACAACGCATGATCACAGAGTTAATTGTCCCTGCCATTCGAGACAAAATGCCCGTACACCTCATGCAAGGACCCATCTACATTCAGCAAGACAGTGCCAAGGTTCGTTGCTGTGGTGATGCGCTGTTTGCTGAAGAAGGACGGAAGGATGGTTGGGGTATTCAGATGCAGAACCTCCCGCCGTATTCCCCGGACTTTACTGTGATGGATATCGCTCTCTTCAAGGCCATTCACACAGCATTAAAAGCATTGCCACCTCCTTCGGTCAGTGCGCCGGTATCAGGGCTTACAGAACTGGTATCAGGTGTGGAACGGGCGTTCGCGTCGTTGACTAGTGACCAGATCAACAACGCGTTTTTGTCGTTGCAAAAGGCGATGGAATGTACGATGCGAGTCCAAGGCTCCAACACGTACGAGCTTGGACCTACGGGCAGAGAACAACTTCAGTTGCAGGGAAGTTTACCTATAAGTATTTTGTGCGATCCAGATGCCATGTTGGCGTGCAGAGCGGCGCTTGATGGTGTAACCGAGGAAGTCCTCGAGCCGCTTTAATAACAAGAGATCGCATCAGCATCGACGTTCGACATGTATGTAGTGGATGCTCAGACGAATACAGGTGTATTATTGAACCGTAGCTTGTTGCTCTTGCTTCCTTGAGCTTGCGAGTATTGAAAGCACTGGCGCACAACTTACGCAATGAAAGGAGCATTAAGGTTCCACGCGATGAAGGCAAACACCTCAGACGTCTCCTCGATGATCTTGGTGGTGGGTTTGCCAGCGCCGTGGCCAGACTTCGTGTCAATACGGATTAGCAAAGGGTTCGTCTGCGTCTCGGAGTTTCCAAGCTGATACTGTAGCTCAGCAATGAGCTTGTACGAGTGCAGAGGAACAACGCGGTCGTCATGGTCTCCGGTAGTCAGGAGCACCGACGGGAATCCACCACGCTCTGCGAGCTTCTGCATAATTGGGCTATCAGCATGCGGCACGTTATGCACAGGCGAGTAGCGACGGATGTAGTGGAAGTCCTCGGCAATATCTGGGTCGCCGTAGTCTGTGCGCCACGCGTGACCAATGGTGAACTTATGGAAGCGAAGCATATCCATGACGCCCACAGCACCCACAACGCAGCGATAGAGATCAGGACGCTGGTTACTAGCAGCCGCCACCAGTAAGCCACCGTTTGATCCGCCATGAATGGCAATCTTCTCCGGGTTCGTGTAGCCTTCCTTGATTAAGTACTCAGCAGCGCCGTGGAAGTCGTCGAACACATTCTGTTTCTTGTGCAACATACCATCCTGATGCCACTGCTCACCGTACTCACCTCCACCACGCAGGTTAGGCAACGCCAGCATACCGTTAAAGTGCTGGACGAACACGAGGCGCGACACGCTAAAAGCAGGGGTGAGCGAGATGTTGAATCCGCCGTAGCCGTACAAATACACTGGAAGTTCGCCGTTCTTCGGGATGTTCTTACGTTTCACAAGGAACATGGGAATCTTCGTGCCGTCCTTGGAAGGATAGAATACTTGCTCCGCCTCAAATTGGCTTGGATCGAACCCCTTCACCTTGGTTTCACAGAAAAGCTCAGCATCAGGCGCCGCTCCAGGGGTTGCACAATTACTGGATAAATCAATGCGGAAGATCGACCCTGGGTACAGGAACGAGATGAAGTGGTAGAATAGCTCAGACTCGGTGCGTTTGCTGGCAACTCCCACAGTGCCCACGCTGGGTAGCGGAATTTCATACTGGAACACACCATCGAGATTGTACACGTGCAGCTCATTGTGCACGTCCTTAAGGAGCTGCACGACCAGCAGATTCGGCGCCACAGGGTGCACACCTTCAATCACGATAGCATCGGGCTGCTCAGGAATCACCTCCTCCCACACCGGCGTATCCCCCAGTTTAGTACGCACGACACGTTCACGAGGAGCATCAGCGTTAGTCTTGAAGTAGTAGTAGTCTCCGTCGTTCAGAATGTACGAGAATGCTGCGTCCATGTTGTCCACGAGCTTCGTCACCGAGATCGTTGAGTCGCTTGGTCCCTTTAAAAGTTTTCAAAGCCGGCCAAGTCCGCGACATGGATCATGTTGGCATTCTTGCATCCATCTTGCACGTACAGGAGCAGCTTCTTACCATCGTCTGAGACCTCCGCACCGACATTGAATGTTGGTTCAGTTGGGTAAGCATACACCAGCTTATCCTCAGACTGCGGGGTATGCAACTTGTGGTACCAGAGTTGGTGGTTCATATTGGAGTCCGTCTCAGTTCCTCTCTTTGGCCCTTCTTCATCATCGTGCTTGTCCCCCTTCATCTTCTCCGGGGAGGGTACCGAGAGTAAAAGAAGCCCTTGTCATCATGTGTCCAGGAGATGCTGGAGAACTTGACCCACTCCACTGTATCGTCCAAGATCTTGTTATTGTCGTGTACAGCCATCACTTTAATGGTCTGCCAGTCCGATCCGCCACGAGAAATACCGTGGGCAAAGAAGAGTTTTCCATCCTGAAGCTTGGCCTCCGAGAAGGCTCGACTAGAGAGCGCAGCCGTGCCATCAGCGGCCAGGAGATTCGGGTCCAGCAGCACACGTGGCTCTCCGTGCAGCTCGTCCTGGATGTACAGCACGCTCTGGTTCTGCAGCCCATCATTCTTGGAGAACACGTACTTGCCTCCATGCTTCCGAGGGGCCGAGAACTTCTCGTAGTTGAACAGTTCCGTCATACGAGTCTTCGTTTCGGACACACACGGCATTTGGCTAAGTGCGCGCTGAGTTACCTCGTTCTGCTTCGTCACGAAGTCGATTGTTTCGGGGAGTCCGGGTCCTCCAGCCAGCGATACGGATCTGCCACCTGCACACCATGTAGCGTCTCCACTAGGTCCCCACGACGCACAGCAGGGTACGTGAGCTTCTCGGCCAACAAGCCCGCAGTCTTCATCGCCTTCTTCATCAGATCTTTTTAAGTGATGGTTAGGTTAGGACCATCACTCTGCATGAAGTAAGGAAATTACTATTATGACCACAAGTTCAATTTCTGGAAAATTGCTATTATGACCACAAGTTATTAATTCTGCAAGAGGTGGTGGATAATGTGGAACCAGGCGTTGCGGCGAGTTGTGCACGCCGAAGAGCAGCAGCAGGCCGATCGGCGGCAGCAGCAACTAGCTCACGCTTCTTCCGCAGCGTCGTGCGCATCGAATACAGTCGATACGAGCTCTGAAACCCTCGTAGAAGCTCCACAATCCGCGTCTGAAAGTGACAATCCCGCTATTACGCCCAAGATTGACTGTAATGCAGCACCGGAGACTATTAGTGAGGCTGCACGTGCCGAAGGAATGGAAGACGATGATGACTATTTGCAGAAGCACCTACTGTCGCGACCCACGTCGTCGTGGAGCTGCCTTGAAGATACACAGCAGGCTAATTGTCTGGCATTGAATCCCCCTATGACGCTCATTGCGGTGGGCGAGCGCGACGGCCGCGTTACTATTTGGGACAACACGAGTATTCGTGTGATCACACGAGAGCTGGACCCCACGCTCATTGCCATTGAGTCTCCAGAGGAGAAGGTCGATGAGTTAAATACGCCCACTACTAACAATGAAACGGGGAAGAATACCGCAGATGAATCAGTGGAGACTGACGACGTATCTGCGGAAGAAGAGGAAGATGCAGGGTCAGTAGAGGAGGAGGCAGCAACGGAGGAAGAAGACGAGGCAGACGCTGAGGAGGATAATGCGCTCAACACCAGTGAAGAGACCAAAACTGAGGGTGAAGATGATACCTTGGGGGGTGGAGCTGTATTGACGTTGTCGGATCTTAGAGTGGCGAAGACGGCACTAAAGGTGGTCTCGCAATGTACGTGGTCCTGTGATTCGCGATGGGTTTTTGCAGGATGCGAAGAGAAGTCCACGCGACGAGCGAGACTCTGTGTATGGGATGTTGATGCGGCTACGCTCGTGTCGGCGTTTCGGTTTGACGGAACTATCACCGCCTTGAGTCCGCACCCTTTTGACCCAAAGCTTGTTGTTGTAAGCTATTGGAACTCTCCCCCGGTGCTGCTGGACGTCGTCTCGGGTGAACGTAAGGAGCTTGGAAACGTTCCGCTAGAAAATTCTGAGGTTGCTCAGCCCACGCCACAAAGCAACTCACGACACCCTGTTCTTGCGTCCTGTGCGAGATATGGACGCTCTGGAAAGCGAATTTACTGCGCTACGTCCAAATCGACTCTGGCAATACTGGATGCTGCAACTTTGCAGTGTCTCGACAGCCTCAAGCTGACTGTGATCATACAGTATGTGGATCTATGTGTAAACTTGCGTGAAACAGCAATGTTGGTAACCAGCTCGAAGGGAATTCACGAGTTTGTTATGACCTCCGCAATAGAATTTACAACATCGGACGACAGCTCTGCTGAAGTGACAGCAACTGCGACTGAGGAGCATCCACTAGGTCTGCGTGAGGTGGCGCTACATTCTACCGGTGCAGTCCGTGCACCCTGGGCTGTTTGCTGTTTTAGCGGCGGCGAAGAGTTCGTGGTCGGTACGCCAGTCGTGCGTCATCGACACGTAGGTGAGAACGGCTTGTTTACTTGGCATCGTGCCTCGGTACTACGACGGACAACTGCACAGCACAACGTTGGAGTAAAAGATGGCGTGTTAGCTCTGGCTTGGGACCGTATGAGGCAGAGCGTGTTGGCGGTTTCTACGAGCGGAGCTTTGCACGTGATTGAAGAGCAATTCACTACAACGTGGCCAGGAGCAATGTACCCAGCGGGCTTTCGACTTATCACTGATAACGAGCTGCATTTGGACGTATTTGACCGCGACGCAGAAGAGCGAAAACTTGAGAAGGAGAGGCTTACTGAAATTGCGCAACATGCCCCCGTTGATGTGTTCACCATACAGAGCCCGTCAAAAGAATTCCCAAGTGAATGTGACGATGCTGGCAATTCGCTTCCCACAAATGAATTTGAGAAGCCTTGCTATACCCCAGCCATCCCGATTGCGTACTACCACCGACGGCATCTCCATCAACTTCACGGGTCGCCCTACAATGAGGACAAGCACTTTGGGCTCGGTCAAAGCGTTTTTGAGCCGCTTAAAGGTGCTCTGGGTAAACAGAAGGCAAGCAGTTCACGAAAATCCAAGGGCAGTAGCAAGAAACGGCGACGCAGATAGAAATTGTGTACACGCTTCAATTCCACGGGTTTTTGCCGAGAGCTGACAGGTAATGCATGAACTGATGTGAAGGAATGTGCAAGTTATCGGTGTTACTGGGCTGGTGACGTTTGTTAGTGTTGTAGCGCTATCTCCAGCCGTCGGAGTGACTGTGTCAGTTTGCAACTGCGTAAGGCATCTTCCTTACTGCTTGTATTTATCACGTTTCGGTGGTCTTCCACGTCAGTGTTCGTTTCGCTGCTTGCCGGTGTGTCCGATTGAAGACGTTCCATCATGGAAATTCGAGATATCTGCAACCCTCGAAGGACTATCGAATTGACCTGTAAACGACGGTGTGCCGGTGTTTTTCGTGGACTAGTTGGGCTGAAGCTGAAAGAGAAGTGTTGCTGCTGACCAGGTGTGGTGTCATCAGATTCCGGAATACTAGTAGAGCGCAGACGTTCGGCCTTTCGTGCCTGCTCCCTCGCTGCTCGACTTCCTCGTGATTTTCTTTTATCGAGTTGTAACATTGGTAAAGCTGGAGATTCGCTGACAGGGATATCTACACGCACACAGGACGATGAAGTTGACGCATGACCTGTCCAGCCGCAGCGAGAGCAGGTCAGTTTACTGCGTCGCTGAGCTACCGATGTTAACCGGACAACGTGCTCAGAACCTTCCCCAGTGAATCGCTTTCGTTGAGCTAATGCTGTGGCTCTCCTCAGTTCGTACCAAGACTTCCGGTGGGCGATCCACTCGTGAAGGATCTTCAGTGTCGATGACTCTTGCGCCAGAACCATGAGCAGCACCGTCGACGGTAACTCGTAAGCTCGTGCACCGTTTGCTGAAGTCACCGCACAGTATCTGTCAAATGACGTCTCCAGGTGTAAAGTTTCCGCTAGTCCAACGGAATCGTAAGCCTGCAGAAGCTCTAGCTCCAACTCTGCTTCTGTCCGTCCATGACGGTCTTCTCGAGGCGATCCGAGGGTAAGTTGTCCTGATTTCACGATGAAGACTCGCACAGGCTGGCCAGGCGTGAAGAGATATTCTTGTTGGGCGATCATACGCAGAGTCATGTGTGCTGCCAGAAAGCGTCGAGATGAGTCTGCCATGGATCGAAACAGGAAAGTGTTGCGTAGAAACACCTCCGCTTCTGGTGCAAAGGCGAACGGAAAGGTTGGTGACAAATGGATGTTGTTATCTTGATGTCGGTGCTGGAGCTGCTGAACGACAGCATAGGGTAAACACAACACGTGGGTGAGTGCCACCTCTCGGAGTCCCAAAACATTACGTTGTCGTGCACTATCTGCCGTCGCAGTAGACAGAGAATACTCAAAGCCGAACGCTGCAGCATCGAGTCCGAAGCAATCACCAGCTACAAGTTCTCGTAAATGTGTGGCAGGAGACTGTGTCTTGCTATCCCGTAGAAGAAATGGTCGGAACGAGAGCTGACAGTGACCATTAAGCAGGAAGTACACGCTCTCGGTTCGCGTGATGCTCTCGATGGTGATTTTCTCTCCTGGCGTCGCTGACATCACGGTCGCTTGTTGAAAGATCAGTCTCCAGGCTTCTTCGTCTGCCTCTTCAGCTTGACTGTTGTCAAATTCTTCTTGGGGATCCGACGGCTCTTGTTCTTTGCAGATCAGATGCAACGCTTGGAATGTGCGTAAGAGCTGCGGGAAATGGCGTGACTGCCATTGTCGGAACTCCGCGACAGCTTTTGGGTCTTTTCTTCTTTCTCGACTCTCTTCTGGATCTTGCAGCAGAAACTTGAAACTTTCCGAGTTGCTGAAAGGGTCAAACGCTATGGACTCGAGCACTGTACGTCCTCGAGGTGGAGTAATCGCTCTAGCAATTGATCCTCGTGGCCTAGTAGGCGAGACAGCACAAAAATCCTCTCGATTGGTAACGACAGACGAGGAAGCAGCTCGCGAACGCGGTTGAATCACTTGCGCTAACTCATGTGTCCTCAAGCGATACCTACCCGGCGCTGTCACTACTCGGGCATCTTCCATAACGACAAGAAGAGCACAAATGAGCTAAATCGAGCATGATCTTCATACTTCATTACCCTCTAGGAAGCCTAAAAACAGATCATAAGACCATGCTTTCGTGAAAATCATATTTTATTCGTGTGGCTTGTGGTTCGTCCACCCGGCACTTCTTAACTAAGTGACTCTCATGCAGCTAGTAGATGCGAACTTGGAGCGAAAGTCGTTACTTCTTGCCTCCCTTCTTGCCGCCTTTCTTGCCGCCCTTCTCCTCCTTGGGAGCTGCACACAACAAGGAATTAGAGACGAGCAATCTCCCCAGGTATCACCAACAGCAACAACTCACCGTCCTTGGCAGCGGTCTTCTCCTCCTTCTTATCCTTGTCCTTTCCCTTGCCCTTGCCCATGATCTATGAGTACTTGAAGCTTCTTGGGGATGAACTTGAGCTCGAGGCCGGAAATTCGGGAATGAGCAGTAGCAACAGCCAAGACAAAGCGGCGGCTGACCGCTTCCATTTTGCAAGGGCCGTCCGTTATCAGTTTTTGTAACGGTCCAATTTTGTAACGGCCGAAATCACTTGATTTTTGTATGCTGATTGCGATCTTGAAGCGTCGCCAGTTGAAGTGACTCATTTTTGTGACCAATCAGAATCGTCGCGCCATCCAAAGGCAACCGCCATCTCCTTACAGAGTCGCAATTTATACTACGCGTGCACTCTGAACTACAGCGCAAGGCTGCGAAGCGCATCTGCAAGAGCTTGAATGGCTTCTTGGCTGCTCGCATTTAGGCGAAGACCAACAGGTCGCTTCGGCATTCCCTTCATGAAATCAGCGACGTAGGCGCGTGTGCTGTCGAAGTAGCGGCAGGTCCACGTGATCCTCTGCATCTGGCTAGTCGACATTTCTCTCGGCTTCGTCTGCTTCAATGTCTTTGCTTTCTCGTGGCTGTACGTCATGCACTTACGTACCTGCGCGACTCCAGTCCGAGGCTTTTTACGACGTCGACTGCTTGCAATCTCCTCTGGTATAGCTCCTCCTGGTCGAGAATCGTCGTATTCGAGCACAGGTACCACCAGGTTGACAAAGTCCAGCATCATTTCCATCTGAGCAGCCACCACTTGCTCAGTAACGTTCTCCTCAGCTTCTTCACCTAAATCCTCAATCGCTCCAACCAATTCCTCCACTGTTGAGCTAAATCGCGTCTGCACTTCATTAAAAAACAAGTCGTCACCTCCGTAGAGCACGTCATTTGAGTCCACTCCAATCAGACGACCAGGAAGTGACCTCTGTGCCCACAAGGCATACAACTGGACCAGCATGAGCAGAACACGCACTTTAGCAACTCCGGCTTCAAGACGAAGTGAGATTGAGGACGAGCTCTGTGGTATCCACACCATCCGCTCCAGAACAGCCTTACGTAGTGCAGTCACAAAGTAGAACGCGTCGTCGTCGTTCAGTGAGGGAGCGTACACCAACACGCTCATCAATTGAGCGATCACTTGAACGATCCGGTCGACAGTACTTGAACTGGAGATACCCGCAGCTCCAAATAGCCCTACAGTACCACAACTTGCACCCTGGTAAGCTGAATTTTCACTACGACTAGCAGATTGAATCGTGCTCAAGTCCAGATCTGCAAGTAGAACGACAGTAGCTTTTACCAGTGCGTCCATCTGTGGGATGCAGTTCGTCACCAGCGCTACATTCGCCGCTGACACTAGAAGTTGCAGCTTCTCCAAAGCAGATTCAATCGATGGGATTGTGATGTGAGCGAATGCCAAGCACGACTGAATGAAGTTCCGTCGAGCATGCGCACGTTTCTTGCCTCCAACCCCAGCGCCAATTTGTTTGTGGACGTGCATCGCTAGTCGCAACACCATCGTAGACAGCAGAACTTGAATCGGTTCCAGTTTATAGAACGCGCGACGGCATTCCGTGTACAGCATCAACAACGCCTCCTGCTCTTCATCTTGCGCACGTTCAGATCCAGTTTCATTAACGTATCCAAGCCGTGTGATAAATGCCGATATATCTCGGTTGGCTTCAGCACGCTCAGACGCAGTACTGAGAGAGTCGAGAGCGTCATGTACGCGACAACAAACAACCAAAAGGGTGTGAGCCACTGCCGCTTCTGGGCCGACGACATGAAGCCGCAAGGAGCCGGACCGGTTGGACGACTTCTTCATACCCCCGCTAACGAACGCGCGCAATACTTTCTTCGCGACATCCACGCTTGACTCCCGCTTGAACATGCCCATAAGTGCCAAGAACGCAGTAGACGGGATGAGCTTCGACAAGAACTCGTAGTGTTGCTTGGCACCAAAAACCACGTTTTCAATGAGTGCGCCTAGCAGATTGTACGTCTTCCCTGTGAGTTCGTCCGGCGTTGCAGCATTCAGATGACGAACAATATCCTTCAGCAGAATGAGGGCTTCTCGATGCTGTCGGCAATAAAAAACACTCCACATTATTAGTACACGGATACACTGTTAATATGAATCAGTGCAAATGGCATACCGAAAAATGAGCGACGATGAGCTTCATGTAAGCTGCTGCGCACTCCATATACTGCGTGATATCTTGTTGAGACGTGATGGACGACCAGGAATCGTTCAAGAACTGTAGTTTTCCGCCTTGTTCGTTCTCCGCAATAGTCAGCGCATTGCTCAACTGAACTGCCACAAGACTGTACAGATGACACTTGGAAACCAAAGAGGGTGATGCTATGCGGATCAATTCCAATATCTCGCTAGGTGTCGACGCGTAAAATGGGCCAAAACACTCGCACAAATATTTGAGCACCATGGAGCTGTTGGAATATTCTTGGTAATGCGCCACCAGCGTGTCGAAAGTGACCTGAGATGCTCCAGGGGCGGCACATTTAACAAGCCACTCGACGGCCGGTGAATGAAGCGCCAGATATTCATCGTAATCCATCTTGTGAGTTAGTAACCAGTGCTCCAATTTGTTTTGGCGAAACCAGTTGAATGCGTAAAAGTAGTCGAACAAACTGCTGCTTACGACGACCGTTTGCTCTGTCGGAGAGGTGGCGCCTAGAAGCTCGGAGCTGGTCAACGCCAGATACAAACGCGCGTACAAAGCAACCATCGGCTCCCCGACACCTCTACAATGACCACAAAACCATGTTAGGAACATACTTCAATAGCTGCCAATAGAAAACATTCCGTACTTGATCATGTTTGATAACCGCGCTACGATCTGGGGATATTCTCCATCGCAAAGAAATCGATAACACCCTAGCAACGCTACTTCGATATAGCTGGGGTCAAATAACAGACACAGTTGTTAGTTAACTCAGTTAGGGCAACAAGTTCGAACCCAAGCACGAACATTCGAGGAAGAAGCTCTCGGATACAAGCCGTCTTGTAAAACCAATTGCGACACGTTTCCGTCGCTTGAATATTGACGTCGGAGCTCATAAAATTTTCACCAAGTGGCTCGGGAAGAGGCTGGTTGTTCTCATCTTCCGACGCCCTCGCGTGAATACGATCAAATACGAGTCTTCCAAAGGCATCCAAGACTTCACTCACCAGTACAAACACGCAAGGGTACAGTTGTGGCGAAGTATCTGTATCTGCGAGTAACTTGACGCACTTAATTGCAATGCGGAGCGCCTCCACTTTGTGGTTTTGCTCCCAACTTGAGATCAATCGTTTTTCCATCTCCTTCACCTTGGCCACGTACTGACTTTGGGAGATCTCAATGGTCTGTTCGTCTCCCCCCGAGGATAATCCGTTATTGTCCTGGCCTCGTTCCAACTGCTCCAGTCGAGCACGCGTTTTCTTAATCACTGACGCCTCTGTAGATTCATCCGCTTTTTGGTAGTCGCTCTTGGGGACGAACGATATCTCGTTCTCGAGGTCGTTCACTTCGAGCATGCTCGCTTTGATTTTGAACGTGTGATCCGCATATTTCGCCAGTAGTCGATCCGTGTGTTGCTTCCACTTGAATTTCACTGTGTTTGGCATTGCAGTGGGCTTAAGCGGTTTGTCATCCCCTTGTATAACGTCAATTGACGACGTTTTCGAGCGTGTGGGCTCAGACTCCGCGGTCATCACGCCTTTAGAGCTTCCGAGAACTCCCAACGGATCCATGTCCCCATCTTGCAGTACCACAAGTTCCGGAGACGTTAACCCGCCGCTTCTCCTCTTTGAAAAGGAGTCTCCTAAAGCAGAAGTTGCGGAAATAAGCGGAGGTGCCACTGCAGTCATGGAATCAACTGGACTAAGACTCGTAAAAGTCGATGCAATAGCCAACGGATGCGTCTCTTTAGCTGCCAACCCTCGTGGTGCCAGATCATGACGTGATTGAGGTATTTGACGCTCCCCAACGCGCCATCTGCTCGCTGGAGCCTCCACCGGAGCCGCCGTCATCGCCATCTCTGGAGCTCTTCGCCTTTTGAAGCTGAAGAATTTGGATCGGAGTGTAATACGATTCAGTTATTGGATATAAATGCGATCATTTTGACCAATTATATAATCGCAATTGAGCGCCAAGCATCTCGAGGTTTGCTGGACGAATAAGCTGTCTTAGCCCCGCGTCGCCTCTAGAAACCCTCCCCCGCGCCACCAACAGGTAATATGCAGCATATAAGCACTGTTATCGTATAGAGGAGACGCGTGTGACTGCAACACAGCGTTTAAACCTCTCTACTTCGCTTTACAGACAGATATATTATAGTTTGAAACTGACTTCTATTGCTAATGTTGCAATGTATTAGGTACACACAACTCAGTCATGTTTGGGGCTACGGCAGGAGCGACACAGCCGGCAACTGGTGGCTTTAGCTTTGGTGCAGGTGCGGCAGCAGCACCTGCCGCTTCCGGTGGCTTCAGCTTTGGCGCGACACCTGCAGCTCCAGCGGCGGCTCCTGCTACTGGAGGCTTCAGCTTCGGAGCTGCAGCTCCTGCGGCTCCAGCTGCTGGCTCAACAGGTTTTAGCTTCGGTGCTACTCCGGCGACGAGTACGGCAGCTCCTGCAGCTTCTTCAGGGTTTTCCTTTGGTGCTACTCCTGCTGCAGCTCCTGCTGCTAGTACAGGCTTCAGCTTCGGAGGTACCAGTGCAGCCCCTGCTGCTAGTAGCGGTGGATTCAGTTTTGGAGGAGCTGCTGCTGCACCTGCAGCGTCGAGCGGGTTTAGTTTCGGTGGAGCTAGTGCAGCCCCTGCTGCAGGTAGCACGGGATTTAGCTTCAGTGGAGCGACCCCAGCAGCCAGCACAACGTCGTCTTTTGGATTCGGTAATACTACAGCTGCCAAGCCTTCTCTTTTCAGTCAAACCCCAGCAGCGACTAGCACAGCGACGACTGGCTTTGGCTTCGGAGCTAAACCGACAACTCCAAGCACTGGTTTCGGATTCGGTACTACTCCGGCAACTGGCACTAGCACTTTCGGAACGGCTGGTACTACAGGATCTTCGCTGTTTGGTGCTGCTACGCCTGGAGCAACGCCCTCTGCATTTGGCGCAGCTCCAGCAGCTTCGACTGCTCCTGCTCCGATCATCCTCGGTGCTGACGCCTCAGTAGCCCAACTCAACACAGTCAAGGCAGCGTATCAGGATCCCGCACAGTCGCGGTTCAAGTTCCTCATGTACAACACTGTCGACCCGACGCAGCGCCATCTGTACACTCGACCACCACACATTAGCGAGCGCCTGTGGAACCAAGCCGAGTTGGACAACCCGGACCCGCTTAACTGCGCTCCCGTTCCTATCCTGGGCTTTGATAACTTGCTGAAGCGTATCAAGGCGCAGCAGGAGCATGCCGAGAAGTACAGTAAGTTCACGGACGACCTACGCGCACAGCTCAAGGAAATGGACAAGCACACGCGAACCACAGAAGAGAAGCTCGAAAAGTGCCGCCACGAACACGTGCAGCTCTTCCACGCCCTCGTGAAGGTTATGAGGGATATCGAGCTGCTGCAGAACTACGGCAAGCCGCTCCAGCGCGAAGAGATGCAACTTGCGTACGTTGTGGCTCGATCAAGTATCTCTGCACTTGATCCTAACTTTGTGTGTTTTGTTATTCGTAGGATGTCGCTGAAAAAGCTCCAGACGTTGCTGGACTCGCCTGGCCAGTACAAAGCACGTCTGAATGACGCGGTGTCCTTGCAGCGCGTCCAGAAGGAAGCACAACCTGCTCCGACGAGCCAGCTCAGTCCGCAGGACCTCCAGAGACTTTATGAGGTTCGTTTTCTTTGTTTGGTGTTTTTACTTGTTGAATTCTAATATCATTTGTGTGTTGTAGCTCATGGATAAGCAGCGACAGGGACTTGAACACTTGACCAATATCCTTAACGACGACCTCGCGGATATGCAGCTTATCAAAGAGACGTGGCGGCGGTAGAAACGTCAGCAGTCAAGATCAATTACCACGTGATGCGGCATTGACTTGTAGCTGTTGTTCTTGTCCTTGAAATGCAATTCTACACTCTCTCAGAGACAAAGGGCAAAGAAAGCTCTGGAAGACCGCGACTGGCATGCAAAAGTTACCAAATTGTGTGTTGTCTTTGTTTTTTTCTTGTTTCTGAATTGCAAACTGCTCGGAGTTTCTTCACCCTTGATACTTTATGCATGCCAAGCACAGTAGCCACATCAGCTGCTGATCTAGTGGTACGGGTCCACGTCACCGTACGTCTCAATGACCAGGGGGGCCTCGTCGAACTGGTGAACAGGAGGGGGCGACGACAGGCACCACTCGAGCGTCTGGTGCACCTCCGGGATCACGACCTGAGCGTCCTCCGTGGGCGTGTTGTGGACGGGCACACCGTGCACCTTGCCGTCAGTAGAGAAACGAGCCACAGCGGGGCGGATGGCAGCTGTGGTGTTCACTGTAACAGGAAGGAAGAGTGGAAGTAAGTAAAACTGCGAGATCTCGACCGTTTTGGCTTAAAATGACATGGGAAGGGCGAGAAGAGAGAGAGGAGAAAGAAGGGAATACATACCAGCCTTCAGGGCGCGCATAGACTGACGGATGAGGCTCATTATGACGAGTAACGGTCTTCTTGGTCTGGAAGGAACTCTTTGAGGACTGCTCGTCCAGCGGAGGGCAACAAGACCCCCGACACAAAGACAAGAGGGTTTGTGCGGAGGAGGGCCCGTCCCTTAAGTGGCAACATGCTTCAATTCATAAGGAGTTTGTATGTGATCTGGTGGTCTTTCCACACCCTGATTCTACAACTGACCTGCGTCCGGGGACAGCAGAACATGAAATCGGTGGCGCAAAGAAACCTGTGACACCGAATAATGCGGAACCAGTATGCAATAGTTAACCCTTTTAACGTTGTGTTTGGCTGTCAGCAAATTGGTGAGTGAGATGGTTGAGAGAGGAGCGGCAGGTTTCATTGAGAGAGCAGCGGAAAGCCTGTGCGTTGCATTGCCGCGGGATTTGACACCAAGAAAGCTGCGGCTGCTGCCTCGCGATTGTTGAATGGCGCAGTGCATCGTCCGCTGGAATCCGGGGACATGGAAGTGTCCCCAGTCTGCAACTTGCATCCTGGGCGGCATTGGCTGGTGGGATCTTGGTTGATCTGCGTTGACAAGTAGAAATGCAGTTATGGTGCGTCTGCTGCATGCTCCTGGCACGTAGTAGTGAAATCTTATGAGTCACGATGGCGGGAAACGTTAAACTGAACTATATGTACTTGTTGCCTTTGTCAATGCATGCAAAATGGTCCAGGGGTGAGTTTCACTGGGATCGAAAGCTAGGGAGGTTGAGCTCTCAGGTAAGTTTCATGTACGGTACTAATATGCACCAATTACTTCGCTCCGGCGTTTTTGCTGCATTTTACAGCAACCAAAAACTATATCTGAAGACGTCTACACTTTACTTTGCTAGTCAAGATCGAGTATAACTTTAGCACGGCGGTGGTATGCAGAGCAGAGGTCAGTGCAGCAGAGGTGCCTCAAATGAGAAGTGGCTGGCAATTTGTGGGGTCTTGGCGGCCAAGTTGGTTGGAGGTGGCAAATGAAAGAACTTAAAAAATATTCTGTCCGTTCTCAGTCTAGCGGATACGCATCTCCCGCAGGTTGACCTGTTGTTTTGCATTGTGGGCAGCACCATAGACGTCCGTCTTGTACCCGAGCAACACGACAAAAATATGCTAAAGCTTTTGCCGTAGCATCAAAAACGTTCCTTATTAATTGAAAGCCAACATGTAGAACAGGAGTGAACAGCCTCCAAGTTGGTAGAACAGCTTCAACTTGCGATCTTTTTCAAGACGTCCCAAAATACTTAATTCGCCCTACCTAATCTTCTGTAAATCAGGTTCCAAATAAGCCAGTTCAAATTCCGTCAATGAGAATTCGCCACCAGTTCTTGTTTCCACCAATCCGTTTTCTCAGTCAGGCTGAAATACCCAAAATACCTCATTAAACCTCGCTTTAAAATCCAAGGTTTTTCCTTATTTTGTCGAATGAGGCCAGAGCGCTGTGCTTCTCCACTCATTATTGGATTTAAATCCGAACGGGGCCCAACGACAGGAAGAAATCCCACGCGCAGCTTCACCTACACCGGAACGCAATGACGCCGCCCTCGGAAGACGGCAAGCCGGCGGCGGATGACGCTGCTAAGAGCGGCGACGTGTCCCAGCAGCAAGCGCTTATCCAGCAGCAGCTCCAGCAGCAGCAGCTTATTCTCCTGCAGCAGCAGCTCCAGAATCTCGCCAGCCAAAACCCCACGGACCTCACTGCACTGCAACAGCAGCAGCTCGCTCTGTTTATGATGCCCATGTTCCCGCTTATGATGCCACTGCAGCAGCAGGCGCTTAATACTTCTACGAATGGTACAACGGCAATTGACAGCTCTGCAACAACGACGGAGACGGCTGAAGAAGCTGCTGCGACGGCTGAAGAGACTGCAACGACGTCGGAGGAGGTGGCAAGTGAGGCTACAGCTGCTGTAGCATCTTCTACACCTGGTGGGGATGCGTCGCCTACGTTCCAGACTGCTACCGCCGAGTCTTTGGGTCTTACGCCTCCTTTCGTTGGCACGGACGGATTTGGAATGTTAGCAGGAACTCCTGGAGCCCCTTTGAATATTGAGGAAGTGCCTAAGCGGAAGCGCGGACGTCCGCCCAAAAAAGACGTGGCGGCTCGAGCCAAGGCAGAAGCGGAGAAGAACATGAAACAGCAGTTTCCCATGTGGGGATACGGTCTCCCGATGACTCTGCTGCCGGGTTTTCCTGTGTTGCCAAATCCTGGAGCTGTCGTCAAGGACCACTCGGTTGTAGATGATCAAACAGGAAAAGAGGAAGAGGGAGACGGAGAACGTCCTGCCAAGATGGCCAAGAAGAAACAGCGCGGCACTGGAAAGCCTCGGGGTCGACCACGCACACGTCCTCGCCCAGGTGAGATCATTCGCCGGGTGAAGCCGCTCCCGATTGCCCCGGCAAACTATTCGGTCATGTACAATTATTCTCTCTCCAACTTGGCACAGAAGAGCGCAGAGCTTAATGCTGATGGAACCCCCGCTGATACGGATGCGACGGTGACGGATGAAGCACAGGATGAGAACCGACTGGCGCCGTTAAGTGCGTCGCTACTGTCAGGAGAGCATGAGTAAGCTCTAGCATCTATCACTTCTTCCATCTGATAATCAGCAGTCCACCCGATAGCGACTGCTTTAACAACGTCTTCATGTGTGAGTTCAATGCGAATGTTAGGGTATGTGCATTTGAACAAATTGGAAGGATCTCTATGAGGTGCGGCTTGTACGCAGACAGTGAGATAGCAAGCACGCTTTGCGATGGGGTGGGCAAATAAATAAAGAAGCTCGAGGCACTCCATTCCCCAACCGTCTGCGCGTGCGGCATGCGTCTTCAACTGGAAACTACGCAACTTGATCAGCGACTGAAGTCTAAAAGAAAACTTCTTCGTCTCCTTCGTTGCTCACAGTGTCACTGTCGTAATAGTCGAAGGTGTAATCGTTCATGTCGTCGCCCAAGTCCTCTTCAGCGTCGTCCATGTCACCATCATCTGCCTCCTGCACGGCCGCCTTGGCCTTATCTGCTGCAATTTTCTTCTCTTGAGCTTCTAACGACTTGAACACATTCTCAAACGCACGTGGCTGCATAATGCCGCGACCAATCGCTCCTGCTGCTGACGTGCGTAGTCCACTAAGCGAATTGGCACGGAGCTCCTCGGGGACGTAGATCTCATTGGCCTTCTGCGTCTCCGGCACCGTCACATGCACGAAAGCTGCTGGATCGGACGCATTGCGTCCAGAGTCTGGGCCTGTCGGGTCCGCTTCCCACGGGCGGTACAGACTTTCGAGTTTGTGTGCCAAAATACGCTGTCTTTGGATCAAATAGGCGTCGCGATCGGCCAAAGCCTCAGGCTGCGGTAGCTCCATGGGCGGATACAGTGATGCACCAGCTTCCGCCTGTAGTTTCACCAATGAAATCAAAGGAATTGTTAATACAGTGCAATTTATGAATAAAGGAACGACCATCGAGGCCTACGTGTAGCAGCTCCATCTGCGTGTGTGAAAGCCCCAAATCCTCACGCGTTTCGTCCATGATATCCGCCAGCATCGAGTCTCGACTGCCACCAAAGCGCACACGGCCACGGCCACGTCCTCGACTCATCGCGACAGTAGCAAGTGGAGCACTTCGAGGTAAGATGACAATTGCCAGCCAAGGATTCAAGAGTATTTAAAATAGAAGGTTTATATACACCATCATTTCGGTTCTTGTATGCGAAAAACATAATGTTACAGGTAAAATGTTTTACCCAATCAGTAAGCAGACCAAGTGTTGCTTCAACTTGATCCAGATAATGGCACAATTCGTCTGGCGATGGCGATAGATATTGCTGTACAGGCAGTCATCCCGGGTGTCTTCGTTGATGATGGAGTGACTTGATGCGCGAGACTGTGTTCCATGTACATAGTGGCGTGGAGATCCGGAAGCGCTGGTGAGACTGTTCATCCTCCTAACCATCTTCGCCTGAAAGGTTTCTTGGATCTGTCCATGGATGCCATGTCATGGAGCATTAATAATCTCTAGTACGCTTCGTTATTTCCCATCTCAACGATCTTTAGGCGTTGGTTAGCCACCAGAGAACCCTTTAGTCCAAGTCATTCGAAAAGTGGAGCGTTCGATTCATCCAAGTTGATAAAGTTCGAGACGCGAACGTTCACCATGTTCCGACGACTCCATTTTACTTGAATTCCTCCACAGCCGCCACTGGCGCAAGGACTGGTCTAGCACTTTAAAGTCGAGCAGCTCACCCCCATCCTCCGTTACGTTGAGCGCTAGCTCCGAAAACTAGGTCTCACGTTGCAAACCAGAAAACGTCTGTGCAAACAAGACACGACTGCTCTGCTTGCAGAGGTTTTCGTTCAGTAGTTTCCACGACGGTGTGTGATGTCTGAGCCTTGTACAGTTGCATTCAATGTGGCGAGAGATGCCTTCAGGTCGACAACGCAGCCGATGCAAACATACCGAGTCATAGTGGAAAGACACGACCCTTACCAACGCAATGGTCTCTGCTCCGGCTTGTTACAGAAGCTTTTCACCATGGATTTCTACTCTCACTTCCGAATTTGCCAACTCCAACGCGCTTTAACTTCCGATCCAAACAACTTCTCCAATGGACAAAGAGACCGTCCAGCAGTTCGTGAACGCCGTTGTAGCAACCAAATTGATCCCGTTGTCGTCGGAGCCGCACAATGGTCGGACGTACAGCTACGGCGGTATTCTCCCCGGCTCAGCAGACCCGGCGCTGCTGGAACTTCCTCCAGGCGTTCGATGGCTCTGCGACTTATCTCTAGCGACTGAAGTTTCACCACGTTTGTACGTGCGTCCAGCCTACCAGGTGTTGTTGCTTTTGGCCATGGCATTTGTGGACCACCCTGAGGAACCGCACCACCGGGTTGTGGTCACTGGTTCCTCGGGCACCGGAAAGACCAGCTTCCTAAGCTGGACACTGTGGCATTTGCGCCGTTTGAAGGAACCCCCGGTCATCGTGCTCGACATGGCCGGGTTCTTCGGTCGGATAGCGTCTGACGGAGAAGTTACTGCCGGTATACGAGGCTCCAGCTTCCAACGGGAGCTCAAACAGCGCTCCACAGTGTATCTGTGCGACGCTTCTTGTGAAGACGAGTTAATTAACGCAGAAATCCAAGCTCGTAGCATCATAATGGCACCGCCTACACTCACAGTGAAGAGGGAGACACCATCGGATACGATGCGCACGTTGGTGCTGGTGATGCCGCTGTGGACCATCGCGGAGCTGGAAATGTGTCGCTCAACGTGTTACTGGCGTACAACCACGCCAGAATCGCTGTTGAGGCTCTACCGACTATGGGGTGGTGTAGTGCGTTGGACCTTAGGGATGTCCGAGACACAGGCCAGGCATGAGTTCACTCGTAGCTTTGAGGCATTGTCCTTTTCCTCGGCTGTCCAGGTAGTCCGTAACGGAGGCCTCGTTGACGCCGAGAGTGAGAGACTCGAGCTCGGATCTCGACTGATTCACATGCACGTCGACGCTGATAGCACCTTTGAACTCAGTGAGGTGGCCATGTGCAGCTCCTTGGCATGATCGATATCGGCGACAGCTCGAAAGTGCTCACAACTTAAACGACGTTGAACCGAGAACTGTGTCGTTCTTCTACCAGCAGGTACAGTAAGACCTCTTTGACAGGGCATGAACGCGAACGTCACCATTGAATGAAGAATCGTTTACATTAGTATACCTGATATCAATGCTTCCTGTCTCCTGCTGGTTAATTAGGCTTCAACTTCCGTAGCAGTTTCCGTAGGATTCGTCTTGTCACTTGTCACTATCGGTACGGGGAATGGCGTATCCGGTTCGGAAGCTGTGAAAGTACTGTTTAAGACTCGTCCAGGGTGCGATCCGCCCATATAGGACGGAAGCGAAGACAAAGGGATGCCGTGGTTCTGTGCCACCTCCAAGAATGCTTTCATGTCCTTCTGCTTAGCAACAGGCAAAGGTCAGTCATTCTCTACAATTCCAAATGGGCTTCCACGTACAAACACTTGGATCTTTTCACGCGTCTCTGGCTGGATAATGGCCGAAACGACTTTCCACGCACTATAGAAGATGAACGGGGCGTTCACAACGTACAGGCAGTGCAATGTCTCGGGGTAGTAGAGCTGCCCTACATCAAAGATCGGCTAGAAAAGAACAAAAGTCAGCGATACAAAGGCAACAAGTGCAGCATTCAAGACGGACCTTGAGGTGGCTCAACACCGTTGGCGACAGAAGCTTCATGCTCAGTCCCTTCAAGTCCACGATACACACGTGTTTGTACACGCGATGGCCACGTCGCTTCGAGATCGCCGCTTTCTCCCATTGAATGCGCTCCATGTACTGCCACCGGTGCGGGAGGATATCGTTGACATTCGGGAATGTCTTAAACAAACCGTCCGGGTTGATATCGCTCAGTCGATCCACTGTCACAACGTGACCATCCTTGTCCTCGCCGTAAATATACGTCGGCCAGTACTCGTTGTACATCTTGGACATGGGCAGTTCGTGCTTGAGGACATTGTCCACATCGTGAGCAGCACGAGCGTCCAGGATCTTCTTGGTCTCGGAGATCGTAAATTCCTGTCGATTCTTCTTGACACTGCGATACGCGCGAGCAACGCGGATCGCGAGGTCGTCAGTGCAAAGATCACCGAATTCAGCCTTGACGGCATCGTAGAACGGTTGATCCTCGGCTGACAAGGGCTGGGCCTCTTCGTTTTCGTGCAGTGACATGGCGGCGGATGTTGACGAGTGGCTTGGAGCTCCGATCTACGAATGCAGGCAGAGATAACAGTAGAAAAGGCTCGTGTGGTTGTGCCGCAAAGCCTCGATGAAGGCCTCAGCGTTCTGAGCGGGCCTGAACACGCAGCCATAGAGTCAGAAAACGGTTGCAACGGCTGCATTTACGTGAGGGCAAACTGAAATTAGGCGACAACGGCAGTGTTCCTGCTCCTGTTCAGCTGGTCTATCATTATCTCGAACACATTCGCCGTAGTTCCGCTTGCAGTCCAACGCCTTCCATCTCTTCCTATATCTGCGCGGTTCACTATGGTCATCACAATGGCTTGGAGCTGACTCACGCCTACAGACGAGTGACCTCCCAGTCCTCGACAGTGCGTTCCAGTACGTCCTCGGGTGCCGTGTCGAAGGGGCCAGTTTCTGAAAGAAACGAAAGCGACAACAACGTGTTAGCTAACTTCAAGAACACAAGAACGAATGACACTAACGAACCTGTTCGTCGCGGGTTGTGACGTTCCTTGAGAACCTCCGGCTTGGGGATAATAGTGCCCGTCTTCTTGGACACGCGCACCTTTTCGCCTTCGTCCGTGAAGCGGATGGCAATCCGAGTGGGCTCTCCCAAAGCAAAGCTCCGTTTTATCAAGAAACGCAAAACAAAAAGTGTTTTTTGCTCAAAGTACATATTGTCAGTATTTAACGTGGTGTACACCAAGATACACTTTGCTTCTGTGTTCGCGCCTAGAGTACGTGGTAGCTCCGTTTTCGCGCGCATTGCGCACGCCACAAGTTGGGCTTCATATACAAACTTCTAATATAAAGATTTATCAAGTCCGTTTATTAGGCTACTCTCAGATACAGTTTACCCTCATTCAGGAATCTGCCAGCCATGGCCCACAACTACAACCTCCAGCAGCTCCACCGTTTCGACTTCAGCGCCGTCATGGAGGCGACCACCGACGAGTCCAAGGCCGTCGCGTGGGCCATGGAGGTGGGGCTGCTGGAGCGGTCGATGCTCTGCCCTCAGTGCGCTCAGCCCATGCGGCTGAACGCACTGAAGCGATACTGGCGGTGCTGCAGGAAGACCCGCCACGCCGATGGGAAGCAAGAGCAGCTTAGCATCTTCGTGAACTCTTGGTTCTCGAAGACAATTGAGGGTTGTGGGAAATGCATATCAAACGTCACATCAAGGCGATGCGCGGCTGCAGTAAGAAGTACCTGGATGGCTACATCGATGAGTACATGTGGAGGTCGTGGTTTTTTCCTACGAGGTCCTCTCCCGGTGAGTTCATGTGCGGACTCGTACAGGCTGTGCAGCGGCACCCACAGCAGGATGAGTAAGAGTACCTGTATCTACTTTTAAATAAAGTGCTTTTGTTTTTCATTCTTTAAAAAGCAGTGCTCCGAAAAACGGAGCTCTGCTTGGGGAGAACCTCCGAGTGGGCTTGCCAATGGACGGGTCCACAAGGTTCACGTTGCTGTAGTGGATGGGAGACGGTGACAGGTACGAACGACCGGAAGCAGCGGGCGTTGCCTTCACGTAGCGGTGGGACTGCAATGCAAAAGTAGCATGGATGTCAATTGCTACTGTTCCAGATCTATAGAACGACGCTCCAACGCACCATATTGACATTCTCCACAATGACCTTGTTCTGGTCGCGCACGACGCTCACGATTTCGCCCTGGGTTCCTTTGTGCGGTCCGGCGATGATCTCAACCTGCAGAGCGGCAAGATGGAGTTAGTAAAAGCGATTTTTCTCTCAATACAGAGACGTTTTAATCCGTTTAAACGCACCTTGTCGCCGCGGAAGATGTGCCAGTTCTTGATGAGATCGATCGCTTTCTTCTTGGTGCGTGGGCCGCGACGGAAGGCAAGCGGGATACGAGTCGCCATCTTCAGCTGCTAGGGGCGTTGCTGTCCACAAGTACACTGGTAATGTGAGGCATGAGCAGCTCCGTTTTATGATTGGCTTAAATCTATCTTAAAAACGGTTCCTCATTTGCTAAAATGAAACTTTATTTAAAAAAATAGAATTGGGTAAAATGAACAATCAATTTTCTGATTCGTTGAAAATCGCAGCCACCAGAAAACTCGAGCACACAGGAAGAAAGCTATCCGCAACCAGCCAAGCAGGGGGAGCACTACTAAGATCAACGATGGCTGACGTCGAGAAGCAAGACCTTCCGCCCACGGGCGATGCCGTGGCCCCGCCCGCCGTTCCTGAGGATGTGGCCGCAATGTTCGACTTGAAGAAGAAGAAGAAGAAATCCAAGAAGGTCAAGAAGGAGGTAACAAAAAAACTCTTTTAGAAAATGTTTTGAACATTATTCCTAATTCTTTTATTTAATATTAACAGAAGAAGGACAAGTCGGAAGATGCCGTGGCTGATGCTGCACCAGATGCCAACTCGGTGCTGGTGCAGGACCCCGCTACTTACTCGTACAAGGACGAGCTTTTGGCCCGTATCATGGCTAAGCTGCACGAGAACAACCCGGAGCTTACGGACCGCAAGCGTCACACCATGAAGCCGCCGCAGCTCATGCGTGTGGGTACCAAGAAGACGCTGTGGGTGAACTTCCAGGAGATCTGCCAGATGATGCACCGTTCGCCCGAACACGTGCTGCAGTTCACGCTAGCCGAACTGGGTACGGAAGGATCCATCGATGGCAACCAGCGCCTCGTCATCCGTGGTCGCTATGTGCCCAAGTACATTGAGTCGCTGCTACGCAAGTACATCACCGAGTACGTCTCGTGCCAGATGTGCCGCTCGCCGAACACCACGCTCACGCGTGACTCGGTCAGCCGCTTGTACTTCGTGCACTGCCAGGACTGCGGCTCGTCGCGGTCTGTGGCTGCTATCCGCTCGGGTTTCCACGCTGCTACCCGTGCTGACAGAAGGGCTGCCCGCAAGTAAGACTGCCGTCGCAATTACAGCGCTCGATGGGATCCTGTCGAGCTTTCGGACGGACAGTTTTACACGTGGACGAAGGGAAAAGGTTAGAGCAAAGAAATTGGACACTCCGGAGCTATTTGGTGCTCGCCTAGAGCTGCTCTCGTGGGCTTTGCAAGTGTGAGATACAGACGAACGTACGTACGTTGAAGCTTTTGAAGCGAGAGATGAACACGGAGAAGAAGAGGAATCTATTATAGCTGTTCGGTGTCGCTAGGCTAGCTAAGTCTTTGTCTCATTAACCTTCTTTGGCCAGAACTTAGCGGCGGCGCTTGCTCTTCTTAGCCTTGCGGTCTGCACCAGCATCTGCAGCCGTACGCTTCCCAAGACGCGAGATAATGATATGGCGCTCGAGGCCAGAGCCCATGCTCTCGTGGGCAAGTCCAAGACGCTCAGCGCAGTCATGTGCTAGCAGTCGCTCGAAGCCGTTCAGGTTCGCATCAAGATGCATTTCGTCCGCTTCACTTGACTCGCTGAAAGCCTCGATCTTCTTCACTAAAGTGTGGGAACTGCCCTCCGAGATGCCTCCAGCCTTTTGGTTACGAGGCTTTGGAGCAGCTCGAGGTGTTGGCTTGACAACAGGTTTTACTGGAGGAGCTTCATCCTCCGAAGAGTCTGAGCTTGAGTCCGAAGCTACCTTCTTCTTCGGAACAGGAGCTTCATCTTCAGATTCTTCCGAAGAAGACTCGGACGATGACTCTGAGACTGGCTTAGGTGCTGGCTTGCGAACAATCTTCTTTGTCTGCTTCACAACAGGCTTGTCATCGGAGTCGCTTTCAGATTCAGACGATAGTTCTGCCAATGCAGGCTTGTGAACTGTCGGTGTGGACTTCGTAGAGGGTTTAGGAGCCTCAGCTTCGGATTCACTTTCAGTTTCGGAAGACGCCGGGGTCGGCTCTGAAGGTTCATCGTCCGAACTGTCGGAATCGGAGGACAACTCCATCTTCGGGACAGACACGGGAAGTGACTCTGCCTTAATGATAGGTTGGTCATCGGAGTCGTCTTGGGACTCGGAATCTGATGACTCTGAAGCTTCTTCTTGCTTAGCAGGAGCAGGCGTGGGGGTCACTGGTGTTGACGACGAGGGTTTTACATCGTCAAAGTCTTCCTCAGAATCCGTTTCTGACGCGTTCGTCATCGGTTCATCGTTGTCCACTGGTAAGGAAGAGGCCTGAGCTGTGTTTGGCTGAGCTGGCGAGACTTCAGGCATCTCCTCGTCCTCTGATGAGTCTGAATCACTGGATAACTCGAGCTGCGGCACACTCTCGACGTAAGACACGGGTTCTCGAGCCTTTACTTGCGGTGTAGGTACTTTTGGCTGGGTCTTCTCCTTCTTTTCCACCTTGAGTTCAGATTTGACCTCTTTAGTCTTCACCTTTGTCTTCTCCACCTTGCCTGACAGTTTTACTCTCGTGTGTTTCCGCAAACTCTTAAATTTGTGCACGCTTGAATCACACGCAGTACAGAACGGAACCTCGCACTGTTCGCACCGTACAATCGCAGTCTTAGACTCACACTCGCCACAGCGAGGCAGCGTGGGAACTGGAGGAAGCTTTGAGCGCTTGTGTTTCGCCATCACACGGGCACGATGAACAGCTGAGTTACAGTCGTCACAGTAGATCGAGTTGTCACACTTGACACATTTCCAAACAGCAACTCCAGGCTTCTCGCATTCAACACACGTGCGCGTCGCCTCGCTCTGTTCTGTGTCAGCCTCATTCTCACTTTCACTCACGTTTTCCACTTCAGACGCCTTCTCTAATACGTTTTCCTTGGGCTGGTGAATAAATCTACAGGCATCTCCACGAGTACACACTCCACTGAGGTCAAACTGGCACAATTGCGCCACTTTTCCCGTAGGTGCAGGCGCAGCGTCTTTGGAAACACCCAGAACATGGGCAAACGTACACGCGGAGGCCTTGTGAGCAGAAGCCGCGCGTGAAGTGACGACAAAGTTGTTTGGCTGGAACTCCTTCAGCTTCAGCCGTCGCAGCAGCAGAAACAGGAAGAGGAGCAGGCTTAGGCTTCGGTGTCTTTTTCTGCTTTGGTTCACGCTGAGCTTTCACAGCAGGAGGCACTGGTGGTGCAAATGCTGCATCGTCGGTAACGTGGTAGTACTTGCACAGATCTCCATAGCGGCAGATCCCAGCAGCGAAACCGCGACACGGCTCCGTCGACTTGAAGCTTCGCTGTACTGCTACTTTCAGTCTCTTGCCAAACACCACAGCACCATTTGTAGCCTCTGCTGCCTTCTGTGCGTGCAATCTCTGCTCAAAAATCACGTGACTGCATTAAAATGACACTGGATTAGATGAATTCCAATTTACAAATTAGGCTCATGCAACGTACGCAGAGTTTGTGCCATTGTGAGACACGCGAAGAATCGGCCCGTAAGTGCGGTACATATTCATGAGCATGCCATCGGACAGCTCGGTGCCGATGCCCGACAGCACAATCGTCCCGGTGTCCATCTTGATCAACTGCCACTTTGAATTTTGGCTGGTCACGGACGTTTTCAATAGTCACTATCGCGAGGTTTCAAAAAGAAATATTGGTTATGGTCAGCCCAAGAGCTACAGAGAAGCGATCAAGGCCCGTGGAGGACGGAGAGGAAAAGGCGAACAGCAACGTGCAAGGGGATGATCTAGAGGAGAAAGCACCAGCTCCGACTACCGAGTCTGTTGCAGTTGATGGTGAAGAAAGTGAAGAGGAAGAGATACTGGTGGTGCTGGAGCTCTGCGACTTCAAGAACCACCCATTGTTCGACGACTACAGCTCTGCAACACTTGAAGTATGTGGATTACGGTGGTAGAGTGTCTAGAAAATGCTGCTAACGTTGGTATGGTTCAATAGGAATTGACACAGCGAAGCCAATGCTGAAAATCGGAGAATACGAACTGCACGGCCAACTGGAGGAAACTGTTGGTACGAGCTATTTCTACGACACGGACACGTCAAAATCGCCAGACAAGACGTACCAATTCGCTGGCCAAACTGTTAAGAAGATCAAGTTTACTATTGCTCCGCCAGAAGACCCGTAGAGCTCAGTATAACATCAATAACTTACTTCAATGCATTTTAGAACTGACAATTTATTTAAACTCAATATATATTTTTGAATTGGGTCACAATAATTTCCTCATTTTGCACTTCCCAAGCAACATGGTGCGTGAATGAATCACTTTTTCTCGTTGCTGTGCGCTCTAACTCGTCGTCCAACTACGCAGGCTGCTGACCGCTTCAACATCAACCGGCAATGGAGCACCTGCAGGCCAAATACGTGGGCACGGGCCACGCAGACACGACTAAATTGTTCGTCTCTCGGACGGTTATTCTAAACTGCAAGAACGATCGGGGCTAACTTACCGTCTCTGTTGACTTTTTGCTGCAGTGAGTGGGCCGTGAATCAACACCGAGACACGTTGGCGTCGCACCTGGGCCACTCGGATATGCTGGCGTACTTTGCCGTGGCGGAGAATGAATCCATGGGCCGAGTTCGATACAACATGCTGGAGAAAATGCTGCAACCCTGCGGACCCCGCCGCAGAAGGAGGAAGAATAGTAACAGGCTATTCGGTGATTAATATCATCACTCAAACCATGGGATATCCTTCGAAGTAGGATGGAGGTCAACGCTACGTTTGGCAAGAAGATATCTCCTTTGCAATTTTTTTCTTGCCTAAGTGTTGCTTGCAGATTGTTTGCAGCTGTTGAACGCTTACTGTACGGTAGCTGAATCCTTCGAGTCTTGGTGCAAGTGTTGGAAGGAACTACATGCTGTGCCCGTCTTCCTGTTTTGGTTCAGCAAGGCAATTGCTATGACTACATACAGACCGCTACAGTTCCTTGAAGAGCCTCAAACTCCATTGATTCGCCCTTCATTTTCGTTATAAAGACGCCCCACTCAAGCTAGCTGATGCTACAAAACTGCATCAATCTGTGCTCCGTTTCCCGCTGAGGATCCGTGACCATCACTGGAAGCTGATAGGACATCCTCTGTGTGTCTGTGTTTTTTTAACGGTAGAGCTGCTCGACGGAGAGGTTCTTGGCAATTTCGAACTCCCACTTGTCGCCATTGGAGAGCAGCTTAGCCTTGTCGTACAGAAGCTCCTCGTGGGTCTCAGTGGCGAACTCAAAGTTGGGTCCCTCGACGATAGCGTCCACGGGGCACGCCTCCCGACAGAAACCACAGTAGATGCACTTGGTCATGTCGATGTCGTAGCGAGTGGTAATGACGTGCACCCGTCCGCACGCGGTTCCTGGGTAACATCAACAATAAGTAAAAAAATACTATCAGTCTCTCTTCGCATTCCCCCAAAAGATCCACTTTAACAACGCACCGCCTCAATGGTGATAGCCTGGAGCAGGGCAAATAGCCTCACACACAGTTTACAGGTAATGTATCTGCAGTAATAAGTCAGTGTTAAAAAATGAGAACGCGACTCTTCCTTTAACTGGCCGGACCACCAGAACGAGATTGTGCACTCACCGCTCCTCGCCGCTGGGGCAACGACGCAGCGCGTGCTCACCACGGAAACGCGGGGCTGAGTGCCGCCCTTCTCGTACGGGTAGTTGATGGTAACCTTGCGCTTCCACGTGCACCTCCTACGACAACCAGGTGGCACGGAACACGTCGGACAGGAAGAAAGTAAGTCGGACATCTTTCTCGATCACTTCACCCCACGTGGGTTTCTGGGTCCAAGCTGTCCAGGAGCAGGTACACTAAGGGAAGCCACGAGCGCTGCCAGCCTTGGCCAGAGTCTGCTTGGCTTTATGGCTACAGCCGCGGCCGATCGACGCAGCATCAAGACGTTCATGGCCTCAACTTTTCCGGCAGTGCGGGGATATCGGACAATTGAGAGCCTCTCGTAGCTGTATTTAAAAAGATAGGAACTATTTAGTGTGGAATACCCCAACCACCGTTTTAAAAATAATTATTTTTGGAAGGTTCCATTTCATTGGCCATAAGCTCATTAGCAAATTGTAGCAGGAAGATGGTGGCCAATGCGTTCGTACCGTGCAAGGTGCGGCAACAGTGTGAGTCTGTCGCCATGCCATGCTATGGAGCCGTGAGTGGGCATTGAGCAGAATCCTGACGGAGCAGCTTATGCGCTACTCGGAGCCGCTGCAGGGCGTTGTGTTGAGCTTCAGCAATGTCAAACCAGATCGTCCTCACGGTGTCATTGTGAACGAGATGCCTTTTATCCACTGTGCAAAGTGCTGGCCGATGTAACTGCTCTTCCGACTCAAAGAGGGAAAATGATGTTGTGTGGTGTCGTTAACAAGATCGGAAGTAACCACGTCGGCATGCTCTTTGCCGGTGTTTTCAATGGGCTTGATCGGTGGCGGGAAGCGGAGCCGCTTCCATGGACATTACGTGCACAACTACGCCCAGGACTGCTGGTATGTTGGTTCTTGTCATGTCTTTTGATAAGTTAGTGCTGTATTATTCACTGGTTGTTTCTGTACAGGCTAGAGAAGATGGTTCCTTTCTATCTCCGTGGAGGATGAGGTCGAAGTGAAGGTGTTACGGTGAGTCAACGGCTGTGATGTGCAAGGTTATTACGTGAAGAGTACTGATACAGAGGTATTTTTTATCATGCTATAGTGTGCACGTTGTAGGTGCTATGTATCGCTACTGAAGCCACCAAGGCAGCCCAACGGTGCCAACGTTGTCAAGGCTACACCAACGTCGACAGTGAAGAAATCTACACACTTGAATCTCGCTGTTGAAGAGCCGGAGACCACCACCCCTGTGAAGGAGAAGAAGGAGAAGAGGGCTAAAAAATCCAAGAAGGTTGTTGAGACCGAGAAGCCCGCGGTCTTGGATCTTGCTGTTGATGAGCCTGTGAAGGAAAAGAAGTCGAAGAAGGCGAAAAAGATTGTGGAAACCGACGCTAACGACGTTAAAACTACATCATCGAAGAAGAAAAAGACGCTTAACCTTAGTGCTGATGAACCGGTGAAGGAGAAGAAGTCCGCGAAGGCCAAAACGGTTGTCGAGGCTCGAGGCGGTGGTATGAAGTGAAGGAGACAAAAGGAGTAAAGAAAGAAGCGCAAGCACGACACACCCCCGTCGAGGAGGTAGCAGAAGAGTGCAGCGGCTTCCGTTGAACCTAAGAAGCACAAACACAAGGACAAGGATTGCCAAGAAGAAGAAACACAAGAAGAGCAAGCACGAGCAGACTAACACGATACTGGCGCTAGGCTAGACAATAGATGGATGACAGACATCCAGCTGCATATGCGTTTATATACTTTCTCTTCGGATCGTTAAATAAGCTACCGGTAGCTATCACCTCCGTCGCCTTAGCTTTAGTCATACGAAACGAGCTTATCCAACTCAGCAGGGATCGTCGGCAGTTGGCGTTTTGGATCACGGAGGCTCCAGTTCGGAGACCGTTGCGCTTCTTATGCCACTTAAAGTCGTTCACCTTAGGCCCACAGTCCAGAGTCCTTGGATACCCCCAGACGTTCAGGCTGCCCTTCGACACCATCAAATCGCAAGCGATACGGCCCGAACTGCACCTGCCGGGCAGTCTCTTACCAATGGGATGGTTTGGAATGCGGAGATGGAAAGTTGTCGCCGAGTCTCAAGTGAACACGCAGCTGGCGACACGCGACGAAAAACCCGTTGCCGTTGCAGTTCTCCAGCCACACGCTGCCAAAGATCGCTCCGGTGTAGAAGACGCAGTTTTTAAGGGTATCCTCGCGGATGGTTGAAGTCTCCACACACACCAGCACAATGCAGTTGGTGAGGTGCGAGAAATTCAGGTCGCGGCGCTTGCTATCGTCTGCGTCAGCGAAACTGCTGCTATCGATGATGATCACTTCGTCCCGCTTGTTGGCGTGCACCAGTTCATCCAAATCTAACGCCAGTGGTACAGATAAGACCTGTTGA